>OX375878.1:90790376-91390376 GCA_947359465.1 Metellina segmentata | reverse complement strand
GAGATATGATCAGTTTTTCTAAAGCCAAGATACCTCGTCGAGAACCACTAGGAGTGTAAATGAACTATTTTTGAGTAGAAAACCTGTGCTGCGCTGAAATTTCGACGAGTCTACAGTTGATGGCGGTGTCGTTACTCACTTTTCGCGTCTTATTGCAATGGATATAAGCATTGATGTGCACATTTCGTAAATCAAAATAGAATAAAATTGATAAAAAAAAATGTAAAACAATTTCGTGTATTTCTTACTGGGTAATTGGTAATGGTAATTTTTAATTAACGTCGTACTAGAGCAACATACTTCTTACTGCGATTAATTCTCGTCACGATCCAGTACGCGGCAAAAAGTTCATATTTCAGTCGTTTTACCATAATTAGGTTCTTACCTTCCACTTCAGTTGCAATACATTTACTTGAAAGGCGAATCGGTGCAGGATAAATTTATTTCCTCACTTTCTAGCGTTTTCTTTGTTGCATTGATTTTTATTTTCCAGATCCTGATGCCAAACTAAAGACATTAAAAAATAATTAAATTCCTTGCTGGTATATTTTAAAGTAATTCAATGTAGAACAATTTTAATAATATGTCTACATTCCCTTACCAAATTATTAAACCCGCTTTTTTTACAAAATTCAAATCGGATTAAAAAGAACGGACGGGCCTGTGTTGTGACATGGTCGCTAGGTATAAGGCGTAGTTCTCATACGCCAGTGAGGCCATAAAGTGAATGAGAGTGAAAGAAATTAGTACTAGACTGTTTTAATTTTACATATTAAATGTTCATTGCTCCGTACATATATCACAATTTCTGCATTCGTTGTTGATTTTGAAGATTGTGTCTCATTACCGACCTCTATGGGATGAACTCCATTATTCGATTATAAAACGTTTGTCACCAGATATGCTATTTACGTCTAACTGAGTGGTGGAGGTACTTGGCGCACTCGTATCAGACATTTGTTCACCTTGAGGTGCGACACCTATACTATCAAGAGAACCTTCCCAGCCCGTTGACACTCAGCATCAGATGTCCGCATCTTCTTGGATTCCCCATCTCTCTATCTCTCTTCCTGTTGCCGTTTTCTATAATTCTTCTGGTGCTTATTATGCACATATTTGGACATTTTGAAAATTGTTTCGATTTTCGATATCAAAACACGTATTAAATATTTGGGTTTTTCTATTATTATTTATAAAGCGCAAAGATAAGAAACAAATGACACCTCAAACGTCGTTCTAGCCCAAAGGATGCCGGTGCTAGACTATATTTTTTGAGTGGCGTGGCTCGTCTTAAGGGAGAACCGGAAGGAAAAACCCAAAATTCTCATTATTCACTTTACGTAACCAATTTTTTTATGATAATTAAACACATATTTTAAATCAATAATCAATAAAAAAAATTTGGTTTTTATCCTCAATTATATTTTATATTACGAATTTAATATGTTTTTAAGCCGAAATACACACTTTTTATAAATTCTACTCCTCTGTCAATTTTCAATATTTTTGTATGAAATAAATTTCTACAATATCGTTATAGTATGCAAAAGACATAGGGAGAGTTTTTCTAAAATTTATTTACGAGTTTTCATAAAAAAAATGCTTTACTCATTACACGTTAAATTTCTGTAAAAATTTCCAATTTTTTATGTTTATTAATTTTTATAAATTTTTTTGAACCATTTATAAAAAAATAATAGCGCTCCCTGTGTCTGTTAAACAGTTATTCAAGACCTAAAAAATGTAAACAGTTTAACTCTAAGTGCACTACTTTGAACTTAGGCAAAATTGCAAAAAAACTGATTTTGAGATAATAGCATTTTAAGTATAAAATACAACAGAAGTTAACGAAAACAACTTACTTTTTGCAAGTACTATTTTTTTTAGTAATTTCTATTACATTAAGACTTTTATCAAAACAAGAGTTTTTACCGTAAACTCGTATGTATTTTTATAAAGCCAGTTTTATCTCTGATTACAACTGAGTGATTTGTGATAATTCACTGAAAAATTACACATTTCTTGCTTAATGAACGGAAAAAAAAATATTTTATTGGATCAGTACTATTTTAAATTAACCACCACTGTATAAACCACACCTTCTTTTTTCTACAGCTATTTTTTTCCTTAAACGAGCCTTTTTTGTAGTGATACGCATGCGACGAAATTTAGCGCTATTTTGTCAATGTGTTTCCTTCAATGGCGTCACCACATGTTTTACATGAGGACTTGGATTTTGTCATTAAGCTTTCGCCGATTGTAGACAAAATCAGAAGTCTACACTTTAAGGGTATTTAAAATGTTTGGAATAATCATAGTTAGATACACTATGATATAATGTTGCATAAATGGAGGTTTTGATGGAAATCGAAGCCAATGGTTGGCAGTCGATTATGCAGTTGGAAGGTCAAATGAAAGTTAAAAAGCAGCTGGTCCTAAAAAGAACTCCCATTTGGTTAGCAATTTCCTTCGACTCTGAAATTTTGTCCATTTGTTCTTGAATATCTGATGCATCGTTTTATCCAATAAACCAAAAACCACTTTTTGAAATTTTTTTTCGAAATTTGGAGTTTGGGTCTTTCTTAATTTTGAGTTCCGTTGACGCTCAGCATCGGATGTTTGGAACTTTTTTGATTCCCCATCTATCAATCTTTCTTCCTGTTGACGTTTTTATAATTTTTCGTGTTTTTATTATGCATATATATGGACATTTAGAAGATTTGTGAAATTTACAAGCTTCGAAGTCCGATATCTAAACAAGTATTAAATATTTAAAGTTTTACTTCGATTATCTCTAATATTTTAAAAGGAAGTGTTTGTCTGTTTGTTTGGTTTCTGTCCGCAGTCCTGACGAATCTATAGCACTTACAGTAATGGGATTTGGCACACAGGTAGTCCGAATTTTTTGCGGCGAATTTTAAAATTCAATCTAGAACATTTTTAAATGAGTTCAATTTGAAATTTAATGATAATTGCATGCAACAGCATAGAAGATCACGGATTCTAAATTAATTTTTTTCATTTCCGTTTTCATTTTGCGCTTAAGAGGGATTTTCCAGCAGACGATGAAAATAATTTTTTTTTTTTACTGGGGTTATATTTAGTTCCTTATTCTATCTCATAGACAATTAAAGTTAGAGTTAAAATTTCAACGGATTTAAAATCTGCGGAAAATTTATTTCACATTAAATCGATACTTAAAAATATAGTTTTCTTTAAATAAATAAAATTTTTAAATTGAAAATCTTTTACATTTTTGCAAGAGATTGCCACGGGCGATGTGACTCCCACGAAAAAAACTGTCACGAGTAACACCCGTTTGGTTTGCGAAGCAAACCAAGACCACGTGCAACTCCGTTATGGCTGGTATCCAATAAGCTATGAACTTCCATTTGATTTTCGTTTTTTTTTTCCAGACTCAAAAAGTATAAATAACCCCACAAAAGTAACTGGCACGGGCAACGCCGGGCTAGACACGCAGTGGCTAGTTATTTATAAAGCTCAAAGAGACTAAACAAATGAAACCTCAAACATCGTGATCACACAAAGGTGGCCTGAGCTAGACTAAATTTATGTGAGTGGGTGCGTATTTTCGTGAACTAAGTTTTGCGCTGCCATTGCATCACCCGATGACGTCAGCGAAAGATCCATGAAAATTTTTGAACGTGATATCATTCATTTATGTATTACTAGCAGAAAGACCCGGCTTTGCTCGGGTTGAATTAATAATATGTTGATTGAAAAGTCATCTTCAATCCTTTTTCATAAAAGAATCTTATCATCATTTGAATGTACGGGGAAAAAAAAATTTAATACCAATTTAACTTCTCCATTGCTTCTACAATTTACTTCGGACGCAAATATGCATATATGTTGCATACAACCATATAATCCATTTCATATTCGTCACACTTCTGTTGAAGTTGATTTTAAGTTTTCGAGTGACTACGAATATTTCCGTGCATTCCATTTCATTAAAACTGGCGAATTTTCGGTGGATAGTCTTGCACTTACTTTTCCTATGAATATGTTTTCATTTAGGTAATATACCGGAACACATAATGCAAACAGAAACAAAATTCCAATCCTTAAAAAAAGGCAGAATTTTGAAAAAATATCTGTTCTAGCGTGTTGTATTTCGACTTCCTCTGAATATATTCTGAAGTAAAACAATTCGACAAAAAACTTGAACAATATTGATGAAGACAATGATTTATAAGCTAAAAATAACACATATTTATAATACTTGGGAATCCTCAAATATGATCGCAACCATCTCGTTTTCAATTCAAATACCCCCAAAAAGAATTATAAATCAAATTAAAAAATTAAACATTAATTCTGAGGTTTCCAGATACCGAGTAGCAAAATTACGCTTTTATGAACAATGAGTTTATCGTTTGGGCTTTTCGTTCTCCATTATAAAATTTAAGTAAATATGAAATTAAATGTTCTAAATATTCTTTCTTCATCAATCAAATATTTATAAATATTATTTTCATCATGGGAAGACGTAAAAATTCAGTTCAAACATGAACATTATAATTTAATTTGTTTTAAGAAAATTGTTTTTGATCAACACTGGTAAAGCAATCTGAGATGCGTATAGCAATCGTTTTACACTCAATGTTATTTCTATGGCGTTTTCAAATTGCTTTTAGGTCAATTTTAGGCCGCTTAGGATTCGAATTTTTCAAAATCCTTTCTTAGTGCACCCCTACTGTATAAGAAGAAACACCCTGCAAAATTTCAGCTTCCTAGGACTTTTAGTTCTTGAGATACAGTGATGAGTCAGTCAGTCAGTGAGTGGTATTTGAATTTTATAGATATAGATTATACTTTTCAAGTTATCCTTTTGCACTTACGCTTTTTAGTGACACTCACAACACTTACGTCCAAAAATATAATAATTTAATTATTACAAAATCTAACAATGATAATTTATTATGTTTTAACATTGGAGAATAATAAAACATGGTCATTCGATAATAATACAACATTGATTTTTGTTCAAATATATAGATCCTTTCCATAAATGTTAATAAAGAAATATATATTTTATTTAATCTACTTATATTAAAAGTAAGGTAAAATATTAAAAGAACAAAAAATGCTACATTAAAACAGAATCTAAACTTTTTCCATTAAATATTGAGAGTATGCAAAGTCCATTAAATATTAAGAGTATGTTTCCAGATTTGGTATAAATTCTTACCACGTATTCGTAGAACCAGAAATCTATTTATAATGCTCATGTAAAAAAATTTTTACTCATCCAATATACCTGACTTTAAGCGAATAAAATTTTAAGTTGGTTTTTATATTTTTAATACTCGTAAAAAATAATGGAAACTAAGTAGTTCAGAACTAGCTATTAAATGGTTGCTTTTACGGTCATGTTTGGATTTAAATTGTACTTTAAGCAATTCAATTCAACGTGAGTCAACAAATCTCAATTTTCGTGGAATATTTCCTTAAATTTACATTACGTGTAGTTATGCTATTTTTAAACCTTTAGTTGGCAATTTCTTACGAGGAAACATGCATGCTCCTTTGAGCACTAGGGTGGGCCGAAAAACACTTTTTTTCGAAATCGCTATTCTAATAGTGCGGAAAGGGTTCTTTCTGTGTTCAATAAACACGGTGTAAAATATTTTTTTGATTGGATAATATCTTCTGCCCCCGCATCGTACTTGAATTTTGGAAATTTGGGTAAAAATTGCAATTTTTACTAGGCCTAGGAAATCTAATTATTTTTCAATATTGATGTTCTAATTGTGCGGAAGAAGTGCCCACTGGGTTAACTAAGAAAGGTGCAAGATATTTTTTCGATCGAATTATATCTTCTAGTCCCGCATCGCAGTTGAAAATTTTCAGTTTTTGAAAAAAAAATGCACTTTTTTTTATGTGTTATAGAAATAAATAAAACATGAAAAATAGATGAAGTTTAAGCAATATTTATTGCTGTATTGTACTGTACATTTGATTATATTGCCTAAAAATCACTAAATAGTAGTTGAGTCACATTATATTAATATAATATTTGTTAAGAATATTGTAAACATAGAATGTTATGACATGCCAATATCAAAAGTTTACTTACACTTAATCAGCAGGAAGAGGCTTGAAATCAGCCTCATGGTCAAATTCAGACATATAATTGATCGGGAAAAGAATGTGGATCTAATGAACCCGTCTCTAATTTGAAACCCATAAATTTTAGTAGATGCTTCTGTCACTAACTTGACACACCGTTCAACGGCCTGTATGTGACATGGGAAGTGAACAAAGTCCCATTCGGGATTTTTTTTTATCACGCACATTGGAACTAAATACGGCAGTAGATATATCACGGAGGATTGGTGGAGAAGCAATAGTAATTGATGTGACCAGTCAATCAATTTAGTATAGTCAGCAGCTTCAAAATTCAGTTTTTGTGGGAGAAATACACGTACTGACTTTACATTGGAAGATGACTCTCTAGACTTAATTATACGTAGTGCAGCAAGTTCTCCGATGTGCGGTCTTATCCTTCAACATACACATCAAGATATTCTCGGGATGAGCAAAGAACGAATTTCGACAAATTACTCCATCAACGACGTCCTTGAGGTCTTGAGATAAATACCTGGATCTAGAAACACTATTCCACACATGCTTAGCTCCATCTTTCAGCAAGTGTTTAGACTTTATATCAAACCAGTTTGGAGTGTAAACTTTCATAACAAACTCAGCGATTTGTTTCAACTTCAAAGAAGGATCTGGAGAACTAACATATAGTCTTAGAACTATGTTTGCGGTTGTTAGCCAAATAATGATAATGGACCAGGACTGGGTCTAGAAAGTTCATCAGGACAATTACCCAATCGTACCGCTTGAGATATTTCTAGTAAGTACATTTGATCCTTGCTTAAGTCACGTCTATCAGTTATTGGTAACTCGCCGTCAATAATTTTGAAAGTTGTCACTGGCAAAGTTTCACATGTAAGGAGCGCCTACTCAATATTATCAAAATATGAATTTGGACCATTTGCTGGCCCATCCAACGTTTCAAACAGATGCCTCAGAGTTAGTTCTTTAAAATGCAGGAGACATATTACCCATTGCAGAAGTTTATCAAGTTTCATTTCCTAACACCGAATTACACCAGATTTCCATCCGGTTTTAACAAATGTGCAGTCACGGCCAATTGCCAGAAGCTGAGAAAGATCTCTTGTGATCCCTTCAAATATCCGATAGTAGTCGCGGAAATCTGTTTTGCTGGACTCAAATGAGTAATTTAACGTGAACCTTATTCTTCAATCGGAGATAAATGTTTCTCTTTTGCTTTTCTCGTGTATCTTTTAATATCTACTATCTCCTCTATCAATGTAGAATATTTACGACCATCGAAATACATCCCTTTCAACAGTAATACCTGAGCTTCACTTTAAAGCTTGAAATTTTAAATTATTTCTAACTTTAGCTTTTTCCCTTCGCAGCTTGTTTTTGTAAACCACCAAATCTGAGTTGTTGCTAGTTATGAGATCGACATCGTGAAGAACTCTTGAAGCAATTGCAACCACATCCAAGACTCCAAACCTGTCGGCAACCACAGCAGTTGAAGTGAGGCCAAGTCGCATTTGTGATGATTTAGATACAAACGGAGTTATTTGTTTGTACTTAGGATCAGTAAGAGAGTTTAAGCGGTTCTATGTCGATGGTTTGTAAATGTCCAGATTTAAATCTACTTCAGATATTTCTGCGGAGTTATGTAAATTGTGAAACCCCCTCCCCTCTCATTTCCTGTCAGATACAGATAGCATGAAAAGACAAGAAAAAGTGCATTTTTTTTCAAAAACTGAAAATTTTCAACTGCGATGCGGGACTAGAAGATATAATTCGATCGAAAAAATATCTTGCACCTTTCTTAGTTAACCCAGTGGGCACTTCTTCCGCACAATTAGAACAGCAATATTGAAAAATAATTAGATTTCCTAGGCCGAGTAAAAATTGCAATTTTTACCCAAATTTCCAAAATTCAAGTACGATGCGGGGGCAGAAGATATTATCCAATCAAAAAAATATTTTACACCGTGTTTATTGAACACAGAGAGAACCCTTTCCGCACTATTAGAATAGCGATTTCGAAAAAAAGTGTTTTTCGGCCCACCCTATTGAGCACTAGTATACACTTTTATGCAACGTTTCATTATGTATTAATTGGTATTAGTATGTATATGTGCAATTACGTGTATATAGAACTTTATCTATTAATGGTTATCTCATTATTTACGCCACAATAGAATGCTGAATCTTTTGAAAATTCTGTCTCAGATTGGATAGCTAATTTTGTCTTTCAGTTGAGAGACTGAGAGTAACAAAAGTTTATTGCAGTAAGAAAATAAGGGGATGTTTTCTCCCAAACATTCCATGTCAACTTCGGTGTTCAAGTCTTATTGTTTTCAAATTCCTGTTCCAAATGTTTTGTTTCGTTCCAACTGAACTGAAATGATTGACAATCCTTTTCATGTGGTGATTTCATATCATAGAAAGTGATCGTTAGACATCCATTCTTCCTTATCTTAATCGTAACATTTTTTATTTTTGTTGTTAAATGTCTTACTACTTCATGATATTATCTAAGAATTTAGATAATATCATAAAATCAGAAAGCTATTTCGTTCTTATGATTCATAGATCAACTGTTACTTTTGTTCTAGTTTTTGTAAGATTCTATGATTCTTTCTATGATTTCTTTCCACATTTTAATCGGGATTTAAGGAAAAACTACTACTTTAATAGGGTAATAGACAGTTGGAACGCGTTGCCAGAAAATATAGTTAATTCAAAGGGAGTGTACGAATTTAAGACACAATTGGATAGTCAGTGGGAATTGGAGAATTCATAAACAAAGGACCAGCCTTGTTGGGCTTGAGCCTGTAGCTGGTCGTCAATATTTGTATTTGTATTTGTAAATAGAATGTTTGGAATCAGGAACTTATTGCTTGTGAGAATATTATTTTTGTCTACAAGTCACTTAACACATTTTTCAAATAATTTCAATTTTTCTTTCCAGAAAATCATGTTTTAATAGCATGGAAAGAGGGAAAAAAGTCAAGGGCAAACGATCAAAACGTTTTATATTCGCTTTAAGTTTTATCACCTGCTTTTCGTTCCAAGTACGATTACTAGATGGCGTTCCGGCATCACAATTTTCCTAGAATCTTCAAGATGTTAAATTTTTAAAACCATTGGTATTTCGAGAACTGAATAATGGAGGAGAACAAATATATGAATGACTTAAGTTCTATTTATTTTCATTACAAGACAGTTATGAGACAGTTTATATTTATTAAATATTTCAAAATGGTCGGCTAAGTACTTTTGGAATTATTCTTTATTTCTATATATTTTAACGGAGCAATTTTTTTTTAGAATAAACATAGAATACAAAGGAAACTATGAGTCTAAGAAGAGACATTTTCTGTTAAGCTAAGTACAGAGCGGTAGCGTTTGTGCAGCGATACGCATTTCCCGTACGAATTTTAAACTTGACGTCACTGAGCTGGTTTACTATATATATATATATATATATTAAAAATCAATTGAAACTTAAACCCTTAAATAACTCGATGTATGAAATATTGACTTATACCACTCTCAAAAATAACGGCTCATATGAGAGTTGAATAGACAACAAATTAAATTACACGCTAAGCGTTTCCAAAACGGCGATAAACTACATTTTAAGGTTACCCCGATATGTATCTTATCACAGCATTTGTACAGAAATAAAATGTTCTCAGACTGCGTTGGTTTGTTGGTTTGCACACAGAACTCCATTAGCATGTATTTTTTGGAAGGATGTACTTTTCATAAAAGTACTTAATCTATATATATAAAGCAGAGTTGGCGTCTGTCTGTTCTCAATACAAATCAACACCCAATTTGGCCAACAGGCTAATCCACGCACAATTTGGTACACTTGTACTTTAGAGCCCTGGGGGTTACGTAGGCCACATATTAAGTCCGTTCTATTTGTACTAGGGGGCTAAAAACAATTCGAAATCCCCAATAACATTGAGTATATAACGATTTCGGTACGCAACTAATTTTGTTTTACCTGTATTGATCGTAACTCAATTTTCCAATAAAATTGTTTTACCAGCATTGCTCGGAACACATTTTTTTCCAAAACAAATTAACATAGACCGTTGTGTTGCTCTAGTGCAACGTTAATTAAAATATCTACCTACTAAAACAAATTAAATTCTAATATCTATTATTTCAGCTGTTTTATTCCTTTTTTATTTCTTCCAATAATATGAATATTTGATTTTGATGAAAAAGGATATTTAAAATATTTAATTTTACACAACTTATATTTTGTAATGAAACATGAAAAGACAAAACGAAAAACTCATTGATCATAAAAGCGTAATTTTGATATTTATGATCTGGCAATTCGATAATTAATTTTCTATTTTATAAATTTGATTTAGAATGCCGTGTTTGTGTATTTGAATTAAGACAGCGAAATGTTGCGGTCATATTTGAGCATTTATAAATTTCAAATCTCACTATCGTCCTTATCAATGTTTTAGGAATTGCATTATACTCAGAAAGTAGAAACTCTACAATCTTGGTCATATCTTTCGTTTTTCAGAATTTTGCACGTTTTCAATGATCAAAATTTCGTTATTTGTTTGTATTCATGCGTTTCAGTATTTTACATATTACGGATATTATTTAGGAGTTAAATTTTAATGAATTATTATTTTTTATTTTCTGAAAAATATTACTAATTTATTGGCTTTATATGTATAGTTTGACCAATTTTCCTCAAGTTTTTGGTTGAATACGTAATGGTTTGCAGAATTCTGTTTCATAAAAATAAATAAAATATACAAAACGAAACTTTTTTAAGTAATGTGAGTAACTTCTTAGTTTAAAATGATCGGTAAAGTGAAAATAAAATTATTTTTAAATAAGATAGGTTACGTTAAATTAAAACTGGTAGCCATACGTTTTAGTCTAAAGATATTTCTACATCGAATTCTGAAGTAGGGACCTTATAAAAAAATTGTAGTGTGTACTTACAGCAGAAGTGCGAATATGAAATGAATTAAATAGATAGATATTCATGTATGCATATTTGCGTCCGAAGTAAATTGTGCAAGCAATGAAAAAGTTAAAACGATGTAAAAAATATTTTCCGTTCACTTAAATGATATTTGCATTTTTCTATGAGAGAGAATTAAATAGTTCTGATCATTTTTCAATCAAAATTTAACCAACTCAACCCGAGCAACGCTGGATAATTCTGCTAGTTACAATTAGAAAAAAAAATTAAGATTCATAAGAATCAGATAGTAAAACTGGAATGCATAGATTTACTATGAATGCATTTCAAGAATTTTGTGCGAAACGCAACACATTAATATAAAACTTACAAAAAGATATTATGTTTTAAAAATAACTGGGTATATATGAAAAATAATAACCATAGTTACAGAAAATTCAGTTTTTAAGTTTTACAGTTTTAAGAACCCATTATAGCACTAGTCTCACTCTCATTGTTTTCAAACGTACAATACGTTCACATACTAATACATAACATTGAAAATACAATGCCAAGAAGATAAATACCACGCGCATCAACTCATAGGAACCTAAACCTCTTGAGCAACTAAATTTTAATGACTGACTTACAGATGGGAGGTTAACATTGAGAAATTGTTAATGTTGCAAATTAATAGTTAGTTTTACTGTGAAAAAAATCAATATCATTCACTGTGAAAAAAAAATCGAAACATCCGGAAGCAAGTGTTTGATTGTAATGAAACTTAGCATGTGCATTGATTGTTCAGTATGAAGAGATAAATAAATGATTCCAATATCAAATATAAAGGTCTCACTGTAAAAATACACCCCAAAAAAGTAATAAATTAGTAAGTTCTTAGCCCATTTTCGTATCCATACATGGAGATATACTGTTGGCATGGAAAACAAAACCTTTATGCTATCCTGTGACAAGTAGCTATCGTGTGGAGTGTAAAGGACTGTAGTTGGTACTCCAGATTTTTCACACTCCAGGGGTGGTACAATTGAAGGCCTAAAATATCTTAGATATGCTCAAGGGGTTATTTTCTTGAGTTTTACGCCGCAAGGACCATATTTGGCCAAGTTGTGTCAAGCAATATTCCCCCCCCCCCAAGTAAATAGACAAACATACAGAGCAAGTTTCACTGACACAAAAGAAAAAAAAATACAAAGAACTATAAGCATCGTTGGATAGTCATTTAGGAAGCTGTTATATCACTTTCATCTTGTCCCTATCAACCTACCTTCTCGCATTTGTACTTCTGGGGCCGACCAAAACCTATCGACCTTCTAATATTCATACCCAAACCTTCGTGACGTGCATATGTAGTTTCACTGACCCATTGCTGCCAGTACTTTGTCACGGTAGTTCGTGTATGTTCCAGATGACGGGCGATTTGTCGACAAGACCAACTTGTTTCCCGTAGTTCCACAATGTGTGACCCCTTTTAAAGTCTCTCAATTGAGTACGCTGTGTGTGTGTGAGAGCGTCGTTTAGAGATTCTAAGTCGCACCCCTGATGGAAATTCAACGGAACTTCAAACCAGAATATTCAGATCCTGACGTGTCCAATAAGCCTCAAAATGCACATTTACATGTGCCAGGGAACGTCGCCTTTGCGTTCATTGACACTCGAACTTTTCATCAATTGCATACTTGGTACAGAGGATTTTAAATACCCAAAATTCCATGGTTATCAATGGAAACTTCCATAGTTCGATTTTTTTGGTAAAATGATTTATTATTATCAACAATTACGCCACCGATGACTATTTCTATTTCGTCATTTCCTCTGAGTCATTGGTGTTGGCGGTTTGTTGAACTAAGTGAGTGGCGGCATTTGTTGCGATCTTCTGGCTTGGTGTTGCCGGTCTCCCGACTGCTGCTGCAGGTTTGATTTAAATTTTCTTATTTCAACCTTTTTTTGTATATTTGCTTTTAATGGTGTTTGGGGGAGTATATGAGCAATTTCTTAGCATTTTGCGGCTCATATTCGTAGAAAACACCATTTTGTGTTGTATGGGTCAGGCTCCTCCCTGATGACGCCCTGATCCACCAACACTTTCGTTTTCAATAAATTCCTTTTCGTTTTTATTTTTTGAATTTCCTCTTGTTTAAGAAAAATATATTCCTTACCATGCTATGTCTGCAGCTTTCAGCGCGCTTGCATGGTTAGTTTTAACTTTTCTTCTAACTTTCGTTTTAACTTTCGTTTTCTGGTTAAATACACATGCTTTTTATTTTTATTTTGATCTTTCATTAAATTACGTATTTGAATGATATATATATATATATATATATATATATATATATATATATATATATATATATATATATATATATATATATATATATATTTATATTTTTGAAATCGAATTATCTTCATCGAAGCAAAAATGACGTAAGGGTGACAAGTGACAAAGTCAAGGTAAAAACATTTTTTAAAAACAGAGAATAACTTTCATTTTTGTTTTTACAAGCGCAACCACATTTATTATTTTGTCTCGGTCATAATCCAATCTGTAAAGTCTCGAGTTTCCGTACTCTCATAGTATACTGCTTGAGAAACTAACGTGTCTTAAATGCACTCTGTCAACTGAGTCGTACATTCGACTCGGAAAAGATTTTTAATTCAAAAATTGCAAATTATATTTCTTTTTGATCTATTCATTTAATTTTGGCGGCGGGGGATTTTTTTTCAAAGAAAGCCAATATTAATAAAAATCTCCCATCAAAGAAATTGCATTCGATTTTTCAATCTTAGCTGCTGGCGATTTGATAGAAAATTTCTCCTGTCTGAACTTTTCTAAGAATAAGCATGCTAAGATGTAATTGGGTTGAGTTCTGTTTAGCAAACGAATATTTCGGGACGAAAACAAATCATGCCCCAATAACGATCAGGCAAGAGTTTTTCTTCCCGATTGGCAACAGATGGCGATTCTTCCAAGAACTTTCGCCCCCTTCTTTCACTAAAGCCGTAGGGCAAATCCAAATATTAGCAGGATACAGTAATAAAAAGATTCGATGTATGTTATTACATTTCTGCTATTCAAAAATGAATTTTTATTTTCATAGATATCTTTTGCTTTTCATATATTGTACACACGAAGTCTATTTTATTTTCGTTTTTGAGATTACGCCAGGCAAAAGAGAGTTAATTTAGAGTTTATTTTATACGTGGAATGTGAAATAAATAGGTTTTGGAAATCGATGAAATAACACAAATATTATAGATTTGTGCTATTCGATTACACACACAAGGAATACCATGAAATCACTAATGCACAGGGAAAATCTATCACCGTCACATTGAGCGTGTTTACTCATTTATAGCAGTATAACTATGCTTAAAAACGAGTTAACAGTTTGAAAATATAATAAACCTCTCTAGGTTGGAGTGCGTAAGCGAACAGGGGGTGGAGCCTCCTAGTAAATTAAATAATTGATATAATTTTGGTAGACAAACTTTTTTGTTTAAGACCAGATAATAATTTCCTAGTTTGCAATGATGAATGGATTTATCATGGGTTTATATAAAGACAAACATGTATACACTACCATACAATGATGGACTGGACAGCAAGATGTGATGATATAAGGGAAAGACTACATGCTTTAATAGGGGAATGGTCTCCCACGTGCTACAATTACGCTACAACCCTTCTTGGCATACTTTAAACAAGGTTTTGATACACAGGGCTATGGGTATTTGTGTGAATTCCTGCTGAAAGAATGTCGTCAGCTCAGCTGTAGATTTCGGACGCTTTCCCTGGTCTGTAAGCATCGCTCTAACTCGTCCCACAAATGTTCTATTTTATTTAGGTCGGGTCTCTGGGCAGGCCAGGGAAGACGTTTTACATACATATCTTGATACCACTGCTTGACAGAGGTTGCAACATGACAAGGAGCGTTGTAGTCCTGGAAGTAACATTCGTCCATTCCATAAAATTGCCAAAGCGTAGGAAGAACCTGATTGTCCAAAATGTTCATGAAGGCGTCGGCGTTCAATTGACCAGGAACAACAAGCAAAGGCCCCAGATCATACCACGAAAACCCCTTTCCCAAACAAGTTGTCGAATTTTATGAAAATCCGCTTGTGTCCGGTCCATTATTGTAGGGTAGTTACATGCATCCTCAATTAGCACTATATATCCCCACCTTTCTTTGCAGGAGTAAGTGATTATCCTAAATATTGTACGTTTTGCTTTATGTTTAGCCTCACGTAAAGGCAAAAGGCACAGGAAATTGCATTTACTCGAATGGGTTTTTAAGATGTAAATATTATTATTTCATTAACTTTCTCAAAAAGAGGTACATACGCATAAGGCTATTGTATTTGGGGCCGATGGGTTTTCTCTTGACCAATTTATATATTTTGTTATGCCACAAATACCAATTGAGAGTTTTCGTTCCACGAAGACCCAAATTCGGTACTCAATCTACCCATGATAGACTAAACATGTTTATAGTTCTGTTTGATGTGTTCATGTTAATTTCATTGTTTATTCATTAATTTGCAAGGCCTCGAATGTTCCATTTTGCATTATTTCAACTTCCGATTGGGGAATATATAATACTTATATCTCCACTATATAATTGCTCTTATTTCGCGTGCAGCATTCTACCATTCCTGTTGTAATACAATTTCTTGCTTCAAAAACTGTTTGGTCTATTCCACCTGACCACATAATCAAAGACGTACGTTCTAATTTTTTATATTTATTTGGTGTTCTTCCGGTTAACTACAATGCAGTATGGTTTTACATTTTGTTATTAGAAACTTTATTTTGCATTTAAAAATGCCAGTTCCATAATTTTCTGTGCGACTTTCTTTCAAATGACAACAAGAAAGATTCTATTAGGAATAGACATAAAGAGGGTTATCTTCTCCCTTAATTCTTTTGAAGCAAAATATCGTGTAATTTCGTCATAAACTAATTAAATTCGTAGAAAAACACTTGTGCTACCTTCATGTTTATTTCAAAATTAGAAAACTGTGTAAAAGGTTTCAACGCAACCAATTCCGTGTTATTTTCAGCGTAAATACACAATTTTTATCGTTATAATAAACAATGAGTTGCTGATCATCGAATAAATCATCGACAAATAATTGCATTATTCACTACAATACATTAACATTATAGGTAAGCCTTAAAATTATCGCAATAGCTCTTTACAGGTAATGAATGCACAGCGAATGAATAGGTAATTTATATAGGATAGAACTATTCACATTCTTTGTGGACTGTAGGCTTTAAATTATGACATTTTAGAAAAACGTATTAATTCAATTTCAGAAAAATTTATAACTAATTTAGGCGTTATATATGATTAAAATATAATAGTTTATTATTTGTAGTATCAATTGGAAAAAAGAACAGACGTTTGAAAAAATATTTTTGTTACATATAAGCAATTTTACGTGAATGCACAGTGAGAACCATACTGGTTTGAAGCAAGGATTTCTTCCCGCTACTAACTGTATTTCCAGATATTCTTAAACTTAATCATAGGTTTGATATTTTGTAAACACCAGTTTGTTGACTGAACACCACGATTTATAACAACATCCAAACTGAAAATGGCGTGTTTTTCAGAGTAATTGACTTCCCTGCAACGCTAATAGCATAAATCTAATTAAACTAAATGTAGCAGGAAATTCCAAGATATGTTGATGAAACTGAACATTAATAAAGAATGCAGAAGATTGCTTCTTATCATTTGGGTGAGAGTATAAAAAGCGTACAACAAAGTTATTAAGAAGTGAAAGGAGGTGAAAAAAAGGAGCACCAATTATAAACCCATTATTCTACTCTTCGTCGCCTTGTACTCACGGGGTCCACAAATCCCTTTTCATAATTAACTTTCGGCAGAGGACGAAATCTGAGCTTCTGTGACGCGCGATGGAAAAGCCTTGACTTGGCTGCGCAATTAGCAGAATTAAAACTTCTTGTCGCCATTGTTGTCAGAACTTGAGCCCAGGACTTCGTCAAGCTGAGCTTGGGAAAAATGGAGTCTTTCTATGTCTTTATTAACGGATTTGAAAGTCTTTTCTTTCCGTTTTTTTCGCAAGTTCGGTGGTGTTAAAAAGACAGCTATGTTTAAAGCTGAGTTTCGTGCATGAAATATTAAAATATGACCCACGAACATCTATTACTTGGACATTATCTACACCTAAGTTCCTCTGATGGCTCGTATTATGCGTTCCCTAAGAAACTCATCAAAGTAAGTAGAAAACAGAAGGATAACTTAGAACTCAACACTGCATTTGCATATTGTAGTTTACCACTGTACAAAAATAGACTATTAGTAAGTATTTATGTCAAAGAACAAAGAAGCTCATTTCATGTATTTTGAAAGTAAATTAGCTGTACTATTTAAATAATCAAAATGGAGAAAATACAAAATTCTTAGCAGTCAAAAAAACACGTTTTAATTTTGTTTTAATGCTGGAATGTACATTGATTTTCACCAGTCTTTTAATATATAGTGCGATTACAGTGGAAAGACACATGACTTTGGGAAAGCCCATTCATTCAAAGGGGACAACTCGTAATCTCTGCAACGACTTACGGAGTCAAACAAAAAACTCGGCGCCCGAAACTATCCTAAAGACACCAATTGGGGGAACCAATTGTTAACGTTTAACCTGATCCCAAATTTAACGAATAAACCCGTCCAAGACAACGTGATACACATGCCAACTCATCGGAGTCGAACTATACTGCAACGAGAAGGCAGTCGAACTTGGGAAGGCACTTTTTGAAAAGGTGTGAAACCATATCAGAGGGCTGTAATGCGCACAAGCTTGCATGGCACCTTGGATGGTTCTCCCCATATGAAAATACATTACCACTGTGGTCGCTTTTGGCACCAACAGATAAAATTGAATCTGTGTCGGTTCAGTTTTATTAAATTATCTTTTCTTGTCCAGATATATTTGCCCTTTTTGAGCTAGACAGTGTGAAAGACGAGTTTGTATTATAAAGTTGAATCGTTTTCTCTCACCATCAATATTGGTAAACTAATCAGTTCATATATTCCACTTTTAAGTTATTTTTTTTATCATTCGATTAGACTTGATTGAAGAAAATTATTTTTAGACCCCGTTCTTTTAATACTCATTAACTTCGAACCCTTTCACAGAGGATTCTGTTTGCTTAATATCGCAACAGGTGCTTAAAAAACATCGCATGTTCACTTCTCAGAGGAGTAATGAATTTAGAGATCTTGGCAGAATTTCAGAACAAAATGATACATCTAACTGCTTTAGTTAAATGAATCGATAAGAGAGCTTCTGAGAGCTTTTAAATAAATCGATAAACCCTAAAAACAACAAAATAGAGTATGTTTCACACGCTAAGTAAATATCGCATGTTTTACTACAATTTAAAACGACAGAGTGAAAATCTAAGAAAATAAGACCACCGAATACTCAAAACCAAGTAAAAAGCGAAAACAACCTCATGGCGAATGGTATTCTTTGGAAAAATGCAGTTAATTTTGGAGCCGTAGATTTCTTTACATAATCTAAAAAATTAAGTAAATAAAAAAAATACTTCCCTTTTTACTCAAGCTCATCTCATTTAGGTATATACGGGCTTCACGACCCGAAGTACTCCTGTGATCTTTTCTTTTCACGTGGGTCTAAGACCCTGTTCACATGATTCGTTTCTAACGCGCGTTTGGCGAGGCTTTCGTGGACCGCTTTTCGTAAGGATTAAATTATGTTTTTTTTTTTCCCTCAAATTCAAGTTTCTATCTTTGCAATCGTTGAAGATAGAGTAAAAATTTCAACGGATTTGAAATATGCGGAAAATTTTACACCAGATCGATACCTTAGATGTGATTAAAAAAAATAAATAAATAATTATTTAATAAAAAAAAATTGAATAATCAAATGGTAAATAATTAAATAATAAATCCGTTTTTAGTATCGATTACTATTTTTTTAATCGATACCATAAATGGGATTTAAAAAAATAAATAATTAATTATTTAATAAAAAATTGAATTATCAAATGGTAAATAATTGAATAATAAATCTGTTTTTAGTATCGATTACTATTTTTTTAATCGATACCTTAAATGGGATTTTTAAAAATAAATAATTAATTATTTAATAAAAAATTGAATTATCAAATGGTAAATAATTAAATAATAAATCTGGTTTTAGTATCGATTACTATTTTTTTAATCGATACCTTAAATGTGATTTTTAAAAATAAATAATTAATTATTTAATAAAAAATTGAATAATCAAATGGTAAATAATTAAATAATAAATCTGTTTTTAGTATCGATTACTATTTTTTAATCGATACCTTAAATGGGATTAAAAAAAATAAATAATTAATTATTTAATAAAATATTGAAATATTAAATGGTAAATAATTAAATAATAAATCTGTTTTTTTTTTTTGTATCGATCTGGCGTAGAATTTTACGCTGATTTGAAATCCGTTGAAATTTTCACTTTGTCTTCAACGATCGCAAAGATAGAAACCTGAATTAAAGGAATAAAAAAACAATTTAATGCTTACGAAAACAGGACCTCGAAAGCCTCGCCAACACGCTTTGAAACGCGTCATGTAAACAAGGCCTTGCTGACTTTTGTGAACAAGGGGGTCGCGCACTTGGATTCCCAAGTGATCTTTTTCTACTTCCATCTCACTACTGTTTCCCCATCCCTCTTTTCTTAGGACCGTTGTAGTCTCGTTAAAGGAATTACGAATTTGAAACTAGATCCAACCAAAGATCACGTGGTACAAGACGGCCGGTGTACGATACATTTGTCGTGGCCTCAAGTGTTTTCACGTTGGCGTGATGTGGAAGTTTGGAGAGTGGGGTGCAAGTTCTGGTGTCGTCATCTGACTGACTCAAATTGCAAAGTATTGTCCTCGGATGTTTCCCTTCGGGATTGATGCCGGATCGTCACCAATAGTCCGTTGTGTTGCTCTAGTGCGACGTCCATTAACTACCTACCCTCTTTTCTTTTTTCTCTATCGCGAAATTGTTTCCTTGACGTTGTCTTGAGTTTAGTGCAGATTGGCAAAATATGGCCGTTGCATAAAAAAAGGCAAACAGACTGATCACTCAACCCTTTTACTTAAACAAAATAATACCCCTGGAAATATATTCCCCCAAGGTCATCTGTCTTCTCATTCATCTACCCTCTTTTCTTTTTCCCTTTCATATTTTTTACTTAACGTTGTCCTGAGTTTGGTGTAGATTGGCAAAATATGGCCATTGCATAAAAAAAGGCAAACCGACCGATCAATCAAAACTTTTACTGAAACAAAATAATACCCCTGGAAATGAATTCCCCAAGGTCATCTGTATTATTATTCACTTACCCTCTTGTTTTAACCCTTTCATGATATTTTTTACTTAAAGTTGTCCTGAGTTTGGTGCTGGTTGGCAAAATATGGCACTTGCACCATAAAAAGGCAAACCGACCGATCAATCAACCCTTTTACTTAAACAAAATAATACCCCTGGAAATAGATTTCCCCAAGGTCATCTGTCTTCTCATCAGAGCCATCCCTGCAGAAAACATGCCTCTACAGTAAACAAACACGGGCCGCAATAAGCACTACAACGGAAAACGAGCTATTTCTTTAAATTTTTATACGTACTTCATAAATTTAGCAATAAAGAAATTTCATCTTTGGTGTTTTCTTTCCTACTTAGGCTGCATGAAATTTATTCCACTCAAAATATTCGAGAGGGATCCATTAACACGACTATTTCGGATTTGCGATATTAATATCCAAACGATCTCCCAGCTCTTTACTTCTTTATTGCATTTAAGAATCTCTACGAAGCACATCGCTGGCAC
The DNA here is from genome assembly GCA_947359465.1 of Metellina segmentata. Classification (NCBI taxonomy): domain Eukaryota; kingdom Metazoa; phylum Arthropoda; class Arachnida; order Araneae; family Tetragnathidae; genus Metellina; species Metellina segmentata. Next base: position 91,369,450 of record OX375878.1, on the reverse strand, counting down.
CTAAAACCAAAGACGGAATCGAATTAAATTATATTTTTTGAAACCCTCTCACAGTCTCCCATATTTTAATCACTTCCCCCTTTCCAGAAGTGAATAAAAAACCGCCTCTGATTTTCATCCGCATCAACACGAATTTAATTTAATTCTAATTATAAGCGCTACTCGGGTATCTTTTTAAAGTAATAAGCACTTCTCACACTTGTGTGTGGCCGGGCATAGGAATTCATTTAATTTCAATTCTCGACGATTCTTGAGCGTAGGGAGGGGGGAGAAAACGTTCCGGGTGGGGAGGAAAGAGATCGAAAATAAGCCTTTTTAAATGCACGTTTAAAAGCAAATCCAATTACAGAAAACATTTTCGAGAACAGGAAGGGGGATGGGACATGGAAAGGGGGGAGGAGGTTGACGCGAACAAAATTATACAAGACTTGTAATGCGAGCGGAATGATTATTATATGTCCCGTAACGAATAATGAGGCAACTTTTAATTTTGTTCAGACCCCACAGTCCTCAGCGTTGCGTGTCAGGATTAATTTTTCTCCGCGCTCACTTCCCAAGGAATTCCTTGAATACCGCGTTTGTTATTCAGAAGTCGGATCTGAATATCGGGTTTGAGCGCATCGGAATGGGCTGTTTAATGAAACAGCAAAGACAGATATATCATGTTCGAAAACCTGATTCCTTCTGGTGACAGTGTGAAGCAAGCCCGAGATTGCAATGGTAGCACCAAAGGTCTCACATAGGGGGGGGGGGGTACCATGGGGCATGTTCCCTTATACCGAGACCCAAAAGGATCAGTGGCTCGGGAAAAGTAAAAAGATTCTATAATGTAGTAAGAAATCCAATTCTTGTTTTGTCTAAATCTTTTCATCGTTTATAAAGGTGTACAACACCATGGAGGTTTGGATAAGGTAAATCAAGGTATTCACTCAACGGTAATCGTTTGCTACTCAAATGTTAATTACACCTGGACCTATAACAAGACAACTTAAAATTTTTTTCGGACCAACTCTTCTAAGCGTTGCGTGTAAGGATAAATTTTCTTCGCCCTGACTTTCCAAGGAATTCCTTGAATAATGCGTTTGTTATTGAGAAGTTGGATCTGAATATTGGGCATTTTATTATCGTCGCACTGGAGCAACACAACGGACTATTGGTGACGGTCCGGGGTCAATTCCAAAGCGAAAGATCCGAGGACAACATCACGTAATATTGAACGAGATAACACCTGAGCTGGCACACCGTTCTCCAAATTTCCACACCACGCCAACGTGAGGACATTTGAGGTCACGACAGAATTAACGTGCACCATCCCCCTTTGTACACGACGGCTTTGGGTTGGATTCGAACTCGTAATCCGCTAGTTGCCAATCCGTTATTCTTCCATCCGGGCTACAACGGCCCTTGAGCGCATCGGAATGGCTGTTTAATGAAACCGAAAAGACAGATATATCATGTTTGGAAACCTGATTCACTTTGCTGAGTCTGAAATAGGCCGGAGATCACCACAGTTGCACCAAGGATCGCACATAAATCGGGAGTATGGAGGCTGGTATCGTCATACCAGTCCAAAAGGAGGGAGGGCATCGAGATAAGCGAAAGTTATACTATATTAAGCAGTCTTTCTTGTCTTCTAACTGTCAAGAATCCTTTTGTCGTGTTTTTAACTGTAGTATCCCAGGATCCTAACCTAGGGCCATAAGTGTCGGTTGTTTTCAACTTCCTACTTGACATTGCCTTCTAAGGTACTTTGTATTTTGCAATGGCGAAATCAGCTATCTCTTCTCTTAGCGAAATGGGCGTGATGTCCGGAGACTACCTCCAGGAAATCGCTAAAAATCATGATAGTACAGTTACAAATATTGTAAATGGCATTTAAAAAATTATTCTATCAACATCATTGGACGGCGAATGATGGCAGAAACGTAGAACACGGTCGCTGCATGAAAAAAATAATCAACGGCTCCGAGCAACAGTGATAAGCAGCAGAATGCTAATTTTGCAATGAAAAAAATTAAATATTCAAGAGGATCAAAATATTTTCCGGTTGTTTGAGTGCGTGCGTAATACTCGAAAGCTTAAGATCGTAGGCTTAAGGCAGAAACTCATTACCTGGAAAAACCCCCAACAAATTTTACAAATCGTTTGAAAGAAAATGTAGCACAAAGGGTTTATAATTTTTGATTTTGAATCGATAGTCAGTCTTTCATTGATTGACGCATTTTTTCAAAGTTTTTAGAGCATTCGATTTTAGAATTTTATGCATTATCAAAATTTAGAATTTTGTGAAGCATCGTAATGTAGAATTTTATAAGACTTTTGAATTCAAGCAGTCTTATATTCAAATTTAGAAATTTTTACGTCTTTATAATAGAATTTTTTTACATCATTTGAACTTTTTGAGTTACAGACAAGCATATATGAGGTATTTAGGTAATTGTTCGTTGAATAAAATGAAATATTAAAGCAGACTTGACAAAAGTCCTTTCATACACTGGAAAAAATAAAAAATTCTTCCATCTAATGAAAAATGATTACTACATTTCTAAGTTTCCTACGTTAAATATTAAAAGAACCTATGACTTGACTTAAACTCTATGCAAAATATGTAATTATATGCTGCGTGCTCCTCCAAAGATCATCTCTTCAAAACTGAATTTTTATATTAGAAAAAGGAAACTCTTTTGCCTGAAACTAGTAAAACTTTCCCAAGCGTGAAACGCCGATACACTTTTGCGAGTTTTGTTGGTCGGGTTAGCTATTTTTTAATATTAATTTTACTTTTATGACTAGGACCCAGTAATAATGATGGGCCAACATATAACTTAATGGGATTCAGGATACAAGGGATTAAAATAATTTAAAACCTTCACTAGAAAGAAAATTTGGTGACTATTCAAGAATTTGAGGCTTCTTAAGGTTTTTACACAGGAAGGAACTTTACATCGTCTACATACGTCAATCATTTGTTTATTTTCAGGTTAGTTTCAGGAGAGTTTGATACATTAAATTAAGCTATTTATTCTATAAAAGTCACGGAAATGTAAAGTAAAATGAAAAAATTGAAACGTTGCTATTCAACTCTTTTAAAATTTAGAATAGGAAGGATAGAATATGACAAGTGGAAGGGGGAATTGAAGGTAAATAAATGCATTAACTGAAATAAATATAACAAACAATGCATTAATAGTTATTTAGTTTAAAAAAGAACGGGTATTTTTAGTATACTAAAAGATTAAAAGTTAGGATTCACATTTCTGTACCTTTGTAGAAAAAGGGCTAATGTCCATTTTACACGTTTTTGGTAAGAGCTGATTTAGTAATTATTATATCTTTTAATTTTTAATGCAATGTACAAAAATACGTTCCAATGAATTGATTCTGTTATTACGCATTGATAGGAGGATATTGGCACTTTTCTATTATAACTTTCATTACATTGAGGTGATTTGTGAACGTTTCTCAAAGTAATCAAAATTGGACGTTATTCTTTTTCTACCAAGGTACAGATTTAAAGTTTACGTTATAATGGGAGTTTAAAATTTTTAAAGCGAGACCGCAACCTTTGTAGTTTTTAAAATGACTTTAAAAGTGATCATATCTCCACCATACTTTACCCTTACGCTATAAAACACATAATTCAATCCAATTCACCATAATCAACTGTATACGGAGTAGGGATACGACATCGATAGCAAAACATCGATGTTCAAAATTAAAACATCGATGTTGATAATACATCGACCCAAAAACATCGATGTTGATAATACATCGACCCAAAAACATCGATGTTTTTAAAATTCAGTGTATTTAAACTTTTTCCCCCATTTCTTAAAACTGGTTTAGCAACTTGTGATGCTACATCGACAGCAAAACATCGATGTTGATAAAACATCGCTCCCAAACCATCGATGTTTTTAAAATTCAGTGTATTTAAACATTTTCCCCCATTTCTTCAAACAGGTTTAGCAACTATTGATGCGACATCGACAGCAAAACATCGATGTTCAAAATTAAAACATCGATGTTGATAATACATCGCCCCCAAACCATCTATATTTTTAATGTAAATGGTAATGGTAATTTTAGTTAACGTCGTACTGGAGCAACACAACGGGCTATTGTCGACGGTCCGGTATCAGTCCCTTAAGGGAAAGATCCGAACGTTTTTAAAATTCAGTGTATTTAAACTTGTTTCCCCATTTCTTAAAACTGGTTTAGCAACTAGTGATGCGACAACGGCTCCAATACATCGATGTCTTTTTCTAAAACATCAATGTTTAGAAAACACCGACATCGATGTCTTCTAAAACATCAATGTTTAGAAAACATCGCATCGATGTCGCATCCCTAATACGAAGCTCACTCGCATGTATATGTTCTGTATCCTGAAGTCTCATCTGCATGAATTCTAAACCAATTTCGACTTTCTTGATTTTTTCCACATAATTCTTTCAGTTAATAGATGCTATTATTTAGTCATTAAGCGATGTGGGAACACTACTGGGAAATCTCAAGAACACATGGTTAAACTATGAAATAAAATAGATCTATGGATGCGAATGGAACCTTTAAGAATAAATTTCCCCCTCTTTCTTTTAAATTAATAGAAGAATGTACACTTACAAATATATATGCAAGAAAGCAGTCATAGCACGGCGTATAAATATAATAGATACGTTTTCATGGATATTTGGTTTGGTAGACAATACTCGAATAGGAAGAGATTCTGTTTGCAATCTGCTAAAGTTGAATACGTAGTTTTAGGTCAGAATGTGATCGCATTAATTTTTTGTGAGATTTTAGAGCAGTTTTGGACGTTTTTCAAATTTTTAGTACAATGTTTCAGTTTGGTAAAGGATTTTAATCCAATTTTTTGTTGAAACCTTCCGAAGTCGCAATATTTTATCTGCCGTTTCCTCGTCCAAAAAACATTACAAATGACTCATTTTCTGGAGCCAAAACAAATTCCTGAGCTACCATTCTCAATCAAAAAGAAACCTTTACGCTTTTCTGTAGACGGTGAATCATCGACATTGGAAAGAGGAGAGATTTGATTTTTCTAGCCTTGGAAGAAAATTAAAGGCTACAATTTATTTTTGGACATTCAAATCGGGGGTGGGACATTCCAAACAATGTAATGGAAGAAACTGGAAACGCTCTTCCAATTACAAGAGTTTAAAAAGGCAAAATATATACATACGTAATCACAAACACTAACAAATGAAATTATGTATTGGAGAAAATTTACGATTCGATGTCTCCTATCTCCCAACTGACGATGGAATTGATGTTCTTTTTTCCATTTTGAAAATTCGCAGATAATGGAGGTTTATTGCTCCTCAGCTGGCGTCGCCTCGTTGGCTGACCTGCTGCAGATGAAAGTTTTCATAGTTCCTTCGTTACAACGATTAATAATGCCTAATCTAAACCATCTAAATCAGGTTTTCCTAAATTGTAGTCTGCCGATCGGTACTTGTTCCTTAGACAAAAAATACCGGTCCTCCGAAAATAGAAAATTTATAAAAACTACTCAGGCAAAACTTTTCTAGTACAACAGAGATTAATTGTAGTGGTACTGTTACAAATGAAGAATTTACCTGTTTTTATGACAACTTCTAGTCAATAAGTGTATTTCTTTCAGTTTAAATTTTGCAACACTTAAGTGAAACTCTGAACATATAGCGCAAGAATATAATTTGTTTTAGATAATAATTTGCCTAATAGAAATATATCAACTGAATTTTCAGTTCCATATTTCCTTTTTTAAGCAAATTTATTGATAATTTTATTTATTTTTTATCAATGAAATCCGGGCCTTGTTCAAATAACAATGATAACGTCTGATTCATCAGACGTACTGACTTTATTTACCTATTTCGGAGAAGACCGTGATTTACTGTTTATGGAAAAATGTCGAATCAAAACATTTCCCTCAAAACAATGAATCACAACAATGGAAAATGAATGTAGTAAAATGGGACAAATGACATCAACTTTTGAACGGAATTTTCTACCTTTGAAACGAGAAAAGGAAGGAAGGAAGGACAGGACATAACCTTGAGATGTCTACTTCAAAGTAACTGGACAATAGTGTCAGATAAGGCTAAAATTTAAGTAGGGGACAAAGACGGGTAGAAGCTTTATTCAACCAATCCTTTAAAGTAAAGATTATAGCGTTTCTGTTAATAGTAAACGAAGATCAAAATGTTTGTACTCATATTTGTAATTCATGTCATGATAGAAAAGGACTTGTAAAAATTAGACTTTCTTTCTCCATCCAAAATTATACCTTCTCTCTCCAAATATCTTTATCCATCTCTCCGGAAGCTACATAATCCAGCGCTCATAGAAGTTCTAATATTTCTGGCTAAAGAACTAATCCAGGAGACGAAACTTTCTGAACCACATACGATATGTAGAATCGTCAACGGTTACCTCACCCTACACAGCATACATCTTCTTTTGCGTCTGCGAAGTATTCTTGCCTTTTCGGAAATAAAAAAGTATGCGTCGAAAGTGCTCCTTATATTTTGCCATTTTTAGTGATTTACAAATTAAAAAAAAAAAAACACATCCTAATAACTTAATTTCTTTTACAATTACTCGCTGAAATTCCATCTTTCAAACAGCATCAAAACTTTTCACGTGTGAAATAGATAACACTTTGGTTTTGAGATGCAATGCCACCTAGCGCCCTAAACGGAGCAAACTTGTACATCGAACCCAGTATATAAAATAACAATTATAAAGTGTCAAAGGGATATAACGACCGTCAAAAGCTCGTTATTGACTAGAAAGGTGTCTGAAGATGCCGAAACGCTAAGACACTGATTAGAGAATTCGAAAATATTTCAGTCCGAACGCTCCCCGGAAATTCTTACATTCTAAACTCTCGAGTCCACAGCCAAACCCTTCTGAATAAACCATTAGATTACCAGCAGTATCACACGCACTTAAGGAAAGAAAGAAGACTGAGATATCAGAACGAAACAAAAACAGAAAAACACCCTACATTAGAAAGTAAGAAAAGACGAAAGAAAAACAAAAAGAGAAGCATTTCAAAAATACAACTTCCAAGACCCAACGCAGGGAAGAAAAAAAAAAGGGCCATTCTGTTTCACGTGAATTAATTGAAAAATTCGAAGTCGATAGCGGCGGCACATTGTTTGTTAAAATCACAAGAGGAACAAAGCTTATGGGCACCATCGAAAAAACATCAGACTCGTTCGAAGCAGCCTCCAGGAGAAAAGAAAAGGCGAATAAAAAACAATGAAGCTGCACATGTCCCACCAACACCGCAAAAGGCAATTTCATGCACCATTAGTGCGTGGGAATTTTCTTCATTTTCTAGTATCTGATTGATTGCCTTTTATGTTTCCGCTTTTCTTTCCCTTATCTGCTCCTCGCTTTCTTTTCCTTCGACTGCTTTCTTTCTCCAAGGAATGCCTCCACAAAACAAGCGCCAATGGTCGTGGGCTGTTCACTTCAATCTCGCTGCCCTGCTTGGAGATGCTATATTGAATTTGATTTTGGTCTGCATTCATTTGGATTTGGATTCTTATTTGCAGTTTTTGCTTTTTGGAAGGATCAACCATTACCGAATTAAAAAGTGCCTCAAACTTTGATGTTTGCTTTGACGATTTAGTAGTTTTTAGAAATATTATTTGATTTTCGTCTGCATCTATTTGAATTTGTATCCTTATTTGTTGTCGGTTATTTTAAGGGACTCACCAATCAATTCCGTTGTTTTGGTTTGAGGTACTATATTGAATTTGATTTTGTCTGCATTCATTTGGATTTGGATTCTTATTTGCAGTTTTTGTTTTTGGGAGGATCAACCATTTCCGAATTAAAAAGTGCCCTAAACTTTGATGTTTGATTTGACGATTTAGGAGTTTTTAGAAATATTATTTGATTTTCGTCTGCATCTCTATTTGAATTTGTATCCTTATTTGTTGTCGGTTATTTTAAGGGACTCACCAATCAATTCCGTTGTTTTGGTTTGAGGTACTATATTGAATTTGATTTTGTCTGCATTCATTTGGATTTGGATTCTTATTTGCAGTTTTTGTTTTTGGAAGGATCAACCATTTCCGAATTAAAAAGTGCCCTAAACTTTGATGTTTGATTTGACGATTTAGGAGTTTTTAGAAATATTATTTGATTTTCGTCTGCATCTATTTGAATTTGTATCCTTATTTGTTGTCGGTTATTTTAAGGGACTCACCAATCAATTCCGTTGTTTTGGTTTGAGGTACCATATTGAATTTGATTTTGTCTGCATTCATTTGGATTTGGATTCTTATTTGCAGTTTTTGTTTTTGGGAGGATCAACCATTTCCGAATTAAAAAAAGCCTCAAACTATGATGTTTGATTTGACGATTTAGTAGTTTTTAGAAATATTATTTGATTTTCGTCTGCATCTATTTGAATTTGTATCCTTATTTGTTGTCGGTTATTTTAAGGGACTCACCAATCAATTCCGTTGTTTTGGTTTGAGGTACTATATTGAATTTGATTTTGTCTGCATTCATTTGGATTTGGATTCTTATTTGCAGTTTTTGTTTTTGGGAGGATCAACCATTTCCGAATTAAAAAGTGCCCTAAACTTTGATGTTTGATTTGACGATTTAGTAGTTTTTAGAAATATTATTTGATTTTCGTCTGCATCTATTTGAATTTGTATCCTTATTTGTTGTCGGTTATTTTAAGGGACTCACCAATCAATTCCGTTGTTTTGGTTTGAGGTACTATATTGAATTTGATTTTGTCTGCATTCATTTGGATTTGGATTCTTATTTGCAGTTTTTGTTTTTGGGAGGATCAACCATTTCCGAATTAAAAAGTGCCCTAAACTTTGATGTTTGATTTGACGATTTAGTAGTTTTTAGAAATATTATTTGATTTTCGTCTGCATCTATTTGAATTTGTATCCTTATTTGTTGTCGGTTATTTTAAGGGACTCACCAATCAATTCCGTTGTTTTGGTTTGAGGTACTATATTGAATTTGATTTTGTCTGCATTCATTTGGATTTGGATTCTTATTTGCAGTTTTTGTTTTTGGGAGGATCAACCATTTCCGAATTAAAAAGTGCCCTAAACTTTGATGTTTGATTTGACGATTTAGGAGTTTTTAGAAATATTATTTGATTTTCGTCTGCATCTAATTGAATTTGTATCCTTATTTGTTGTCGGTTATTTTAAGGGACTCACCAATCAATTCCGTTGTTTTGGTTTGAGGTACTATATTGAATTTGATTTTGTCTGCATTCATTTGGATTTGGATTCTTATTTGCAGTTTTTGTTTTTGGAAGGATCAACCATTACCGAATTAAAAAGTGCCTCAAACTTTGATGTTTGCTATGACGATTTAGTAGTTTTTAGAAATATTATCTGATTTTCGTCTGCATCTATTTGAATTTGTATCCTTATTTGTTGTCGGTTATTTTAAGGGACTCACCAATCAATTCCGTTGTTTTGGTTTGAGGTACTATATTGAATTTGATTTTGTCTACATTCATTTGGATTTGGATTCTTATTTGCAGTTTTTGTTTTTGTGAGGATCAACCATTACCGAATTAAAAAAAGCCTCAAACTATGATGTTTGCTTTGACGATTTAGTAGTTTTTAGAAATATAATTTTATTTTTGTCTGCATCTATTTGAATTTGTGTCATTACTTGTAGTCGGTTATTTTAAGGGACACATCAATCAATTCCGTTGTTTTGGTTTGAGGTACTATATTGAATTTGATTTTGGTCTGCATTCATTTGGATTTGTATTCTTATTTGTAGTTTTTGTTTTTGGGAGGATCAGCCATTACCGAATTAAAAAAAAGCCTCAATCTATGATGTTTGCTTTGACGATTTAGTAGTTTTTAGAAATATTATTTAATTTTCGTCTGCATCTATTTGAATTTGTATCCTTATTTGTTGTCGGCTATTTTAAGGGACTCCCCAATCAATTTCATAGTTTTGGCTTGAGATTACTATATTGAATTTGATTTTGGTCTGGTTGCATTTGGATTTTTATTTGCACTTCCCACTACCGAATTAAAAACTACCCTGATCTTTGATGTTTTCTATGATTACTTTATAGTTTTGAAAAATATTTGATTTGGGTCTGTATGTATTTGAATTTGTATTCTTATTTGCAGTCGGTTATGTAGGATATCCCAACTACTGAATTAAAGATTGCTCCAACCCTTGATGCTTTCTTTGACGATTTAGTAGCTTTTAGAAATATTTGATTTTGATATGCTTGTATTTGAATTTGTATTCTTATTACTGTCTGTCGTTTTCAATGATTCCCCAACTGCTGAATTAAAAATTGTCCTATACTTGATGCTTTATTTCACAATTTAATAATTTTTAGAATTATTTGGTTTTGGTCTGCGTGTATTTGTATTTTTATTTGCAGTCTTTTTTCGTAGGGGACTCAAATATTACAGAATTAAAAATTGCAACTCTCGATGTTTTCTTTGATGACTTAGTAGTTTTAAGACATATTACTTGATTCCAGTCTGCATGTATTCGAATTTGCATTCGTATTTGTAGGTTACTTTTAGGGACTCACCAATTGCAGAATTAAGGGGGCTTGGCATCCAAAGGGCTAATTTCTCAAATATGAGTTTTTTAATAATATTTGAGTTGCAATTTATCTTCTTGAATCTAAATAAAGGTTTTTCAGATAAAATTTTTTTTAAATCACCTCCCAATTTTGAAAAAATTAAAAATTTAGTGAATTTTTAAAAAGCTTTTAAAATGTTACTCCTCCTTTAATTTGCAATATTTTGACTTCATATTTTCTTAACATGCTCATAAAACCCTTTTAAAGACTTTTAAAGATGGGATTTTTGATATCTCAAGTAGTTATTGAATTAAAAATTCAAAGGTGAAAAATCTAAAAACAAACAAAAAAAATCATGACAATTTAGATTTTTCAGAAGTTTAATTTTCATTAAAAGTTTCTGTTTATTTTAATAAAAATCCCCTCCTTAGTTTCATTACTCGGATCATTATAAACGTCTCTCCAAAATTTCAGGTGATTTGAAGAGTTATTAAAGCCTTAGCACTTTAATCATGGCATAGTACGTGAAAAATCGAAAATAATACTTGAATAGTTATTCATTAGTAATAAAAAACAAGAATCATTTTAAATCTTTAAACAATGATTTACAATGTTCAAAATTAATATTTAAATCACTTCAAACAAAAATATTAATTTCTATCTTGAGCAAAAGTTGAAATTCTAATCGACAATTAAGTCTAATCGACCCATAATACTCCGACTTTGTAAATCATGATTTTACCCTTTTATAAGCCAGTTTTTTTTAATTCTATTAGCAAATTTAATTAGTTGTTTAACATTCTGAACTGTAGATAGTCATCTGATTTGTAAAAGCACTTTTCTTCTTACCAACAATGCACACAGTTTGTGATTTGCATTCACATTGCTTTTTCCAAAAGTGCTTTGCTGTTCTGAATGCTTTAAACACTACAAAATTAATCTCAAGCTTACAAAAATGAAGCATAAATACTTGGACATACAAATATATCCTTTGGAAACTTGATCCAACTATTATTATGACGAGATACGTTCCCTATGTGGATTTCACATTGAAGGCATTTTTTCAAGCTATCATCTTTTGCCAATCTTTGATATACATCAAGAATATACTGAAAAACAACCTCTTTAATCGTATTTTCACACACTATGATACTTTGGCATTTATAAAACATTACCCTAAAATGTTTCATTGACAAATTGCTGTATCCAACATCATTTCTGTGAGTAACGAGCGGTGAGAGTGAGAAAAACCTCAGATTTCCAAGTCAGTAAGATAATAAAAACTATTTTAAAATTATCACAGGGATATAAAACTTTAGAGCAACATTCTTCAATGTATTAAGTATAATTTGAGACAAAAAAAAATCGACATTTTAAGGGTATTTTGGGTAATGCTTGGTAAATAATTTTCCAAATAATGACTGGAGACATTTTACATGTAATAAGGCTCAAAATACATCGATGTAAGCTTAGAAATATGCGAGATGAGTTCAAGTGTTTCGTCCAGTGAAACTGCGTGCTTTTTACAAAAATGTTTTTTTTTTCATACTTTTGAACATACATCAAATTATCCATTTCGTATTTTATGCTTTTGAAACCTAAACCGGTTTTTGAATAAATTATAGGGGTGGCAATTATAATATTTTTTTTTACCTGCTTAAAAAATAAAACAGTATTAATCACCAATTTTAAATAAAATACCACACAATAATGGGCCGGACGCCAGCGGATTTGCATTAAATCCGACTATTTGTTAGGGGGTGTTTTTCGTGGTATGGCTTGGGATCTTTGCATTGTAGGACCTGGTAAATTGAACGCCGACGCCTACATGAACATTTTGGACAATAGGTTCTTCCTACGCCCTGTCAATTTTATGGAATGGACCAATGTTCTTCCATAAAATTCAACATGACAAAAAAAACATGATTCAAAATTCAACAGCTGCAACATGGCTTGGAGCGTTGCCGAACAACGCTCCATGTCGTGTTGCAGCCTATGTCAAGTAGTAGTATCAAGATATGGATGTAAAACGTCTTCCCTGGCCTGCTTAGAGACCCGACCTAAGCCCCATAGAATATTTGTGGGACGAGTTAGAGCGACGCTTACGGACCAGGAAACCCCGTCCGAAATCTACAGCTGAGTTGGCGACATTCTTGCAGCAGGAATAGACACAAATACCCATAGCTGTGTATCAAAACCTTGTTGAAATATGCCTCGAAGGGTTGCTAGTGTAATTGCAGCAAGTGGGGGACCATACCCCTATTAATGTATATATTATTTCTCATCTTGCTGTCCGGTCCATTATTGTAGGGTAGTGTATATGACATAGTTCTTAAGATTTGTACTCAAATTTCGAATAGACACAATTTGCTTCATTGAACAAACGTGACTCACGCTGCATTGGCTTTACTCGTATCCCATTTGGTAGGTAGCTAAGAAATCAATTGAAGTAACACTAGTGCAAGACAACGGACTATTTGCGACAGTCTGAGATCAATCCCCAAAGTAATGATCCAAGGACAACGCCTCGTAATTTTGAACCACGGTCAGATGATGAGAACAACGACTGAGCTGGCACCTCACTCTCCACACTACGCCATCGTAGGATATTTGAGGACACGTCAGATTTAACGTGCATCAACCCTCGTGTATACACATCCCATGTGACTCATATTGAAAGATATTTTAATGTTTACTGCGTCTATATTGATAATTTCTGAGTATATTTGAAATTAAATATATGTAAGAAGCTATGAAAGTACACTTAAATTGCTCAAGTTCGTGTTATCAAAAAATGTTTTCGTAGCTCGCATTATGTGGGAAACAAAGATTACAAATTTTTTTAGATTAAATTATTAATCTAGCAATATGTTTTGAATAGAAAAATGATGAAGAAAAGGCATAATAGTGGGAAAATATTAAAGTTTAATATTTTTGTAATAGAATGAAGTTTTTTAACATCATCTCGTTACACTCTTAAAATAAAAAATCGTTAAGGTGCAAATAGGTAGCCTTTTTCAAGTTAAAAGACTTGTCGCAACAACTATTTTTGTATTCAAAAATGAAATTTAGATGTTTTACGACTTACGTAAATAATTTTCTCATGTATATGTAAATTATTACTTTTTTTACTCTAGGCTCTGATTAAGAGATTAGTTAGTTTGGCTTTGACTATGGTTGATGTTTGTAATTAACCTGTCATAATTAGAAATCATAGCCATAAGTGCATAAATTTTTTTAATTAAAGACCATTTAAGCAATCATTAAACTTACAGTACACTAAGTATACCTAAATGAAAGGCCAATGAACCTAACGAAACTAACATATAATTTTCTGTAAAAACACTATTGCTTGTTTACTACGAGAACGACTACCAAACCATGTGTGGGTGGTGGTGGTCACTATAGAAATAGGACTATTCCATTTTCGAGCAGGGAGACTTGAAAAGACTTAATTTTTATTTTGTTTTCTTCCGAATGTTAGAGGTAAAAAGAGGTAGTTTTTAAATATGCATATCTTCTCGATGGCAAGTAAATATATCAACAAATATATTTCCAATTTGTCATCAAGTTCGCCAATATGACAAACTTGGAAACATTTATTCCAACGTCCCCTATAGAAAATGGATAAGGTTTGTTTCTATGGTAAGACAGCGGCAGATTTCGTGTCTGGAGTAGATCTCAGTCAAACCAATACTTCGATAAACACATCTGTGAGTCAATGTAAATATAAATAATCCGAGAAGAATACTTCTGGTTGCGAGCTAATATGATTTATCACCATTTTGACAATGTTTGGCAATAATTCTCAATAAAGAGAAATTATATTCAAGTAACAACCCAAGCTACAAGTTGCAAAAAAATGTTACAAAAACATCATCGAGCCCTATGTATTTAGTTTTACAGAAAACCTCACACAAAGCAAAGAAGCATGAAATATGCTGCCAAGATTAAAGATTTTTTCCAACGCTTCAACCGAAATCATTAGGAGACTAACACATCAAACCCAAACTTATGTTTCACGTAAGAAAATCCTCCCTCAAATGTATTGTAGATGTAGACTAGCGTCCAGACAAAGAAAGCAGTTTATAAGTGAAAGGCAAAGAAGCTGTTCGATAGCCCCTCTCCCAACTGAAGACAAATTGTTCTCTCAGCGCATAATTCTTTTTTGTTCGGTTGCTACTTGAAAAGCCCCACGTTTTATGGCACCTTACTACAGTGATAAAACAACCATGAAAGAGTCTCGCTGTTTGTTTTTCCTCTTGGGTTTTAACGTGTTGCCCGGGAACATTAATTTCAGATAACTGGGTTGTGTCTTTCAGTTTTACGGATAATGATATTTAATTAAGTTTCTAAGGGGACTTAACGTTAACCGACGTCACTGGGGAATCTAATAGAAGTGTCAACTGTGACAAAATGAAAACTGAAGTTAGGTGGACGCCGTTTGGACAACTAATCTTTCATGTTTTGTCTGTTTTGTATACTTGGTACAGAAATTCGTTCGAGTGTTAGATTACTGGATGTGCAACTTTTAATTAGTTTCAGAAAATAGTCAAGTTTTACCACCGTGACAAGTCCTCCACTATGGGGGATTACGGGTACAAGGGTATTGGTGCGCAAGTGGGAACTTTTAGGGCGCGAATAGTCATTCGAATGGTAGATTACTGGATGTCCAACTTCTAATCAGGAAATAGTAGTCAAGTTTCAGCATTATGACAAGTCCCCCACTATGAGAGATTACCGTACCAGTATCCAAGGGAGTTTTTTAGGTACAAATATTCATTGGAGTTGAAAATTATTGCATGTGTGCAATTTTCGATTAGCTTCAGTAAAAAGTCTCACTTCACCATTAGGTGCGTAGTTGAATTAACTTTGTACTGGAGTAACACAGCGGGCCACCTCAAAGAGGGTCACTGGTTCTATTCGAGGAATAGCTTAATGTAATATGCACAATAAGTCATGGGGTTATAAATCTTTTCACTGCATTTGCACATGCCGTATACGTGTATTAAGGAGTAAAAGAAAAACCTTTATATCACTTGTGCAAGTTGAATATTAACCTTATGATTACGGCTATAGATGTAACAAGCGCGATTCTTTCTTGGCGTGATTCTACTAACTTACAAGGTACAACTCCTGTAACGGCCGTAGTATGAATTCTTTCTTGGCGTGTATGAAGTTCTCCGTAGCCTCACCAGGTTTGGGTAGGGTGGTTGGACACGGAGTTGGACACCACGGGGTCCTTCTCTTATACGTGGAAAGAAGTCCGTTTGGAGAAGGGGTAGAAAAGAGGACTTGCTCGAAGGCGAGTGAGGAAGCCAGACGCGTTGGTTTGTGCTGGAGAGTGATAGGGATTATTCCCGACAATGTATGTTAGACTGAATTATAATGTACATATTATATAATTTGTACAGCTTATAATCAAGATTTTGGTATCAATAAATGTTGAACTATCCTCCTGGACCAGTTTTACTGCTTGGGGCGACTTTACTCTGCGACAAGGCAGAGGATTAGGAAATCCGCCGATAGAAAGGTTTCTTGGCGTGATTCTTATAACTTTCTGATGTACCGACTGTTGTCTAAATTCTCTCTTGACGCGATCATGGTACAACCGCTGTATCGGCCGTAGTCTAAAAGTTAAACACTTATAATACAAATTTGTATTTTATGAAATATCCACCAACCAACTTGATACAGAAGAAATGGATTTATATGAAAGGGTGCTGCATTGGAGCCTATATCTACCACATGTGGTTTAGGGAATATATGTAGAAATAATGATCGGAAGAGAATACGTTCACTTGTTTAATTGTTCAATCGGTTTGTTAGCCAGTTTGTAACTAATAATATTCAAATAACCGAACAGTGCACATGAATTTACCCAAAGGTTTCAGTTTCAGACATGAATACCAGTTTTATTCATCATTTGTCGTTCTGTGGCAGAATAGATTTGATACAGGGGCGGAACATTTTGTAGCACCACATTTTCAATGCAACATATTCCGTTAACCAGCTCTTGCATATGAAAACTTTGTTCAACTGATGTTTAAAGGTGAACACTTCAGTTCATCCTTTGAAATTGTATAAAAGTATCAAAAGAACCATAAAATGACCAAATAAAATTAAAATATTTAAAAGTTCTTTTATGCGTCACAATTGGATTTATATTAGTCAATTACAGTGGTTAGTTGCTCCAAACAATACTACGAGACTGAAAATTTGATTCAAATGAGCTAATTACATGATTTTGTACTCATGAAGCAAATAAATATACATACATAGTATTTTATTAAATCTCACTTTTTCCCTTGATAATGGTTGTACAGTAAAATTGTTTAAGAACGCACAAACCCACAAAATTTCCTCACCTGGCCATGAATCTTCTGAACTCGTCACGCTGCTCACTTGCATGCATAACCTTAGAGAGTGCATGACACAATATCTGTTGCATTTCTTCAATAGTTAGCGGTTATGATGCAGCAATTCGCGCATATATTTGAAAAATTCGACAAATTTAAAAAATTGTGCAATTTATTTTAAATTTCTGTCTTCCTACTTTCTAAAAATCCCGCAAATGAAATATGCAAGCTAAAATGCATGAAGTCCTATGGAAAGTAAATCGAACCAAAACTCTTAAGTCTTAAGTTAGTCTTTTCAGATTAATTAGGGCACACAGTGATTAGGGAAATTTGGTCTGATTAATTGGCTGGTTAGGGTTCAATAGGGCGAGGGCTATATTTGGCATAACAGCATCGAGTAAATGGACATCCACACTCATGGAAAGCTTTACTGACACATAATAGAGAAATACACCCAGGGAGAACTGAGTTTGCGCAGAGGATAAAAAGCACTGAACAAGTTAACAGCCCTGATTAATTGGACATACCAGTTAAGTAAAGTTTACTTAGTAATAAACTATATGTGGATTGTTTACAAAATTCGTCTCAAACAAACACTATTCAAGTAAACAAATAGAGTACGAATTTATTCACACTTCAGCTTCAAACATAATAATTACAGTTATAGTTATCTCTGGTGGTAGAATCACTTAGATACATTTCCACTCCTAACACATCATTAAAAGAAAGTTAAAGAGTGCGAAATCCTACCGGAAAGTAATTCAAAACGGAACCATAGTTATACCATAAGTTCTGGGTAATTGGGGCACATCACGATAAGGCATCAGGTCTAGTCGTAATCATCCGAAGTCACAGGACTGCTTAGATACGTTCCCACTCCATACAAATCCTCAAGTACGATTTAAATAGCGCGAGATCATGCCTGAAAGTAATTCGAAACGGAACTGAAGTTACCATCAATTTTGTTTGGACACCACTCCACGTTAAGGACAATTTGACCTATCCCCATTATGCAGTGCTCAATTAGCAATATAAAATTACTTTACCAAAACTTGTCGCAAGTAAATAATAATCCATGAATTTATTTCAGTTTTGAACACCAGGAACATTGCATCAGGTTTAGTCATAATCCACAGCATCTGCAGAATTGCTTTTGGATGCGTTCCCACTCCATACAAATCCTTAAATGCAAGTTAAAAAGTGCAGGATTCTGCCTGAAAGTAATTCGAAACGGAAACTCCCCCGAACGACAGACGACACCGTTGTTTCGAACTCCAAATTACTCTTCGCAATCCGGCATCGGTTGCCCTCAGAAGCCGGGATGAAACCGAACGAGCAGAGGGGGTTGTCTCTCACTTTTGCATCGTCTGCGCTATTCCGCTCACGTCTGCGCCAAAGAGATCGAATTCCCTTCCCATTCCATTTTCCACGAGATAGTTTTCTGGAAGCCTCCCCCTTCCTCAAGAGGCCGAGCCAGAAGAATTCGAACTCGGTTGTCTCGTCAGCTGCGAGCAGCAGGGAATTGAAAAGCACAAGCTCTGCCCCTCAACCCTCCAACCGGACAATGGCTGTTGATTTGAAGAAAACGAACTGTATACGGGCTAGGGAAAATGGCTTTTGAATGGATGTCGATGTTTACGAGGAAATCAATCGATAGCCCTTCTCAACTCTCCTCTAATGAATTTTCCGTCGGCTGGGAAATGGTCCGCTTGCTCATTCTATATGCAAATAAGGCGGCACGGAGATCAATTGTGTTAACATTTTTGTCCATTCAACACGTTGGAAGCGTGGGGATCTGGTTTCGGTTTTTATGCCAGGGAAACGGAAGTCCGGTTCGGGTAAACCGAGGTCTTGAATACATAGTACGTTTCACTGCATGTTCTCTTTCCGTATTCAAATTTCAAGCATCTCCAGTTGAAATACTTTTATTTGTTAACTTCGTTGTAGAATTCGAGGCAGACTGAAGTGTTTTTATAATTTCTCCAGTACCCTGGGTTTCAGTGTACGTGATTCAATTATAAATGCCGCCTTTTATCACAATGAATTAAAAAACTTGTGGAAAATGATGGCATAATACCCTGGAATGGTTCTACCATAGCCGTTGATATGAAGTGGAAATGACTACATCTGCCATGGGTTTAGTTAGTATCTAAACCAGTTAATTTTTGTGCGTAACCAAACGCACATTAAATTAAGCAATATTCTATAATTAAAACAAAACAAAAACCACCGGTTGATGAATTTAGATACTAACATAAAATGTAGTTAATTAATGTTACACTGAAGCAACACTATAGGCTATTTACGATTGTCCGGGATCAATCCTGAAGGGACAGATCCAGGATGCAGATAGATTCATGAGACTGAGGACCTACAGCTTAGTGTATACATTACCTGTAACCGATCCTGTCGTTATATACACACTACAGTATTTTCGAGCATGCTCTGACCGCAGTGGATTCGGGTACTCGCGACCTGTTACAAGGTGACTGTGGACACTTAGTGAAACTCTGGTGAGAAGGTAGAGGACCTTGGAGACCATTTTTACAAAGGAAGTAAGCTCGTCGGGGAATATAACTGCATCAATTTAAATTAAAATAAGCAATAGATATTTGTGCGTGTGAAAATAGGGACAACTATTATTTCGTTCTGCTGTTCAAGAACGGAGAAAGTCCGCTTAAGCAGACAGCTGATTATTCTGAAAAACAAGTGGATGATAAACATAACCAACTTTCTATCTCTATAAAATAAAAGAATTTGTAAAGATTGCTTAACCAACTTCCGAAAAAATAGAATAACTAAATATGTACTCTGTGTGCAAAATGTATTTTTAAAAAACATTAATTAATGGAATATTTTATATACAATATATTACATTTTATTATACAATATATTACATTTTATTATACAATATATTACATTTTATTATACAATATATTACATTTTATTATACAATATATTACATTTTATTATACAATATATTACTTTTTATTATGCAATGGGTGTTTTATATACTATATGATAATATGTTTTGATCTGCAATAGAAAAGAAACACTGGCTGCGTGCATGCGCCATTCTGTGGCTCTGTTAGCCATTTGTATCTCGCTCACTACCCTGTGTGCGCAATCTATAACTTCTCTTGCAATCTGTGCCATTTGTATTTTGTTTCTTTGCTTGCTTGAGCCAACTTCTAACTTCTCTGGTAATATGTAGCATTTGTGTTCGTCTCTCTAGCTGCTTACATGCGCCAACTTCTCTGGCAATCCATCTGTGTTTATATTTATGGCAGCATACGTGCACCAAATTCTAAATTCTCTGGAACTGTTTGCCATTGGAATTTGTGTTTTGCATTTGTAAATGAATGCTGCATGGTGTGGGTCCGCTGGATCCATTAGTGTAGGCCGGAGTTCATCCAGGCCGTCCACCTTAAACTTGTTCGTAGGCTGGATGGTCTGGGCCATGCATGATGAAAACGCGTCAGGGTAAAGGGTTGCCGTAAGGATAATCATGTATAACAATTGGTATAGATGGTTGTTCGCCAACTCATAACCACTGCCAGTATCGCTTTCGGAACGAGCAACAGCGCTAAAGACGTTAAGAACGGATTGTTTAAGTTTAAATTGCTCCCCCAAACTCCCACTCGCCTAACCTTCTTTCAAAATCACACGTGACTCAAAGGTCAATCTGCCAGAATCGAACTACACCATTCGAAGCTGTTACAGTTCGATGGTGAGTACATTACTTAAGGATTAACCACCTGTTTGATATGACATCGTTCAAACGCGTCTTGAGCCAGAAATATGAAAAAGATTTAACTATTTTTACGTAGGTGGCGCTCACACACGTTCAGTTCCAGTTTTGAATATGCCTTTTTGTCCTTATTTATCATTCGATTCAAACCCTACTGAATTACATTTGATACTGATGGAATCTTGCACGACCCAGAAACAAGAGATCAAATTGAATCGTCCAGTGCCAAATGGAAATACTTCGAATGTTTGGAGTTTCGTCTTTTGGTGGTTTTGTGTTCCATAAGCAAGACTCGTGATTCCTGAGCTACCGTAAGACTAATTTCTTTGTCATAATTATTACTAAACATTAACTCTTTTTGTGGGCACTATTCTAAAAAGGTTAAAGAACTTAATAGGTAAATATTTATCACATGAATATATTTTGCACACAGTAAAATTTAGTTTTTAAACACTTGAAGGAGGTAGTGCTTTTATGTCTCACCGGCCATCGAGGCATAAGACATAAAAGATGAAATAAGAGAGTACTGTACACTATCTACTAATAAGTATTTGGACACCCATACAAATGTCGATATCTGCGGTCCTGATATACGTCACGCCCTCCGCCGTTAAATATCGTGCAGGAAACAACATTGGCATTAGTCACATGCAAGATGCCACGAAGTGCAGAGTTATCAGATTACGAGAAAGGTACAATCGTAGGGTATCACAAAAATGGCTGATCCTTAAGGGACATATCTAGCGAGCTGAATTACCCTAAATAGACAGTGGACTATGTGGTTCAGAAGAGGAAGGTGAGCGGTGATTGTCGGAATGTGCCCCGAGTCTGCAGACTCACGAAACTGGGAGATAGATCCTGGTATGGATTGGGACCCTTGGTCCAAATTCATGATAAGCTCAACGCCGAGGCCTACTGCACGATTTTGGATGACAGTGTGCTTCTTACGTTGTGGCAGTTTTACTGGTTAAACCCATGTTACTTCCAGGATGACATAGCCAGCTGTCATGTTGCGAGGTCCACCATGGATTCGTATGGTGACAATGGGGTTAACCGAATGGACTGGCCTGCCCAGAGCCCTGACCTGAACACTATCGAGAAACTCTGGGACAAGTTAGATCACCGAATGAAGGGGCGCAACAACCGTCCAAAATCGGTGAAGGAACTTACCTGTCTTCTCCCAGCCGAGTGGAAGTAAATACCTCTAGCCGTCATACAACGATTTGTGGAAAGCATGCCCTGGATGGTTGAGGCTGTAATTGCCCATCGTGGAGGCTCTACCAACTATTGAATATGAATAAATATTATGTTTTTCTTTTCTATCACAGGTATCCAAATACTAATTGGCAGATAGTGTATATCCAAGCGCATTGTATTAATTAAAGCTGTATCATAATTAGTATTATTTATACCTAGTCTAAACCATTTAAAGGTGGTGGGACCTCTGCAGAGTTGTGTAAATGTTTAACCAGACATTCCATCAAGAGATCTCATATAGGTTTAATCTAATTTTCACCCTGGAATTGTGACTCGGCTTACAACACGCAAAACCGCTAAAAACGAAACTCCAAACATTGGAGCGATTCCCCTTTAGATCCGGGCTATTTAATTGGTTTGCTTGGCTCTACCTTGTTTTTGTCGAGATCCACCCTCTTGTGCCAAGACACTGCGAAGCGTCTCCTCTCCACAAGGAGCAGAACGTCAACTTTCTAATATGCGAAGTGACTGCTGGTATCTCATTATCCGGCAACGCTTGATTATCTTTACGTGATCAGTCATCAGCATGTCAGCAGACTTGAGTAAATGTTTAACCCGACCCACCTTGCAGGAATTCTCGTCCGTTAATTCCGGCAAACTCCTTGATGTGTTAATCGCTGCAGATTATTCCGTCCTCCTCGCCGCTGTTTCCCATCCCTCATGCCGCTGGTGGGGGGACAAACTTTTTGAAAATTGTTTCCACTTCCCCCTTTCTGAAAGCCTTTGGCTTTTCGTTCTGTCACCCGTTGCGTTGCCAGATTGCGGAGCAGAACCGAGGTAAAAGTTTCGATGGCTAATTACCTGGGGGTTCGAGTTTTACTGTTTGACACACCAGACGAACGCCGGTCAAAGCAGAGTTATGAAATTTTCTTAATTACTCCCAGCGTGGGTTCACAAAGAGTGGGGAGTCTTCTCGGCTTTCTGTCTTGGTTTTTCATTAGTACTTCCGAATGGGCGGAGGTCCTTGTTGACGGTGGTATTTGCAGTAGATTCATCGAATCATTGCTCAATCAAAAACCCGGAAACGTGATCACAATTCAAAAATAAAATGTATTTGTGTTTTACTAAAAATCATGACGAATTAGTAACATTATGACTAATAACATATTTTATTAATGATAATAAATTCACTTTTCCATCAAAAATTTATTTTGTTGTCTCATTAAGGCAAGGTGCAAACATCCGGTTTTTCAACGTGCGGCGCCACTGCGGTACCGAAGCCCAACTATGCACACATAACCGTGAAATGACGCACGAACTCATTTCGCGCCATTTGCGATAAATATTCCATCGAAGAAAACGTGTTTATTTCGCTTTCTTGGTGTAAAATAAGTATATTTTGAAACAAAATAGACGTTACTGGATACAATCATTTAGTAATTATTATTTGTATTCCATTTGTTTACGAAAACAAGGTACTTCAGAACGGAGACGCATGTGCGGCGGCCGTGCGGGAAACTGCGGTACAAATTGCACGCAAGTTGGACGTGCTTCGCCCCATCGGCACTGGAGTCATGTGTGCACTGCTCCATTGGATCTAATGTATCACAGACCGCACTTGCGTTGCGGCAGCGGCTCCGCACGTTGAAAAACCGGATGTGTGCACCGAGTCTTAGCCCTCTACTTCTCTGGGATTGTTACGTTTGCACCCTGTTTAAAAACTGACATCTGGGTTGATTGGTGCAAAGGGGGTCATATTTGGCAAAGCTGCGCCAAACACAAGACAACAACGAAGGAGGAATAAGAAGCAAAAAGCAGTAGGCTGAGGGAGGACAGATCACTCGGGTATTTCGGCGTTGTGATGCCCGAACCTACCTAAAGATGTGCCCCTGACGGCTCTGACATGTGCAATTGAGTTGATATTACATTTGGCTCTTTCAAACAGTTGCCTTCCATCATAATGGGGCCGCGGCGGCCCGGTTCTAAGAGTAAACGGATTTGAACCGGAAGGTTGCGAGTACAAATCCAACGGTACAGCTATATTCTGCGTTTATGAGCAGTGGCAACGGGCTTGGCGATTTTTTTGGCGCACTTCCAATGTTGCCAAAGAAAGAATTGTGGTAATTAACAGATTTTTGTAGAGTACAGATATAAATGAACTTCCTTTAAAATTCAGTATAATATACTTAAAAATCTTTAAAAGGATCAAAATAATTTAGAGATGATTGAAATTATGGGTAGGTTATAAATTATTTATATTTTAACAAACGTATCAAATGTATATTTGAACAAAAATTGATAAAATACATTTTAGGAATGAGAGATTAAAAAAAATCAAGAAGTAAAGATTATCAGCTAAAGTTTTCAGAATATTTTAAGACATGTAAACTTATATTAAAAAGTTTGACTGAATGTAGAAAGTAAAAATATTTCAAGTTAAAAATTTCACGTAGCAAAGTAAACTGTACACTTTTAATCATCCACTTAGTTTTAATAACCTAAATATTGTGATATTTTAAAATTATGCAGTTTGGAAGAGCACATTTTATTCTATTAGAGCCTCCAGGGTTTTGTGAAAATCATCTGCACAAAAACAAAATTGTGATTCAAACTCGAGTAAAATTTCAGAACCTTAACAAGTGAAAAACAAATATTGATGGATGTCAAGTTCGTACAGCTCTGTATAGTAATTAATTGAAGTTAATAAAATTGCTGATGAAGTTTTGAAAAGGGACAGTAATGGTTAAAATAACAGCTTAATAATCCTGTTATATGAAACTTTATAATGATCCATTTTGATCACGGTTTTGGTTTTTTTTTGTCTCACTGCATCCTATGACGAAAGGGTACTGATTACTAGATATTGAGAATGGTTAATTAAAAAGGGAAGTATTCATGAAAATTCTCAATTTTTAAAAACATTTACAATTTTTACGAAAGATGTTTTACAAGATTTGGAGGTACAGCTACAGTCTACGTTTATAGCGGTAGCAACGGCCTTGGCTTTTTTTTGACGCACTTCTAGTAGCGAGTTACAGTAGGTTAAGGCAACCCATCTGTATTACGGTTATTGTGGTTTTCATAGCAACCTCGTCAAACGGAAACTTTACAATTTCATTTTGAATATACTAGAAAGTTCTTTCACAATCCGTTAAAATCGTTTGATTTCATTAGTTCGTTTGCAACTTTTCGTTTGATTTCATTGGTTATTTTAATTTTAAAATATCCTGTGAATGCATTGGTCCTTAATAATTTTTTTCTGTGATTTCATTGGTTCATTTAATTGTTTTTCTCCAGTTGTGGAATTTTATTTTATTAAAATTTTTTTCCCAGAATAGTTTTGACGTA
Source organism: Metellina segmentata (assembly GCA_947359465.1). NCBI lineage: Eukaryota > Metazoa > Arthropoda > Arachnida > Araneae > Tetragnathidae > Metellina > Metellina segmentata. Next base: position 91,344,222 of record OX375878.1, on the reverse strand, counting down.
TCAGGTTGTACTATTTCTTGCTATTTTTCTTTAAAAAAAAATACTTTTTCTTTTTCAACATGCCTACTGTATTTAGTGTAATTGATAAGTTTTAGGGTATTCTTACTCAACATTCGCTGCTTAGTTTTTCTGCTGGTTCACAAATGTGTATAAGCTTATTACTTTTTTTGAAAGATTAAAAGAAATATAATTTTTAAAACGTTCTCAAATGTGTTTTTAGTTTTCATTTTCCGTTGTAAAAAAATATATTTGTGAACGAAAAAGATTTTTGAAAAAAATCTTTCCTTGGCGACTTTAGAAGGGCGCCAAAAAAATCGTCAAGGCCGTTACCGCCGCTATAAACGTAGACTGTAGCTATACCAATTCTACTCAAACTACATTAAAATTCAGTGGTAAATAAAAAGTTTATTGCATTCGACTAGATATTCAGTACGTATACAATAGAATGAAAAAGGCCTAAAACTGCTGCTTTTCCGGTGTAAAAAATATTAATTATTAGATTACTCTCCATAACTCAGAAATGCAATTATGCTAATCAGAATGTTTGAAATAATGATAATTTCTGAAAATAACTTTAGTTTTCTTTTAACGTAATAGATGTTTTGTTTGTTCTTGAGACAGAATTTGATTTGAAATGGTTGTTTCTTTGCTTTTTATTATTCAAAGATTTATGGTATAGTTGGCGGAAAAAGTTAACTATTTCTATTTATTTTTGCATCATTCAAGTGAGTGTATTCAAAGGTACCATTCTATCGAAATAACGTCTTCTATAAATAAATGTGCAAGAAATTTGTTTAAGAGTTTGACTTCCTATTAAACTGTACTCAAACTTCAAAAAGTCCTGTGATAACACCCAATTTTGAAGCCACTGAATCTAAATCAAAAAATTTAAAATCAAATATCAATTTCTTTAATGAAGTATATGTTTGGAAAAGATTTGGTGCACCAAACATTAAATTAGTTTTTTTACTAGTTTACTATCAAAGAACTCAAGCCAAAACCTACGTACTGTTTTTTGATGCGAATTTCTAATATGAAACATTACTTATGAAACTAATATTTGAAAAAATTATAAAAAGCAGCCTTCATATGTTATGATGAAAATCGGTTTAGAACGTCATCTTATGCGATAATGCAAAACTTCAGCTTTTCTCGTAGAGAAATTAATCGCTTCTCTTTTGAAAAGAAAAATGGCCTAGTATAGCGAATATTACATATAATATAATGAAAAAACTACCCGGAGAAAAGTGCTGAAATTTGACGTACACAAAAAAATCCTTTTGAATCAATTTCCATCAAAATATATGAAGGTTGCTATTCATAATCTTTTCTCGAAAACTAATTTTAATTTCAAGCATTGAGTTAAAAAAAGGAACATCATTTAAGTCAGAAATTGGGCGTCAGAATTGAGTATAGTTATTGGAATAATATAGTTTATTATAAAAACGGTCTTTTATACAAAATTTATTTAAAGATCTTATTTCCTATAGAATAGTTTACCCTGGATATAATTTTCTTCTGTGCCATTAAAACTTCGTGTGTTCATGTCCATTATTTTAAATCGTCTGTCATGTAATACAAATCAACTTCTTTAAATATGGTGCGATAAAATCCTACCAACCTATCGAATGTTATCTTGGTATTTGTTCTATGACGATGTTTGAATAAAGAGGTATAGGATACGTATGTTTCCGCAACTGTTTGTTGATTTTAAATGATCATTGCACATGATTGCGTTTTTTGAGTAACATTTTTATTGGAAACTGAATCTATTTTTGAGAACAATGACTAAAAGACATTAAGATGGCGAAGAAAATGTTGGTTTAAAATAACGTTTACCCATCACATTCATATCTAATTTTATAACACCTAACCTGAGATTCATAAAAATAATTTTGTTAAAATATTCGCAAATATGTATCAAGACTATGAAAGAAGTAAACTTAAGACCATAATACTTAAATTTCATTGCTTTTATTGATCTAAAAGGTGCCTTTTATGCAACATCAAATACATATAGAAACTTAAAAATATGCACATAAAGCATGGAAATACACTGTTCATTGCACACACAAAATAAAACAAATACAAACAAACATTAAAATAATAAGTGAAAAGTACATAATAATGTTAAAAATACACTCATGTTTCGTATCACGTCAAACATTCATTAGTATAATCAGCTTCACAGAATCCATTACGAGTCTCAAATGGAAGAGAGTAAATTATACACTTCCGAGGATAAGATTTAATCATGCGAATATCAGGTGGTGCCTTAAATGGTGTTATGATAATACTTTATTCTCTTTTGGTCCTTGCACTATAAACACTCTTTCTAATCCAATCTGCAACTAATGCCGTATAGTTAAAAGGAAATGGTTACCATGTGTTTTCTTTAAAAAATTACTCAGAAAAAGGTAACGCAGCGACGCTTCTACAAAAACACTTACCATTGCCTTTCTTCAGATAAATTTTCTCAGAAATAATCTAATATCTTTATAAAAGTCATGGAAATCTTAAAACTGTCTGGAAGAAATATTGCGAAAAAGTAATTCCATTTCAGAATTCAATTCATGCGTCAATTTATGGCTTTCAAAATAGTAAAAATAACGGTTATCAAATAAATATGTAGTTTATAAAGATGTGCATACCTAAGTATTTTCTATCCTTCACGAAATTTCATTAATAGAAACGAATTTGAATTTCAGGATAGGTTTTTTCCAAAATTGAAAGTTCTGGAAAATATGAAACATATTATAGTTAATTTCTATACATAAATAGTTTGTAGAATTTACTCTACTTTTTGACTGAAATTTAGTCGTGTTTTATTAATATACATTATGAATGGAACTCAAGACCTTCAATTTAAATGGATTGACCTTTGAGCATTTGATAACAAAAAACTCAGAACCTTAATTTTTCAGTTATTGTACGAAGATAAGTGCTTTGACAAAGAAGTATGTTCGAGATTTCCATTTGATTTGTGTAATCCAAAAGCTGACAACACTAAAGATTGTTATACCATAATAGAACAAGAGGAATACAAAACCATAAGAGTCGCCATGCTTACATCACGTCATCACTCCAAAAATTGATGCACTTACTTTTTCACATGTAATTTCACAAATATAGAAGCAAATAATTAATTTTCATTAAGTGCAATTCTTTTTTAAAATTAATTGAACTAATTGATTTGATTTGTAATAACAAAAAACAAAAATTAAAGCATTAAAAAAAGTTAAGTGAGTTTTATGCAAAATAGTAAAATTACAGAATACTTTCTTTAACCGTCATCTATTTCATGCCTCTTTAGTGAATGCCTTATAATGTTTTCCTGGGTAAACAAGAATGACCTAGACTTATGGTTTTTAAAAATTTGCTTCAAGATTTGCCTTTCTAAGAAAATAATCAAGTTAGTTTTCTGCATCAACGCATCGTTATCATTAGATTATTAAGTCATCATTTAAAAACTTTATTAATTTCAATATCAGGAATAAATATAATAGTTGGTTAGAACAGTCAACTAAAGATTTATATGAATTTAACCCTTACGACCAGAATTGAAAAGATTAGATGTTTTAAATGATTTTTCTGAAGAGTATTCTCTTAATACTTTGACTTACAACTTTTGTCTACTAATTCTGTAAATATTTATCAGTGTTGAATTTAAACTAATAAATATTTGTGTCTATATAGAAAACATGGTGCTTGATCTTGCATGTATAATCATCAAAATTTGCACACACGATTATTGCTTCAAATTCAATAAATTAAATATACATTTCGAAAAAGATAAGTATGTTCTCAACTTATGGAATGACTAGATTAGGCAACATGTAGAAGTCTAGATTACCTTAGACATAATAACTTCCGGGACTATATATTAATCGTGCAAGGACTTGATGCGACTATACAGAATCCTATTAATTCCAAAAGGCGTAACTTTACTGTTCATAATAGAAGCTGTATGTTAATACTCTTCCACGAATCAGTACACAGAGCAAAAATGTTGCAAAGGACAATATATATTTATGATGCTGTATGCTAAGTTGTTTGTGTTGGAATGAAAGTTGCTGCAGTGTAAGACATCCTGGTCACTGACGTTTTCTGTCACCAAAATAACTCTGAAGATCTAACCAAAATCCCTAGTTTTTGATCTTGTTCCATACCCAAATATGTTCCATAAAGGATATTCCTGTAAGAATTGTGACTGAGGTGTTAATCTCGTTTTTACTTCCACTTCTGAGAGTTTGAATTTTAAGGGAACAACCTGGACTGCAATTACCATTCGATAAAAGTATACTTCAAGAATACTTGAAGTATTCAACAGTGCGTTATACAATTTTTACACTAGGAAAACCATGTCCTTATATAAGTTGGGTCTAATCCTTGAATACGTTACGGTCTCCCAAGGTTTGCCAAGTTGGTGTTTTATCAGCAATGCCAACCAATAGAGAGAGATCGGCTGTTATTCAGCAGTTAAAATAATGGTTTTACTACTAACAAATGTATCAATGAATGTTAAAAAGTATATTTTTAATAACAAAATTAATCAAATTAAAATTTAAAATATTAGAATTTATTAAAAGATTGGGTAAAAAAAGTAAGTTGAAATTACTAATAATTTAATCAATTACTAAATGTTTAAATTAACCTTTCAATTTTTAACAATAAATTTTTAAGTTAATAATTGGTACATTTGTTTATTACACTAGTAATAGTTATTAAATGTTAACGAAGAGGCTAATAAAGTAATTAATAAAGACTGTTACAGCGCAAATTACCAATAACCGTTAAGGTTGTAATAAACAGTTTTACCTACCCCTACTAAAAACTACCATTTAACAGGGGCTTGGTGACAAAAAATTTAAATAACGTCTAGGCCGTACCGTTAACTAGGATTTTACCGATTTGGTACAATAGTTGGTGAAACGTGTACTTATACAGAATTGTACAATATATCTTTAATGGTGTTTCTGATCAAGAATACTTTGGTGCAATAGATATAAGTATAAGAAAACAGAAAGTTTGCTGGTGTACAAGTAACAATCCTCAATTAATATTCATATAATTTTAAATAATATACGTTATAAAATTGAGTGCACAATCAATGCATAAAAACTGCATTGCAAAAAGTATTGCATATAAAAGATCAGGTCAGTGTTTGAATGTATAGATAAAAAGCTTCGGTACAAAAGTTCAAAGAAAGCTATGAACTGTCGTCCCCAACAACGGCAAAAGGTTGCATAAAAAGTTTAGAAAAGAAAATACGTGGTAGTAAACATTAAAATATTCTCACAAAAATTGATTTGCATTACACAACACACTTAAATGTCATGCATAACATTTGGTATGCGAGGCAAGAGAAACATACGTTAGTTTTTTTTACACGAGGTACAGTAATCTATTTTTTACCGTAAAATTGCTAAGAGCGGAAAATAGTAAATCAGCGAAGCGATTTCAATATTGAAACAGACGCTTTTAAAACTACTGGACATTATTCCTTTATCACAGTAACTGCCGTATCGTGATTAGCATTTTATAAGCAGTCTATCGAAATGAAAGCATATCAGAAAACTTCTTTCCCCAAAGCTTCATAACTACGAAAATTTTATCACAAGTTTCTGTTTAGATTTCGACATTGATGCTTGAATTTTATCTGTTGATTTGAGATTTTGGAAATAATTAATTATAGTGTTGAAAATAAGCTATCAGAATAACAATTTTATCGCAGTGCTCATCATAGATTTACAAATAATATATTTTGCTAACTGCAAATATCTCTAAAACACTTTAATATTTCAGTTAAACTTAGTCCAACTAATTTTTTATTTTGATATTTTTGTAAGTATATTTAACTGAAACTTATCTTTAACACATGAGAAGTAGAAACAACTTTGCTCTTTCAAGAGATCAGAATAAGTAATGCGAGCGAGTTGCTTGTGCTGACAATATTCATACCACTTTTATAGATATACAATACGATGCGCAGCATTTCTAGAAATTCATTTGTAAGAAAGCATTTTCCAAGTACAAGATAGTTTATAATCCTAATTGGAGGAGGAAACTTTAAAAGTTAAACTATCTTACTACAGTTTATGGAAAAGGAAGTTATGATTAAAATTTAACAACTTGAATTGCTTCAATTGATTGAGAATTGTATTTGATATGGAACGCCTATGGATTACTTTTTATCACGTATCAGGGGTCGACAATCTTTAAGTCCTCATGCTGGATTCAATCCTCAATGAGTTGAATTTATATCAGTCAAAACTTTCTTAAATGTAAAATGATTTAAAGAAACAGCCTTAGAAAAATTCATACCATAATAGGAATCTATTTTTTAGAATATCTTTACTAATAAGCTGACAAATTTAATGCAAGTAGTGGGTAGTAAATGCTTGAGAAAGTTTCGAAGTTCAGATACATAAATGTAGTGCTCTCGCTACAAACCTTTACACTCATGAAATTAATAACAAAAAAAAACCACAACCAAATCAATCATGATTAACGATCGATTTGTTGTCTTAAAAGTGAAGTACAAGAATATATGAAATGCAAGTAATATTAATACTTTCAATTATATTTACAAACATCAGACTGAACGAAAAGCATATACCTTCTCTCAATTTATAAATCATTAAAAAAAAAAAAAGGAAATTTTTTAAAATCTAATATTTACTATTTTTTTTAGGGGAAATTTGTACTGTACTAACTATTTATCTCGTATGAGAGATTTCTGTAAAGGTAATGTCAGACAATTTTAATTAACGTCGTACTAGAGCAACATACCAGGCTATTTACAGTAATTTTTTTGACAATTTTTAATTAACGTCGTATTAGAGCAACACAACGGGCTATTGACGCCTGTCCAGGATCAATCCCATACGTGAAAGATCCGAGGAGAACATCACGTAATTTTGAACCACGGTTATCGTCAATAAGTCAAAAGGTTGCTTCAAAACGGTTTTAATTAAATACCTAACCTAACTCTTACTTATTTCCACTTATTTCTTTTAAGGTTGTCGACCTCTGATTCGTTTAAAGAATACCTAAGTCAATATGTACCCTGTTAGAGGATATTTCATTTCGTGCCACTTATAAATGCACTTGAGAATTTCATAGAAATCTTTTTCCGAATTTCAAAAATTACGATTTTCTGCATAGAAATAATTAAAAATGCTGTATTTTCAACCAGTTACAAACAAAGAATACTGTCACATTTTAACAATATTTTGTACAATTTTTTCTCTCATTAAAACGATTGTAATTTTAAAACTTTCTATCACAAACTTCTACCAAACAAATTCGCATATTAAAATTTAATCCATATACATTAAAAAGATAAGGTCCTTGTGCTGGATTCGTAAAACATTTGCTCCCTGAAATTTTTTTTTGTTTCAATAAAACCTTTCTGGTAATGTAAATTATCTCAAAATTTTCTGCCATATGCTTTTTTTCTACATTTCAAGCAGCTAGTTTTTAGCTGGTTCAGATCGTCGAGTCGATTTATTTGGTTCTCCGGACGTCTTTGAAGTGGCGACTTTTGCTGCTTTTCCATTTTTAACTTTGGACGTTGCTAACTGAGATCCAGATTTCTTTTCGACTTTCGTTCCAGGAGCAGTGCGATGAGGGGAACGGTTGTTGCCATTGCTTGCCATTTTCGCTCGGGATCCCTTGCAGCAAGATTCTCTGACGGCTTGTGGTACATCTTCGAGTGGTATGTACTTGGTTGCGCAGTAGTAATCCAACAGCGAATGGCAAATGCTCTCTCCAAGTCGGAGATCTTATGGGGGCTAAGGAAATACAAGGTACACTGGGACACAAAGTTTCTCTAGATAAACAAGTGAAACCTCAGTCGCATTGGTATTACAAGTGTAAAACTTTAAGGGGGTCCGGGACACATCAGAAAAAAAATTTTATTAATTAATTTAGAATTTTGAATTTTTTTGTACTCTGATTACCCATCTAACTAATAAACAAATCACACAACACAAAATTTTTCCAAAAGTTTTTTAAAAATTTTAAATAAAAATTTTTTGAAAAAAGGAGGGGTCATTTTAAATTGCTAAGGCTCAAAATATTCTTGGTCCATTTTCAAAATTATTGCAGTAAATTATTCACAAATTTATGAACTTTAATTTTGATTCGGCAATTTAAAAAATATTAATTTAACAAAAAATAAAAAATATTTGAACGAAAATTTTTGAAAATTTTAAGGTACTTTTTTTAAAAAAAGTCATATTTTTAAAAGTAAATATTTGTTTCAAATTTGCTGAATCAAAATGAAAGTATAATGTTTGAAAAATATATATTCCAAATTTCAACCCTTAAACTTTATTGGTTTTCGACTTATAGCAATTTGAATACAGGAAATCTTGAAAAAAGTATCATGGAGAAAAACGCATTTAAAGTTTTAAAGACAGATGTCGTTGCCATGACAACAACTGTCAAGAGAGTTAGATTTTCAAAACAACGCACTACAAAATTATTATATCTCTAGTTCTAATTAAGATAGAAACATGATTTAGGCGTCACTTTAAGCAAAAAAACATAGAGAATTTTTTTAAATCATAAAAAAAATTTCGAAAATTTGACGATTTTTGTGTCCCGGACCCCCTTAAAACACACACACAACAAATAAAGATTAAAAAACGTAAAAAATCGAGCAAAAGAGATGAACATTAGAAAAGCCTTATCTATTTTTGTTATTGAACACATTAATGCACTTCCCATATAGGAAATTTACAACTAGAGTGAGCAAAAGTTACCTTTTGATGTCCTGGATCATGTCAAATAAATAAATACAAATTTTTCGAAACGATTACTTACATTTTTATTGGCTATAAAGGGAAAATAATTGATTTATCATCTGATTGGTCCGTTTGCCATCGAAATAGATTTTGGGAATATCACCATTATTGTCGCCACTCTATGGAAAGGCGCATTCACGCATCTACCGTGTCATAAGATGGTAAATTGCCGAACGAGGCGAAAAGATGCTGGATTGGCCAACCAAGTGAAATTTTCAGAGCAGTCACGCGACTACTTGACATATTGGTCACTGTTTGATTTAATCTCCCCTCAATAGCAATGATCAGTCTCTTATATTTCACGTCCTCTATGGTGCTTCCCCGTCATAAAACGCTCCTGGTAGGTAATAAAACCTGCGTCATACTGGAGCAGCCCAATAGGCTATTGGCGTCAATATGTGGCGTGGAAAGGGTTAGTTAAAAATGAGAGCTGTGAAATATTGTTCTCAAGAATAAAACACTTAAACTCGCGTTTTCCTCTTGTGGCTTACTTATATATTGATGATGGCGAACATTTCGCTTCCCCGAAATGACCATTCAGGATTTTAAATATTTATTAGTCATATCTGGAAGTTTTACATTTTGCCACAAAGTTTCTAAATTTGAGGCTCTCTTGAGGGCTAACACAAGGTATGAAACACATTTTAAAAAATCTTGAGATTCAATTAGAAGCACAAGATGTTTCAAAACGTCCTGTTTGAACTTTAAGGAGAAGTAGGGAACACAGCATTAAACTGTATTCCCATACGGATGTACGCCCGCTTGCGCCCCACCTGGAAGTGCTAGAGGGTATACAAAGTGCAGAAATGAAAGATAGCAAAAGTATGTGGAACACTTTTAGTAGTCCTAATTTTACAATTTGACCGTAGTTCTATTAGTTTCAGTTAGGATGCTACAGTTGTGATCTACAGCAGCAATGTACACCTGACAATGTGGACCTGCAAGCAACAAGTGGAAAAGCAAGTTTGCGTTACCTGCCCCTTTATTCTATGTGTATGTCAGCAATCGCAGACCATCGACATTCCAATTGAATAGGTCCGTTGTGTAGCTCCAGTGTGACGTTAATGAAAATACCTACCTAAATACCTATCAAATGAAATTGACAGAGAAAGTGGTCGGAGTTGTTGTCGTAAAATCTCAGAACGGTAGATCACGTAGTTTAACGATTCGTCTAATTGACAATAGATACACAAAAAAGCGTAGATTAGTGTTAATTACACTAATCTACGCTATTACCTAAACATTAAAACACTATTACACTATTACCACTTCAACCTGTAAATAATTTGTCCTACATTAAGGTCCATGCCTTTCCCCACAACCATGTAATAGATCTTCCAACCGAGTGACTGGGAGAAATAACATGCAGTTGCACGCCCACGCGTCTACATTAGAAAGTCGATGCCTCAGGATTCGAGAAATGACACATTTTACCCTTCGAAGACAGTGACTAAATCACGACAGTGGCCCAAACTGTCCATATTGATGGCTTCTTGAGGACATGTAACCCTATGTAAATACGGTTAGATTTTGTGCTCCCCAAACCCTTTAATGTTTTCACACAAAGTTTTAAACATTTTGAAAATTGAATTCAATTAAAATTCTTTGCTTAACCCTCCTGATTGACGAGGAACATCGTATTTAGCAAAACTGAACAGGTCTTGTAATGTACGAGACATATCTACACTAGAAGAAATTGACCCCAATCGTCAACATCAAAAACGGCAATATCTTCATTCCGGATTCAATGGGCATTCATGATGAATAAATACCCGTCATAAGTAAAATTGATCAGATCTTGAAAGGACGAGATATCTCTTCAAAAACACTTGGAGAGTCAATTCTAAAATACGAGCATTTAGAGGTCAAAATGAGAAGGTGCGGTATTCTCTGCGGTAGAGATGACGTAGTTACGATTCCACAGTTCCGCTCTGTTGTCTGACGCTCTGTTGTGAAGTCCGATTCAAAGAAACAAGTATACCGCGTTCGTGTTTAATCGAAAACAGCTTTTGCCGTTTGTTGAGGAATTGAAAGTACCAAATATGACATTCTCATCATTTTTTAAACATCGATTATTCATAAATTTATGATTGTTCTGTTTGCAATAATTTCGAATGTAGAAATAAAGGATAGAGACAATTAGACTAAGAATTTAACTTCCGTTTTAAATTTCATTCGTATTTATTTTATTTACAATAATACTTCCGTGCTTCCCCCCTTTGCTTTAGACAATTACAATAGGATTTATGGATCCTACGCACTTCACTAATCTATTGAAAAGGCCAGCTCTCTTCAAGACACACAAGGAAGAGCTTAATGTAAGAAATTAAGCATATTACATCTATTCATAAAGGATACATTCTTCTTCATTATATACATGGACGCCAATAGAATTTCCTTTGGGTTTCTCGTAACCATGGAAACTTACTTCCAGCGTGTAGCAATTCACTTTATCATTTAGAAAAGCCGACAGAAATCTGAAAGGAAAAAAAAATGTTATCAGCTATTGGAGGGTCGGATATATGGAGGCAACATTCAAACACATTCAACTCGTGATTATCCACGCTATTCCGAGGCACGAGTAATACGGATAAAAAAAAATTGTGGATGGTCTGAATATAATAAGAAAGGTTAATCAGACTCGGAAACACCATACGGTTTATTTGTATTCAAGTCTGTAACTAATGTATTGATGCGTAATAAATTAACATGAGTTCAACTAATCGGGCCGTGGTATTCTGGTTGGAAGGTAGGTATCTTAATTAAACATCGCACTGGAGCAACACAACGAGCTATGGCAACGGTCCGGGATCAACTCCCGAAGAGAAAAATCCGAGGACAATACCACGTATTTTTGTACGACGGTCAGATGACGAAGCCCTGTTGGAAGAGTAACGGATTAGCAACCGGAGGTTTACGAGTTCGAACCCAACTAAAAACCGTCGTGAACAAAGAGGACTGGTGCACTAACCTCAAATGTCTTTGCGTTGGCATGGTGTGGAAGTAGTGTGCTTGCACACGTATGACCTCGCCATATGACCGTTGTTCAAATTTACGAGGTGTTGTCCTCGGTTCTTTCCCTTCGGATTGGATCCCGGACTGTCGCTGATAGCCCGTTGTGTTTCTCCAGTGCGACGTCAATTTAAATACCTAACTACCAAAACTAATAAAATACACTACCCTACAATAACGGACCGGACTGCAAGATGTGATGGTATAAGGGAAAGAATACTTGTTTTAAAAGGGCGATGGTATACCTTGTGCTGCAATTACACTAGCAACCCTTCTGGGCATACTTTCAACAAGGATTTGATACACAGCTATGGGTATTTGCGTCCATTCCTGCTGCTAGAGTGTCGCCAACTCAGCTGTAGATTTCGGACGTGGTTCCCTGGTCCGTAAGCGTAGCTCTAACTCGTTCCACAAATGTTTTATGGGGTTTCGGTAGGGACTCTGAGCAGGCCATGGAAGACGTTTTACATCCATATCTCGATTCCACTGCTTGACAGAGGTTGCAACATGACATAGAGTAATGCCGTCCTGGAAGTAACATTCGTCCATTCCATAAAATTGTCTGAGAGTAGGAGGAACCTGATTGTCCAACATGTTCATGTAGGCGTCGAAGTTCAATTGACCAGGAACAACATGCTAATATATATCCCAGGCCTTACCACAAAAAAAAACCCCAAACAAGTAGTCGGATTTTGTCTAAATCCACTTGCGTCCGGTCCATTGTTGTAGGGTAGTGTATTTTCTTAAAAACATTTTTTGTCTAATTCGAGGCTGCAGTCAGCGGTAAACAACCCATCTACATCTAGTTAGATGATTTTTCGTCTGCTAAACGTTCAAACGCTGTTGTCACTTTTAGCAACGTTTTCATTTTAAGGAGCCTATTTCACTAATGTGGCTAATGCTGTCGAACACCAAGTATCGCTTCTGTTATCTGCTGGAGCAGGAGAAAGCTTTCTACTCTCGCAACGCAACTGACAGTGATGGATTTAACTGATTCCCAAGCGCTGCCCTGCCATTGATCACGTCGAGAAAATGAATCAACTTGCCACGAACCCTTTAAGCCGTCGTACTTATTACGACATAATTCGGAAATTGAGCTAGCATTTCATCCATTAAAATAATTTTATTACTTCAGGTCTTGGAAGGTCCTTAGCTCGATTCTCGTTTACTTTGGTCAGTTAAATGCTCAAGACTCGGGTTATTTATGTTTTATTGACTGAGCAGACCTCTTCGGTCTTTTACACTACAAGGAAAAACTGGCGGAAATTTGTGATTGAATATCCAGTGAGAAAGCCATAGTTGCTCCTAAAAGGAACAATCCCCAATATATATTTCTGCAGGTCAATATTTATGCCAAATGTATATTTTTATTACTGCAGGTCTTAGGTCTTTAGCTCGATTCTCGTTTATTGTGGTCAGTTAAATGCTCAAGACTAGGGTTATTTATGTTTTATTGACTGATCACAGACCTGTTCGGTCTTTGACACTACAAGGAGAAAACTGGTGGAAATTTGTGATTGAATACCCAGTGAGAAAGCCATCGTTGCTCCTAATAGGAACAATCACCAATATGTATTACTGTGGGTCAATGTTTATGCTAATATATATATTTTTATTACTGCAGGTATTGGAAGGTCTTTAGCTCGATTCTCGTTTACTTTGGTCAGTTAAATGCTCAAGACGGGTTATTTATGTATTATTGACTGATCACAGACCTGTTTGGTCTTTGACACTACAAGGAGAAAACTGGCGGAAATTTGTGATTAAATACCCACGGTGAAAGCCATCGTTGCTCCTAATAGGACTAATATGTATGATTTTACAAACTGGGATTTGAGCCCGGGACCTTCTGGATGGCAGACCAACGTATGACTACGTAAGCAGATAGGTTATGAATGTTGCAATCCAGACATTCGCGACGCCATTTTCATCAGCATTTTCTTCTCTTCGACCAGGCTGTACAGTATGGTTACAGTGAGGTAGCAGAGGACCCTCAAGACGTCTATTTGTGAAAAGAAGGTAAGCTCGCCTAGAGAAAGGGTTGCAAAACGTAAAACCAGGTATGGCAATTGCCATAGGGGGCACATAATATCCGATGTATCTAGTATTCAAAAAAGAGTAGCAGGTTAAAACTACTCTAATTTTTGAACTTCTTAACCTAGTAGCTTGTATTTTTTTTCAATTTCAGTATCGTATGAAGGTAGTTGAATATGTGTTGCACAATACAACAGGCTATTCAGTCCGTAGGGAAAGATCCAAAGACAGCACCTCGTCATTTGAGTAAGAGTAAAATGGCAATGTTAACATCTGAGTCAGCATTCCACTCAACAAAACACCACATAACGACAACATGAGGACATTTGAGACCACGAGAGATTTAGCATGCACCAGCCCTCGTGTTCACGATGGTCTGGCTGGACCAAGTTTGGAACTCACAAACCTCCCTAGTCTCAGTTGCTCTTCCAAATGGGCCACCGCTGCCTCTCTGGATGGACAGAGAATAGCTCGTTGTGTTGCTCCAGTGCGAAGCTATTTAAAATACCTACCTACCAGGACGGACAAACATCCATACCTTACCTCGAATAGAAACTAAGAACCTTGCGGTCCAAAAATCACGTTGCGAAGATTAATTTGTTATTTTAAAATAGTAATTTATATCAATTCTCCAGAGTTCACAGTTAAACTGGGGAAAAAAAATATTAAGACCATTCTTATCGGACTGGAAAATCGACAACATTAAATAAAAAATATTTTGGAAAAATAATTCGGTGTTACAGCCGATACACATCCATTTCCAAGCCCGAGACGAAAAGTGTGGCGCACAGTAATCAAAGCCAATCGCACAGAGGCAGCACAATCATCCTTTACACACCTACCAGGACGGACAAACATCCATTACCTTACAACTCGAATAAAAACAGGTAACCTTTCGGTCCAAAAGTCACGTTGCGAAGATTCGTTTGTTATTTTAAAATAGTAATTTATATCAATTCTCCAGAGTTCAATTTAGCTACAAAAGACCATTCTTTACGGACTGGCAAATCGACACCATTAAATAACAAAATATTTTAGGAAAAATAATTCGGTGTTGCAGCGATACACATCCATCTTCATGCCCGAGACGAAAAGTGTGTCGCAAAGTAATTAAAGCCGATTGCACAGAGACAGCACAATCACTCTTCACACACCTACCCGGACAGACAATCATCCATACCTTACCTCGTATTAAAACCAGGAACCTTTCGCTCCAAAAGTCACGTTACGAAGATTTGTTTGTTATTTTAAAATAGTAATTTATATCAATTCTCCATAGTTCAATTAAGCTGCAAAAGGAATGAAATTTTATAAGACCATTCTTTTCGGACTGGCAAATCGACACCATTAAATAACAAAATATTTTAGGAAAAATAATTCGGTGTTGCAGCGATACACATCCATCTTCATGCCCGAGACGAAAAGTGTGTCGCAAAGTAATTAAAGCCGATTGCACAGAGACAGCACAATCACTCTTTACACACCTACCAGGACAGACAAACATCCATACCTTACCTCGTATTAAAACCAGGAACCTTTCGGTCCAAAAGTCACGTTACGAAGATTTGTTTGTTATTTTAAAATAGTAATTTATATCAATTCTCCATAGTTCAATTAAGCTGCAAAAGGAATGAAATTATAAGACCATTCTTTTCGGACTGGCAAATCGACACCATTAAATAACAAAATATTTTAGGAAAAATAATTCGGTGTTGCAGCGATACACATTCATCTTCATGCCCGAGACGAAAAGTGTGTCGCAAAGTAATTAAAGCCGATTGCACAGAGACAGCAAAAGTCACTCTTTACACACCTACCAGGACAGACAATCATCCATACCTTACCTCGTATTAAAACCAGGAACCTTTCGGTCCAAAAGTCACGTTACGAAGATTTGTTTGTTATTTTAAAATAGTAACTTAGATCAATTCTCCAGAGTTCAATTAAGCTACAAAAGACCATTTTTTTACGGACTGGCAAATCGACACCATTAAATAACAAAATATTTTAATAAAAATAATTCGGTGTTGCAGCGAATACACATCCTTCTACAAGCCCGAAAAATGTGGCGGACAGTAATTAAAGCCAATCGCACAGACGCAGCACAATCATCCTTTACACATTCGTGGGCGATTATAAGGTCGGGTCCAAACACACGGAGGTATTTTCCATTATTACTCTACTACTCTCCCGAAGATCCTCCCGTCTGTAATATCAGGAACTGGTTTGGTACCCCACCATTCCGCGCTGTTTAGGGATTCTTCCGATGTTCGGCTGCGATTGTACTTCCCCCGTCCCTTCCGTCTCATTTGCGCGAGAAACCCCAGGAATCTTCCCGGCCGCAAAACTGGAAAACTTCTGCGGGATTTTAGTGGCAGTGGAATGATTTGTATTCCGTTTATTGCTCGCTTTCGGGAGAGGCGGGAGGTGGGAATGAGGTTTCCCGAGAAATGCCCCAAGTTTCCAGCTTAATTGATGAAAGTTACATCCGACGGGGAAGGGGTGATTCTTATCGTTTTGCCTATTTATTTCTGCCTTTTGGACTCGTCGAAGATTGTGTGGGAGTGTTCGTGTTGCTGTGGGAATACAGGTCGGAATAGCGCAATCTGCGATTCGGAGTAATTATTGCGATACCAACTGCCGTGCTACTGTTTGGGGTTTTACTCCAGTTGTATTCCTGATTATGAAAGTCGGATAAAGGCGAACGGGGAATTTGCCGAAATTACCTTTTTAGACTACATAGAAACTATTCTGATGATGATCTAATTTGTTTCCCTATACTCTTCGAATTTATAAGTACAGAATCTGCGATTTGTAATAATTATTTCGATACTAACCGCTGAACTACCATACCTAACGTCTTACATCAGTTTTTATTTTGATTATCAGTCTGATAAGCGAATAGAGAAGTTGGTGAAATTACCTTTTTAGACCGAAGACCTTATACTTCTAATTTGTAAGTACAGAATCTGCGATTTGTAATAATTATTTCGATACTAACCGCTGAACTACCATACCTAACGTCTTACATCAGTTTTTATTTTGATTATCAGTCTGATAAGCGAATAGAGAAGTTGGTGAAATTACCTTTTTAGACCGAAGACCTTATACTTCTAATTTGTAAGTACAGAATCTGCGATTTGTAATAATTATTTCGATACTAACCGCTGAACTACCATACCTAACGTCTTACATCAGTTTTTATTTTGATTATCAGTCTGATAAGCGAACAGAGAAGTTGGTGAAATTACCTTTTTAGACCGAAGACCTTATACTTCTAATTTGTAAGTACAGAATCTGCGATTTGTAATAATTATTTCGATACTAACCGCTGAACTACCATACCTAACGTCTTACATCAGTTTTTATTTTGATTATCAGTCTGATAAGCGAACAGAGAAGTTGGTGAAATTACCTTTTTAGACCGAAGACCTTATACTTCTAATTTATAAGTACAGAATCTGCGATTTGTAATAATTATTTCGATACTAACCGCTGAACTACCATACCTAACGCCTTACATCAGTTTTTATTTTGATTATCAGTCTGATAAGCGAACAGAGAAGTTGGTGAAATTACCTTTTTAGACCGAAGACCTTATACTTCTAATTTGTAAGTACAGAATCTGCGATTTGTAATAATTATTTCGATACTAACCGCTGAACTACCATACCTAACGTCTTACATCAGTTTTTATTTTGATTATCAGTCTGATAAGCGAATAGAGAAGTTGGTGAAATTACCTTTTTAGACCGAAGACCTTATACTTCTAATTTGTAAGTACAGAATCTGCGATTTGTAATAATTATTTCGATACTAACCGCTGAACTACCATACCTAACGTCTTACATCAGTTTTTATTTTGATTATCAGTCTGATAAGCGAACAGAGAAGTTGGTGAAATTACCTTTTTAGACCGAAGACCTTATACTTCTAATTTGTAAGTACAGAATCTGCGATTTGTAATAATTATTTCGATACTAACCGCTGAACTACCATACCTAACGTCTTACATCAGTTTTTATTTTGATTATCAGTCTGATAAGCGAACAGAGAAGTTGGTGAAATTACCTTTTTAGACCGAAGACCTTATACTTCTAATTTATAAGTACAGAATCTGCGATTTGTAATAATTATTTCGATACTAACCGCTGAACTACCATACCTAACGCCTTACATCAGTTTTTATTTTGATTATCAGTCTGATAAGCGAACAGAGAAGTTGGTGAAATTACCTTTTTAGACCGAAGACCTTATACTTCTAATTTATAAGTACAGAATCTGCGATTTGTAATAATTATTTCGATACTAACCGCTGAACTACCATACCTAACGCCTTACATCAGTTTTTATTTTGATTATCAGTCTGATAAGCGAACAGAGAAGTTGGTGAAATTACCTTTTTAGACCGAAGACCTTATACTTCTAATTTGTAAGTACAGAATCTGGGAAATATAATAATTATTTCGATACTAATTTTAGACATCACCGAAGACCTTATACTTCGAATTTGTATAAATACAGAATCTGCGAAATATAATGAGCATTTCGACACTAACCATTGTACTACCATTTTGGACTTAAAGCAGTTTTATTCGGATTATGAGTAGGATAAGTGAATAGGGAAGTTGATGAAATTACCTTTTAACCCACTGGCTGATTATCCCGCGATTTCCACGGGCAACTCAAATGTAGCAAAATTTGCTCATCCCGCGATTTTCGCGGGCAGGTTTTTCTATCTTTATTGAGGAGCGCATCCCGCTTTTTCACCGTTTAACCAATGAAATGAATTACATACAGTGTTAGACGTTAAATTTAGATTTTGGTCAACAGTTGTCGCTAGTCGTCCACTAAATTGAGGCATTTGAAGGTACTTTGTATTTACCGCTCTAACTTCGCGCCTTTGTTTGGCGCCTTTTTCTAATCAGAAATGGCTGCTAGAAAACGTTCAGCGATTGACAGAGTATATATTCCTGATGATTTATCAGATTCTAAAAGTGATTTTAGTTTTGATAGTGACAGAGTGATATAGATTTTTCGGACTACTCCTCAGATAGCGATGAATCTGATCATGATTCAATAAACTTGCAAAGCGTTAGGCAGTGGTGCAAAATTGATATGAAGAATATTCCTCCTCCTCCTCCAGTTCCTTTTCGTGGAAATCCGGAAATTACTGTGCATATAGCTAACAATAACTTCTGACAGTTTAGTTTCTCATGATAAAAATCTATATAAAAAGTCTTTTCTAGAATGAAAAAAATGCATATTTCAATTCTCCAATATATATAGATTTTTAATATGCAAAAAAAATACACGATTTTTGCAGCGATTTCGGTCCACAAATTTAGCAGTCAGAGGGTTAAGACTACACAAAGACCTTATTTGTTTCCTTTTACTTCGTACATACTTTCCTTTTATTTCGTTCAAGAACATAATCTGCGATGGGTAATTATTATACCATGGTGATACATTTAAAGCTTTGCTCCAGCCTCTGATTACAAAAGTCAGATAAGCGAATGGAACGGAGAAGTATCTGATATTACCCCTTTTAGACTACACTATAAGACTATATTTGTTTTCCTATATTTCGCTCAAATGCTACCCAAATTCAGGACTTTTAATTCAGATGTGTTTTGTTATGAAAGTCAAATCAGTGATCAGAGAACATTCTACAATTACCTTTTTGGACTACGCGACTTTATTTGTTATTACTTAGCTTTACAGCTAAGTAAAGCTAAGCAATAAATCATTCCAATATGCATAACCCTCTACCAAACAAAAACAATTCAAAGTTTAGAAAACTTATTTCCTTCCATAAACGAACATTCAGACAGAAAAACCAATCAACTAGTAATACTTCTATGGAAATTTTAGGATAGTGTTCTTTATCCTCTTAATGTATATGAATACATAAAAGTTTAAGACTCGAAATGAATCATTTCTAATTTGGTCCCAAAGCGTTTAAGGGGCGATCGTAACACACGAACCTTCTTGAATTCGCAATAACAAAAGGAAAATCTTCATTACACCCAAACTAAGTCCGCGGCCCTAATGTTCATGAAATAACAACTCCGAAATATCAGAAGTTCCGTTACAAAGTGCGCATTGTTTGGTCCATTGTTCTGACAACTAAAGATTTATATTTTAATTTGAAAGGCTGCAACGGAATCCACAAGAAGAATCCCGAGAAATGAAAGCCGTTATTCATTAGCTTTGAAATCACATTTTCCTGTTTCAGTTCTTAATTAAAGTTTATCAGTCCCTTTCCTCAGAAATTGGTTTTCCTCTCCACTCTAACTTTCCCTTAATTGAAAAGTTTCCTTTCAGTCGATTCCGAAGCACTTTAAAATTTCTCGGTTGGGCATATTTCTCAGCGGAATTTTAGTTGCAGACATATTGGAGGGATATAGATGGCTCACAGGGAGCCGATGGAACAGAATGGATGCTTCTTTTAACCGTAGTTATTAATCACCCGGTAATTATCATAATGCTGTTAGTTATACTTCAAGTAGGGGTCGTTAACTAACACATTGTGTTACGGCTTCGTAAGCTCAATTAATCTCTGGAGTAAATGGTGGCTTGATGGAAAGGTAGGTTTTTATTTGTTTCTGGGCCAACTTTTGTTCCGTCCCATCTATTAAGTAACGTAGAGGAAACTTATTTTTTTTGTTACTAAGTCGACTGGTGCTGCCAATCTACTCGAGACGGCGGAATCTCCATTGTTTTGACTTTAGGTCAACGTTTATTAAAATGCTGCTTGTAAAAGTATCTGATGCCTCAAGAAAAGAAGTTGGTCACCGCTCAATTAAGGAGTAATGTAGGAGTGATAATGATATTACCTAGAGATGTTTACTAAATGGACATGAGCAGGCTGTAGTAAGAGTCTACTCAATGCCCAAATATTCTGATATGGCATTACATCCGACCTTACAGCAATATAAGCCAACCAACCGTTCTGATGGTTAAGATGATAGCCTCTAGTTAGATCGGAAGGTTCCTGGTTCGAATCCGGGTCCGGGCGTTTGTAAGCATATGGTGTAGAGGCGGCTGGTGCACCTTAAATCTGTCGTGGGCGAAAGTCCTCACGTTGGGTTGGTGTGGAAGTTTGGAGAGTGGGGTGCCAGCTCAGGTGTTGCCTCGCCATCTGACTGTGGTTCAAAATTATGTGGTGTCGTCCTCGGATCTTTCCCTTAAGTGACTGATCCCGGACGGTCGTCAATAGCCCGTTGCGTTGCTCTAGTACGACGTTAACTAAAATTGCCATTGCCATTGCTTTAAGGTAGGTAGGTATTTTAATTAACGTCGGCACTTGAGCAATATAACGGGTTATTGACGACGGTCCTGGATCGAACCCGAATGGAAAGATTCGAGGACAACTCCACGTAATTTTAAATCACGGTCAGATGATAAGATCACATCTGAGCAGGCACACAACTCTCCAAACCTCCACACCGGACCAAAATGAAAGCAATTGAGGTCACGACCGATTTACCGTGCACCAGAATCTTTGAATATTGACGGTCTTTGGGTGGATTTAAGCTCTCAACACTTAGATTACTAATCCGTTACTCTTCCAAACGGCTATCATTGACCAGATAATTTAATGAAAAAAAAAAACAATGACCATAACAGAAAGTATAAAACAATCTTATTTCTTATTTTCGGCAAATATATACGCATACTTGTAATGGGTTTGCACAAGTAAAATATAGCTCAATGAAAAGTCTCTAATTTGGACTTGGAAACTCGTAGAAAAAACTACGAAAAAATGCTCTTGCGCATGAAGCAAAGCTTTAAAAAATGCATACATTAACTGCAATTTTATTAATCCAATTAAATTCATCTCACTGGATGTGAATGGGAAACAAAAAGTAAAGAAAGCACTAAGAAAAAAAATCAACTAGTTAGTAGCGTGGGAAATTAAATTAGGATTTTTGTCCATGAGAATTCCAAACTGTAATTGTCTTTTACAGCGATTCTACTTAATCGCATTGTTTCTGCTAATTGCTAAGTTAGTTTTTCATTTACTTCTCGTTTCGAAGCCATATACGATATTGGCTGCCTTTCCCTTTTTTTTAAATTCCTCCATTGCTGTTATATGCATCGTAGTAATTACTTCTTTTACTTCATGAGACATTTAAAAAGAACTACTATATTGACGTGGCAATGGTAATGGTAATTTTAGTTAACATCGTACTAGAGCAATACAACGGGCTATTGACGACGGTCCGGGAAGGAGTCCCTTAAGGGAAAGATCCGAGGACAACACCTCGTAATTTTGAACCACGGTCAGATGACGAAATATTGACGTGGCATAAATTTGATACTAAAGAGTTAACTTATCGTAACATAAATCGAAAATTCTGTATAGTTTGCGGAGAGTTGTGAGCTCGATCCAATCATTGGCTTCGTGTACAAAGATTGCTGAATTCAAAGGCTTCGTGTACTTCGACTGATGCACGTTAAATCGGCCGTGACCTCAAATGTCATCACGTCGGCTTTTGTGTGTGAGTTTGGAGAGTGCGGTGACGACGGTCCGGGATCAATCCCCTAAGGCAGTGTTTCCCAAACTTTTGACATATGTGTACCCCTTCCATAATTTTCGTAATACTGAGTACCCCTCGTCAAAAAAATGGATGTATTTTAATAACAATCAAAATGTATTTTTTTCTTTTCTTGTGACATACACAAAATAATAAGAAAAGAGAAATAAAATTATTCATAATGAAATATAAAAAAAAGTTATATTATAAATAGCGTTTATTTGGATCAATGAGAAGGATGAAATTGTTTGTGCTGAGGTAACAGATCGTCATAATTTGGTTCCCTGGTTGTTCATTTTAATCTGAGATGTGGTTCCACGTCCAATAGTCTGTTCCTTTTTTACGACTTAATGTCTGCAAATGCTGAAAAAGCCACTTCACATCAACATGAAGTTGGAAAAGGCAAGTTTTACTTTAGAACTTCTTTTGTTAAAACCGGATACACAAGTTGCATTTGTAACCAGAATGATGTTAAAGTACTCTCCTTATATTTATTTTTCAAGAATCCGTCTTAAGCCAATTCCAACAATTGCTCTTCTTCCACATGCGACAAATCTTCGGATGTTGTGTTAATGTTAAACGGATATCTTATCCATTCAATATTTTTGGTTAAATCAGGGAAATAGTTTTTCAAGCCCACTTGCAAACTCTCCAAATGCTGCGTTATGCATTTTAGAGTATCAGCATCAATTTTAGTAGTCGAACGTGTTATAAACTCACGAAGAGAGGGAAACGAGTCTACTTCTCCATTACCAACTCTCTTTTGCCATGGCAGCGTTCAATTTATCTTGAACGTGAAACAATGAAATTTCTTTGCCTTGTAACGATAAGTTGAGGCAATTTAAAACAGAGAATATATCTGCTAAGTATGCTAGTTTACAAAGCCATTTCCAGTCATGTAAACAATTTCTCAACTCAAATCTATCATTAAGAAAACATTGAAGTTCATGTCTAAGTTCAAACAATCGATATAGAATTTTTCCTCGAGGTTGCCAACGAACATCGGTATGATAAAGAAGCTGGGTATGACTACTTCCCATTTCTTCGCATATTTGAGAAAAAAGTCGTGCATTCAAAGGACGGTTTTTAATGTAGTTAACGATTTTCACGCTTTCATCCAGAACTTTCTGTAGATCAGCGAGCATCTTACGTGTTGCAAATCCTCTCTGTGTATGCAACAATGTGTGAATATGACTTTTGGGGCGACATTTTGAATTCTTGCAACGAGTCCTTTATTAATTCCGACCATACTTTTTGCTCCATCTGTGCTTATTCCCACACATCTATTCCAATCAATTTTGTTCTCTTGCATAAATTTTTTCAGACATTAAAGATATCTTCTCCTGTTGTGTGACCCAATAAAGGCTGGCAAAATAAAAAGTCGTCATGAATTTCTTGATTTTTTTTCGTATCTAGCAAACGCCATAAGATTTGCAAAATTCGCAATATCAGTGGACTCATCGACTTGCAATGCATAATAACGGCTTTGAGAAATATCAGATAATCAGTCCACCAAACTCCTGTGCAACGCGTACCCCCACCAAACTCTTCCTGTACCCCTGGAGGTACGCGTACCACACTTTGGGAAACACTGCCCTAAGGGAACGATCCGATGACGACACCAAGTAATTTTGAACCACGGTCAGATGACGAGGCAACACCTGAGTTGGCACCCCACACTCCAAACTTCCACACCAACCCAACATGAGGACTTGAGCTCAAATGCTTTCATTTTGGTTATCTG
Source organism: Metellina segmentata (assembly GCA_947359465.1). Taxonomy (NCBI): domain Eukaryota; kingdom Metazoa; phylum Arthropoda; class Arachnida; order Araneae; family Tetragnathidae; genus Metellina; species Metellina segmentata. Next base: position 91,320,076 of record OX375878.1, on the reverse strand, counting down.
ATATAGATGCTTTAAGGTTGGTGCTTACCAACCGGTATAGTGGTTAAGGTGTTAGAGCCTCTAGATCAGAAGGTTCCTGGTTCGAATCCGGGTCCGCTTCCAATTGGTAATTGGTCCGCTTCTTCAAATCCCAAGACAAGGAATAAACACAATAGGCGATAAGAGAAATATTTTCTATAAAATGTCAAGAACTTATACGAATTGATTAGTCAATACCTCAGATCCTTTAATTGTAAGTTTACGCGAGCAAGGTCCTAGAACTAAACGCAGCCAAATGTTTCCAAAAAGGTTGAATTTTTTAAAGAATATTCCCAGTTGAGATTCCAAGTATATAATTTTGTAATATTTTTCAAATATTTCCACCTTTAGTTTTGGAATTATTCTTTATTTTTAAATATAACTGTTATGGGTATATCTGACCATTGTTTAGGTAAAAATGACAAATATCTTTAACTTTAGCATATTTCTGCATCCAAATATTTAATAAACGCGTTAAATATTCACCAAATCAATATTTAACACTCACACCCTTTTATATAATCATCCAAAACCAGTGTATTTTTGATGAAATAATTTTGTTCACCTAGATTGCGAAAATGACACACTGTGTGCAACGTAAAGACTTTCGACCACGACATAAGATGCACCAGCCGTCTCTACACCATACGCTTGCGAACATCCATGCACTGACCCGGATTCGAGCCAGGAACCATCCGATCTTGAGGCTAACACCTCAACCACCAGACCGGTTGATCAGGTCAACCCCCGAAGTGAAAGATCTGAGGATAATACCCCGTTATTTTGAACCACAATCAGATGAAGAGGTCAACACCTGAACAGTACACCACTCTTTAAACTTCCACATCACACCGACATGAAAACATTTGAGGCCGCAACTGCTTTAACATTCACCAGCCCCCTTTGTACACGAGGTCTTTGGTTGGATTCAAAATCGTACCCCTCCAGTTGCAATTCGAACCGTGCTACTGAGGCTCCGAAACGTAACAAAACGACTCTTGGAGTACAATTTAAAATGCAATTTCAAATCCGAGACGATTGCTATTTTCTAAACCCCTGATAATATATAGTACATATTCCCCAAAACATTCGATTTCGTCTTCGCAAGCAAGACTTGAGATATTCCCCTCGCATCGGAGAATGTGCTTAAGGTAAGGAAATGAAGTTCTCGTCTGCAAATGTCTTAAGTTATTCCACTAAAGATTACCTCCGGTGTAATCTCAGTTAAGGATTCCCATGAGTGCTTTTCACTTCTAAAGCAATTTATTGACACTCCTGAGAAAAAGAGCGAAACAGTTTCATTTTCAGACGGGTCTCCCATGTTAGAACTGCGGGCGGGAAAAGAGGGTAATGAATTTTATGAGATGAGTTCCTTTTTCCATGTGACCCGATAGTAGACGTTTTTTTTTTCATGATTTGAAGTGGAGAAATTTAGTTCAGAATTCCAAGTATGGTCAAGATGATCTAACTATCTGTGGGTCGGGTGTGTACATTTCTGTTTCGTAATCTGCAGTCTTCTCTGCAGGATTTTTAACAGATCATGCCCTATTTGACGAGGGGCTAGCCCGGTTGGAAGTATTTCAGTAGGTATTTTCATTAATGTTGTACTGGAGTAACACAACGGGCTATTAATAACGGTCCGGGATCAATCCTAAAGAGAAAGGTCGGAGGACAACACCACGAAATTCTGAACCACGGTCAGATGACGAGGCAACACCTGAGCTGGAACCTCATCTCTCCAAACTTCCATACCACGCCAACGTGAGGGACAACGTGTACTCGGGAGCAGAAAGTGCTTAAAATTGAGACGCAGAACAAACAGTCTTTGCAGAACACACTTTCCACAATAATTTTATCACAATTTTGGCCGATTTTTTTTTCTATCATAAGTTACGATGTTCTGCAGTGCTAAGCGCGTTCCTTGCCACATGTTTTTTCTTTTCTAGCTACGGAACACTCTGCCTACAATGCCCACATTTCCACAAACACTTTATAAATAACACATCTTCTGTGTCAATGACAAAATATTTTAACTTCAAAAGTTATCGACAGAATTAAAAATTCTAAACTTATGCCTTGGTTTAAATAAAGTAAGTTAATTAATTTTGATGTATTTTATTATGAATATGTAATACATATTTAGCCGATGACTGTGTTTTACGTCTGTTTTTGATTTTACCGCAATCATCAAAATTCGGACAAAATGCCGGCAGAACTTGGATTGCAACTGCAACTGCAAGTTGTGTTGTAGAACTCTGAATATAATTCTGCTCCTGGGTGAATGTATGAGGTCATGACGGATTTAACGCGCCACAGACCCCTTTGTAAACGACGGTCTTTGGTTGAATTGGAACTTGCAACCCTCCGTTGCTAATCTGATGCTCTTCTACCGGGCTACCGCGGCTCTAATACTCTTCTACCGGGCTACCGCGGCTCTAATACTCGAAGGTAGCTAGAGCAGTGGACAAACCCACTGAGACACGACGGCCCCATCTTGAACAAAGAGACATGCACGCTGCATCTGTCGTGACTTTAAATATCCTCATGTTGGTGTGGTGTGGAAGTTTGGAGAGGGGTGCCAGCTTAGTTGTGACCTCGTCATCTGACCGTGGTTCAAATTTAAGCGGTGTTGTTCTCGGATGTCCCCATTCGGGTTGGACCGCGGACTGTAGCCAATAACCCGATATGCAGCTCCCCCCCCAGTGCAGCTTTAATTAAAATACATACCGACAGACGCAACTAAAGACGTGCATAGGTGACATTGATATGTACTTTGCAAAGTCTCCTCTATAAGTTGTTCTGGCTCTTCAGTATAAGGTAGGTGCTTAATTAACTGCGTTCTGGAGCGCATTTTGCATTGTGTATAAAGTGATTTAAGAATTATTAGGATACTTTTGGTAGGTAGGTATTTTAATTAACGTCGCACTGAAACAACACAAAAGGGCTATTGACGACGGTCTGGGATCTTTCCACAGGTGGTTCCATCCCAGACCGTCGTGACGACCACCCGGTCTAGTGGTTAAGGTTTTAGCCTCTAGATCAGAAGGTTCTTGGTTCGAATTCAAATCAACGCATGGATGTTTGTAAGCGAATGGTGTAGAGGTTGCTGATGCACCTTAAATCTGTCGTCGCCGAAAGTCATCACGCTGGGTTGGTGTGGAAGTTTGGAGGGTTGGGTGCCAGCTAGTTGTTGCCTCGTCATCTGACTGTAATTCAAAATTACGTGGTGTTTTCTCCTCGGATCTATCCCTTAGGGGATTGATCCCGGACCGTCTTCAATAGCCCGTTATGTTGCTCTAGTACGATGTTAGACAAAATACCTAAAACGAGCACCAGCCCCCTTTGTACACGATGGTCATTGGATGGATTCGATCACGCAACCTTCCGGTTACTAAGCCGTTACTCTTCCAACCGCCTTACCATGACCCCCTCTAGATCGGAAGTTTCCTGGTTCGAATCCGGGGTCACCGCCAAACTACCGAAATGTCACGCGTAAAGCTCAATGAAAAAGGCAGCCATGCAAAGATGACAGGAGGAATGGAAAACAGGAACAACAGAAATTAGAACCTTCATTTTTTCCCCCAAAAATCAACCCCAGAAAACAGCCGTATGGTCCCTAATGCGTCATTTTTCACAGGCCATGGCCCTTCCCCAGCTATTTGAGCCGATTTACTGTGGCAAATTCTTGCAACTGCACCTGCGGACAAACAGGAACGCCCAATCATTACATCTTCAAATGCCCCCTAACGTGTTCTCATCATCTCACGCAGCCATCAGATGTTAATTATGCGGTATGGGCAACAAACGCAGCCAGCAACCATCAAGCGCAGTCAAAGATAATATCAGTCATGAGATTCGGACAACATAGACTACCTCATCCAATTAACTGTCCATGTGCCTATACATATTCGGATCCAAGCATATCTTGACCACGACTACAGACTAATTGACCTTTTTCTTGTATGTAAGTTTGTATTATTACAGTAATCATAATGTACTGCATAACGGTAACCCTCATTATGAGAAGTTTCCACCATGAAACCAAAGAAAGAGTGCCTTCACGGTTTTAACCAAACCACTTTTCCCCAGTGTGTCCACAAAAAAACAATTCTACTTGTCCTATGGACGGGGGAAATGGGACACCTGCGGTGTGAATGTCCAAGCGTATCGTGTAGAGGCGGCTGGTGCACCTTAAATTTGTCGTGGCCGAAAGTCTTCACGATGGGTTGGTGTGGAAGTTTGGAGAGTGGGGTGCTAGTTCAGGTGTTGCTTCGTCATCTGACCGTGGTTCAAAATTACGAGGTGTTCTCCTCGGTTCTTTCCCTTAAGGGACTTTTCCCGGACCGTCGTCAACAGCCCGCTGTGTTGCTCTAGTACGACGTTAACTAAAATTACTATTACCATTACCTTACCATGACCCATTAGTACTTTTGTAGTCAGATAATAAAGAAGTAGTATGCTACAATAGTTGTGACGGTACAACAAAGCGCTTTTGCTATGAATATTTGGTATTGAGCGATTAACCTTCTGGTTTTGTATTTCTGAATAAGTTTAAGGCTTGATACGCCGCAGCACACACGCACATACTTTCAAAGGGATAGAGTCCATGAGATGACTTGCAATATTAGAAACAAAGGCGGGTGTCAGCAAGTCCAATGTGAAAGAAGGTTTAATGACCTGACCTTTGGAGACCTTTCGTCTTGTCTGACACGTTAACAGTCGTTACCTCTCGAAAGATACCCCTGGGATTGTCTGGTCTATGCAGTCTAGATCAATGTCTAGGTAATTTAGCGATACTATCCTCGGGTTTGCCAGTAGCAGACTGGAAGAGAAGCTTTTCATTCTTTCACATAGAATGTTTTGATATTTTCAACACAAAGCTTGTCGATCTCGATTTTGTAACTATGTTAATTCGATATGGAAAGTTTGAATCATCGCACTGCTACACGAGGCTAATTAGACTGGGACCTGCATATCGAAAGGAAATTCAAACTACAATGGAAGTTATTTTCACTATTTTAATGTTTTGTATGTCATAATTTTTATTAGACATACAAAATGTCATTTAAAAATATATATACAGAATATTGTGATGTAGAAATTCCTAAAATAAGTGAGATAAAAGAGTATACCAACAGCGTTATTTAATGATTTTCCTTTAAAATTGGAAAATTATTATCATTGAAAGTATCTTAATGGTAATTTTAATTAACGTCGTATTAGAGCAACACAACGAGTTATTGACAACGGTCCGGGATCAATCCGCTAAGGGGAAGATCAGAGGACAACACCACGTAATTTTGAACCACGGTCAGATGACGAGGCAACACCTGAGCCGGCACCCCACACTCCAAACTTCCACACCAACCCAACAGGATGACTTTCGGCCACGACAGATTTAAGGTGCACCATCCACCTCCACAAACCTACGCTGAGAAATATCCATGACCTGACCTGGATTTGAACCAGGAACCTTCCGATCTAGAGGGGGTGTCAGCTCAGGTGTTGCTTCGTCATCTGACCGTGGTTCAAAATTACGAGGTGTTGTCCTCGATCTTTCCCTTAAGGGACTGATTCCGGACCGTCGTCAATAGCCCGTTGTGTTGATCTAGTACGACGTTAACTAAAATTACCATCCGATCTAGAGGTTAGCATCTTAATTTCCAGACTGATTGGTCGACTCTCATAGTTACAGAAAGAATAAATTTAAAACAAAGCTTACTTATTTTAATATTTTATTTAATTAATTAATTTATTTTTTAAATTTTTACGTCGTACTAGAGCAACACAATGGGCTATTGACGACGGTCCGGGATCAATCTCTGAAGAGAAAGATCCGAGGACAACACCTCGTAATTTTGAACCACGGTCAGATGACGAAGCAACACCTGAACTGGCACCCCACTCTCCAAACTTCCACACCAACCCAACATGAGTACTTTCGGCCACGAAAGATTTATGCACCAGCCGCCTCTACATCATACCTTACAAACATCCATGCTCGGACCCGGAAATTTCCGATCTAGAGGCTAACACCTTAACCACTATACCGGTTGGTCGGCTTACTAATATTTTAAATACAAACACTTATTTTTAAAGCATATACATTTTCAATACGTACATTCAATACGGATTTCGTTAAGTTTCAACAATTCCTGTGAGCCATGGTAATTTGGTAACTTTAATTAACGTCGCACTAAAGCGACACAACGGGCTATTGACGACGGTCCCGGATCAGTCCCTTAAGGGAAAGATTCGAGAACAACATCTCGTAATTTTGAACCACGGTCAGATGATTGTGGGCCATGGAATTCTGATTAGAGGAGTTATGAAAACAAAATTAGATCTAACCAAACACTGTCCTGTTTACGGGGGTCGACCAACCGGTATAGTGGTTAAGGTGTTAGCCTCTAGATTGGAAGGTTCCTGGTACGAATCCGGGTCGGTGTATGGATGTTTCAAGTGTATGGTGTAGAGGCGGCTGGTACACTTTAAATCTGTCGTGACCTAAAGTCTTCACTTTGGGTTAGTGTGGAAGTTTGGAGAGGCGGGTGCCTGCTCAGGTGTTGCCTCGTCATCTGACCGTGGTTCAAAAGTACGTCGCGTCCTCGGATCTTTTGATAAGGGGATCGATCCCGGACAGTCGTCAATAGCCCACTGTGTTGCTCTAGTACGATGTTATTTAAAATTGCCGTTACTATTATTTTGGAATCAAGTCATGTTTCATTCTGTTTCTAGAATTTACCGATATTTGTTTTTTTATTAGTTCCTTTAATGACATCTCATTATAAATATTTTCTCATGGAACGTTCTCATGATTAAGTAAACTCGCAGGCTTCTTTGCAGGAAAGCCATGTATCCACTCAAAAATAATTTAATAATAGATATAAGTATTTTAGTTAACGTCGTAGTGGAGCAACACAACGGGTTATTGACGACGGTCTGGAATCAACTTGAAGAGAAAGACCCGTAGACAACACCACGTAATTGTTCAACCACGGTCAGATGACGAGGTCCAACCTGAACGGGCACCCCACTCTCCTAGCTTTCACAACACGTCATCGGAGGCCACTACAGATTTAACGTGCACCAGACCCTTTACTTGGACTTTGGTTGCTAATTCGTAACTCCCCTAACCGGGCCACCGTGATCCTTTTTAATAATAGATTTCTTGAGGTGAAATTCTAAAAACGATTCAGGCGAGTTTCCAATTTATTCTCTCGTTTTATTTAAATGTACACTATAACAGAATATTTAAAGAAAATAATAAATGAATTGGCGAGATCCCTCAGTATATAGAATTCCATCGTAATACTAATAGCGTTCAGGTTGGGACGCGCGCTGCCCGCAATCAAAGAACTACTGCTTAAGAGATTGAATGAGTCAAGAACCAATTTCCGAACTCTTGTTCAATCGCCGTCAATCCAGTCTGCTATTCTAAAAGGAATTGCTTTAGAAGCTATCATGTACACCAGCGCAATTCTTTCTCTGAGATGCCTTTTTTAAAACAATGTTGGGCCAACAGAAAAAGCAATCCAAGAATCTTTTGAAAATTCGAAGAACTTCTCATAATAATTCAGGGGAGAAAAGAGTGGGCAAGGACTGTTCTTTCAAAATTTTAGAGCTTACCGAGATTCCGAGAAAGAAATAAGCTAAAGACAAAGGCAGTAACCAAAAAAAAAACCTATACGCTGAGTAAACAGAAGTCAGGGAAAGATTAAATTTTGTTACTTTTTCAATACTCTGTACGAACAGAGTACGCGGGATGATATATGGAGACAATTTCATCTTTCTTGCTCCAACCGTCAAACGTAGATCTCTACCATTTTGATGGAGATGTGTATCAATGTCCGTTCTCGTGCGTCCATACACGAAAGCAAAGATGGTTTTGACACGGGTTGCCATAACTCTTTTCATCGCCAATTGTTTCCGCCAAAAAGCAAAATCTAACGAATTAGCCTATCTGGATTAGAGATGCGACATCGACAATAAAAGATCGATGTTCAAAATTGAAACATTGTTGTTGAAAAAATCATCGCCCAAAAACCATCGATGTTTTTAAACATCAACGTATTTAAACGTTCAACCAATTTCTTAAAACTGGGCCGACCAACCGGTCTGGTGGTTAATGTGCTATCCTCTAGATCGGAATTTTCCTGGTTCAAATCCGTGTCAGTGCATGGATGTTTGTAAGCGTATGGTGTAGAGGCGGCTGGTGCATCTTAAATCTATCGTAGCCTAATTCCAGATAGGAAGGTTACTGGTTCGAATCCGGGTCAGTGCATGGATGTTTGTAAACGTATGGTGTAGAGGCGGCTGTTATATCTTAAATCTGTCATGGCCGAATGTTCTCAAGTTGGGTTGGCGTGGAAGTTTGGAGAGTGGAGTGCCAGCTCAGGTGTTGCCTCGTCATCTGACCATGATTGAACATTACGTAGTGTTGTCCTTGAATCTTTCCCTTAGGGGACTGATCCCGGACCGTCGTCTATGGTCCATTGTGTTGCTCTAGTATACGACGTTCATTAAAAATTACCTTAAAACTGGTTTAGTAACTTCAAACATTAATGTTCTCCGGGGGGAGATATAATTTGTCATTTACTGTGTTTTATTAATTTATAACTAAGATTTTTTTAACTGTCAAAATAAATAAATAAAAAAATAAGGACAATCAACAAATATTTTATTTTTGAATTGAAAAATATAAAAGAAAATAATATTTACTACATTTGCGATAGGTACTACTAATTATAAAATATAATTAGGTAGGTATATAACAATAATTATTTTTAGTTATTAATTATTTATCAACTTATGAGGGGGAAACATGAACTTATTTTCTATTTACTGTGAATAAAAATATTATGGCCAATAATTATTATGTGCCCCAATATTTGTTATTTACAGTTTGTAAAAAAGAGAAGTCACTTTCTCCATCGTAAGCCGATTTCTTTTTTCACTATTTATCCCACCATTTAGGGAAAAATCTCTTTCTGATGGGACGGATGTCGCCATCACTGATAAATGCTTAGTTGCACGGATATTTTTCTTAATTTTTACTATGGTACTTTATAATTCAAAAACAAAACATAGACAACATAAAAATATCGATAATGTTAAAACATCGATGTTAAACAAACATCGACTCCGATAAATCGATGATAAATACGTCGATGTTTTGAAAACATCGACATCGATGTCGCGTCCCTAATATAGATCGCATGACCACGATAAAGCTGGTAATTTGTGCTACAGTTTTAAGTCGAGCTAGTTGATACACAACGGGATATTGGAGACGGTCCGGGATCCAAACGGAAAGGAAAGATCCAAGGTGTATTGCTATTGTTATATATTTAACTAGCAGGCCAGAGCACGGCGTTACCCGTGATAGTTCTTTTCGTGTCCTTACTGAAACTGAAAACATGAAAAAGAAAACAATAATTTTACGAATGAGTCCCACCTCCAACCCTACTTGACACGGGTTACAATTGAAAAATTATTTATTTAAAGAAAATCACATTGAAGGTATCGATCAGGTGCAAAATTTTCCGCAGAATTTTCACTCTAACTTTAACTATCGTGAAGATTGAAAATCTCACGTAGTCCTTGCCCGTGACAAAGTTAAAATCACTAGCTAGGAAGTTATGCTAATCAACAACGTAAATTAAAATACGCTTTCTTCATTTAAGGGGGTGACGTTAGCTCCGCGAGGGACGTAAAGTTCCAAAGTACGTCACAGTTCCAAAGGAGGAGAAAAGCAAAATCCTTTGCTTCTTCAATCGAGGTACATTGACGTTAGCTCCGCGAGGGATGTCAAAGCGACGTCAAAACTCAAAAGTACGTAATAGTTCCAAAGGACGAAAACAGCAAAATCCTTTGCTTTCTTCAATCGAGGTACATTGACGTCAGCCCCACGAGGGATGTCAAAGCTCCAAAGTACGTCACAGTTTCAAAGGACGAAAAAAGCAAAATCCTTTGCTTTCTTCTATCGAGGTACATTGACATCAGCTCCGCGAGGGATGTCAAAGAGACGTCAAAACTCTAAAGTACGTAATAGTTCCAAAGGACGAAAACAGCAAAATCCTTTGCTTTCTTCAATCGAGGTACATTGACGTCAGCCCCACGAGAGATGTCAAAGCTCCAAAGTACGTCACAGTTTCAAAGGACGAAAAAAGCAAAATCCTTTGCTTTCTTCAATCGAGGTACATTGACGTTAGCTGCGCGAGGGATGTCAAAGAGACGTCAAAACTCTAAAGTACGTAATAGTTCCAAAGGACGAAAACAGCAAAATCCTTTGCTTTCTTCAATCGAGGTACATTGACGTCAGCCCCACGAGGGATGTCAAAGCTCCAAAGTACGTCACAGTTTCAAAGGACGAAAAAAGCAAAATCCTTTGCTTTCTTCTATCGAGGTACATTGACGTCAGCTCCGCGAGGGATGTCAAAGAGACGTCAAAATTCTAAAGTACGTAATAGTTCCAAAGGACGAAAACAGCAAAATCCTTTGTTTCTTCTATCGAGGTACATTGACGTTAACTCCACGAAAAGAATGAACGGAGTGGAAAAAACTAATAAATTAATTAAAAATGTACTAGATTTTATTTTAAATTCGGAATCGGCATAAAATTCGCAAAAAATTAGTACTACCTGTGTGCCAAATTTCATAATTGAAAGTGCTATAGATTCGTCAGGACACTGCACACAGATACACACACAAACACTTCCTTTTACAACAGTAGAGATGAACGTCGCACTGGAAGTAACACACCGGTAAAAGGAAAAGGTCCGATGACACCTCATAATTTGAAACACGGTCAGACGACTAGGTCCGTACCCCAGTCGGTAATCCAATCTCCAAACTTCCACACCACACCAATGTGAGGACATTTGAAGCCACGATAGATCGTACGTGTACCTACTCTTTAGGTTGGAAGAAATTTCGAACTCCCAACATTCCGGTTGCTAATCCGCGACTCTATAAACTGGGCTAGCTCAGGTATTGACCTCGTCATCTGACCGTGATTCAAATTACGTGGTGTTGAAATACACATAATTTAGCTCATTCAATCCCACAAGTGGCGCCAGTTTTTCAGTCCTATTCGTTAACTCGATGACCACCCATAAATCGTTGGGACAAACAGCGCCACCGAGGGCATATTAATCTCATCACTTTTATCCTCAGCTGACCGGCCTTCACTCGAAGGACGAGGGACGAAAAAACTTGAGCAAGAAATTTATAGCTGGGATGTAATGTTATGGGGTGAATTTTACGGATGTTTGAAGAAGGAAGGTTGGGAAAGTTGAAAAGAATGCGGTTTGGTTTCTTTTTCAGGAGCCTAAATTACTATTACACAATTTACTTCTTATTCCTCTGTCAAGGCTAGAATCGTTTTCATTTTGACGTATTTCCCTTGGAGTTATACAAGTCTCACCTTTCGTTTCCTCTTTCTCATGTTCCTTTTAAAATCTTCCGACCAACTGGTATAGTGGTTAAAGTGTTAGTTTCCAAATCGGAAGGTTCCTGGTTCGAATCCGGGTCCGGCATGGATGATTGCAAGCGTATGGTCTACAGGCGACTGGTGCACCTTAAATCTGTCGTGGCCGAAAGTCCTCACGTTGGACCGACCAACCGGTATATTGGTTAAGGAGTTAGCCTCTAGATCGGAAGGCTCCGAGAGGAGGAGATTGGGATGCTTGCTCAGGTGTTGCTTCGTCATCTGACCGTGGTTCAAAATTACGAGGTGTTATCCTCGGATCTTTCCCTTAAGGGATTGATTCCGGACCGTCGACAATAGTCCGTTGTGTGTCTCCAGTGTGACTTTAATTAATTGCCACTACCCCCTACCAACTTATAATTATTCCCGATTATCCGTGTAATTAAGTGGCGTGACGTGTCACCGATAACTTGACTGGCGACTTTGAAATCTAGTTTTGATTTAATTTGTTCAAGAAAACAGGCTCAGCTATCTCATATATCCAATACTAATTTTATTAGTAATAATAACTATATAAGGTAGATTGGAAATACCTACTTTAACATTTTTATATTAAGGTGTGCCACAAATAATTCAAGAAATTTTTAGAGTGCCGTCAACTAAAAAAGGTTGAGAACACTCAACCACGTAGTTCAGGCTTTTGTTCCCCACCCCTCTCACTCTCTTAATGGCGAGAACCGAGAATATTTGCTTTTTTTTCGAGCGCGATTTTTAAATGTTTCGCGGGCCGGATCAAAAGCCGGGGCGGGCCACAATCGGCCCGCGGGCCGGGGGTAGCCCCTATCTGCACAAGAGCAACGCAACAGGCTTTTGACGACGGTCAAAAGAAAGATTTCTTCCGTAAGGGAAAGATCCGAGACAACACCACCAATTGGACGAATTGGTAATTTTTAATTGACGTCGTACTAGAGGAACACAACGGGCTATTGACGACGGTCCGGGATCAATCCCTTAAGAGAAAGACCCGAGGACAACACAACGTAATTTTGAACCATGGTCAGATGACGAGGCAACTGAGCTGGCACCCCACTCTCCAAACTTCCACGTCAAGCCAACGTGAGGACTTTCGGCCACGAGAGATTTAAGGTGCTCCAGCCGCCTCTAAACCATACGCTTACAACCATCCATGCCCGGACCCAAACCAGGTACCTTCCGATCTAGAGGCTAATACCTTAACCACTATACCGGTTGGTCGGCGATCAGACGACGAAACAAACCTCTTCAGGAATCAATCTCATGTTTTCAATCCCTACCCCTGTCTTCGCCCATTCCTGGCATGCATTCAAACGCGCCAAAATACCCATTGCCAGACGCGTCATTGTCACGAAACAACAGTATCGCGTCGGACATTAGGGTCTAAAATATCCGACACCTCGCATCCTCTCCAAGCAACCCGATCTTCTCAGAGAAACTCCCTCCTTGGCGGACGCCAAGTGCAGGGATAATGTCGTCGAGCGAGTTAAGGATATGCAATGCCTTCCCTCCCTATCGTTATTGAAAACAAAACAAAGAGCGAAATTGCTGAGATTGCCTTTTTCAACTCTCATGAGTGGCCTCCCCTCCCTCATTCTCTGTCCATTCACCCCCCCTCCGCTGCTGCTGCGAGAGGTAATATAGCTGTCACAACAAAACGCTTACAAAACGGAACAGGGGCGGGGACGGAATAAAAGAGGAAATATAGCCCCCCTAGTTCTTAAATCACCCTTCATTTTTCGGCGCTCTCCAGACGAAGAGCGCGCACACGAGGACGATAAGAAAATGGCTTAAGTCTTTTTTTAAAATGTAAAGAGATTTCATCGAGTGGTGTTGGTGGGTGCTGTGGTACATCTTCCAGTGTGGGATCGTTTGTTTGTGAAGTCTTTTTTTTATTGGACTCGCGGTTTCTTATAAATGCAATTTGGTTTAATGTAGGTACACTAGAGTACAGATTATCCGATCTAATGTGGACCAAGACTAACTCGGATAACCAAAAACCTCGATTAAAGCGAAAATTAAAAAAAAAAATGAATAGTGTAGGTTTAAATGTTTATTTTAACAAATGCAAAAGTAACACAGATACACCACATGCAATTTATATTGTTACGATAATTAAAGAGTTCTTACTGAAAAAAGTCCCTAATTGTTTTTGTTTTACTTTACTTTGGCGTTTTCCTGCAGTAATGTTTCGACATTTTTTTAAGGTTAACAGGATTGATGATGTCGCTTCTTCTTGTTGTTCTATATATTCAACACCACTTTCTATAGCTTTTAGTGCGTTATACGATGAAAAGTAAAGGGAGCAGTGTTGTAGGATTTCGTTTTCCTGAGTGTTAATAAGATCAAGTACAGAATTTTTTTTTCGCGCGGTAGTTTTAAAAATGGAAAAAATTTGACAAAAAAAAATCCTAGAAATATTTGATAGCTTCGTTAAAGCGGAAACTCAGATAATCGGGGTTTTACTATAATTAAGCTTTGTTATAGACGACCAACCGGTCTGCTGTTAGAATCTAGATAGGAAGGTTCCTGTTTCGAATCCGGGTCAGTGGTAATGGTGGTAATGGTAATTTTTAGTTAACGTCGTACTAGAGCAACACAACGGGCTATTGACGACAGTCCGGGATTAGTCCCTTAAGGGAAAGATCCGAGGACAACAACTCGTAATTTTGAACCACGGTCAGATGACGAAGCAACACTTGAGCTGGCACCCCACTCTCCAAACTTCCACACCATACGCTTACAAAAATCCATGCCCGGACCCGGATTCGAACCAGGAACCTTCCGACCTAGAGGTTAACACCGAATCCGGGTCAGTGCATGGATGCTTGTAAGCGCATGGTGTAGAAGCGGCTCCTGCAAGTTTAATCTGTCGTGGCCGAAAGTCCTCACGTTGAGTTGGTGTGGAAGTTTGGAGAGTGGGGTGCCAGCTCAGGTGTTGCCTCGTCATCTGACCGTGGTTCCAAATTACGTGGATTTGTCCAATGATCTTTCTCTTAGAGGATTGATCCCGGACCGTCGTCAATAGTCCACTGTGTTGTTCCTGTGCGACGTTAATTAAAATACCTACCACGTCAAAAGTGTCGTGACCTCATTTTCCTCACGTTGGCGTGGTGTGGAAGTTTGTAGGGAAGGTTCCAAGCATAGGTGGTGATATCGTCATTTTACCTTGGTTCAAATCGTTATCTTTGGTGGAGTGTGGAAGTTTGGAGAGTGGGGTGCCAGCTCAGGTATTGCCTCGTCATCTGACTGTGGTTCAAAGTTACGTGTTATTGTCTTCGGATATGTCCCTTGGGGATTGATTCCAAATCGTCAGTACGCCGTTGCTTCTGTACGCCGTTAATTAAAATACTCAACCCATCAAATTGTTATCCGATCGAGGTTCAAAATTACTTAGTGTTGTCCTCGTATCTTTCCCTTTGGGATTGATCTCGGACCGTCGTCAATAACCCCTTGTGTTGCTATAGTACGGCGTTAATTAAAAGACCTATCTACCTACCTTGGTTCAAAATGGCGATTTGACATGGCATCTTTCCCTGCGGGATTGATCCCGGACAGTCAACAATAACCCGCTGTGTTGCTCCAGTGCGATGTTAATTCGACTACTTACTATTTAATTGGTATGAGCTTCCAAGAATGAGTTAAACCAACAAAATTATCATTAATTAAAGTTGTTGATATATCTTGCATATATACTAAATTTTACTAGTTTTTTCGAATTAAAAAATATATTCAAAATTTACAAATCGTTAATTATACACTATACTTTTCTCTTTTGTTAGAAATATTTATTACGTGTGGCTACTTCAGCAAAAACAGGTATTAAAAAAGTCCTACAGCAAGAATAAAACGTTTCATTTTCATTTGAGTAGATTCTAAAAATTATTTGAATCTGACATAAATGAACGCTTTTTAATAATTTTCAGACGATATTTTTTGCACCAGTTTATAAAGGGGCAACAGACCAGAACTCTTTCCATTTACATCTTTAATTACAAATTTGAATACTTAAAGAATTTCGACAAGCAATTTCTGTACAAAATCCTCCAAATTAAAAGTTAAAAAATATTGTAATTGAAAAAAGATAGGCGCTGACGCAAACGGAATCTTATTCTAAAGAATATTTCATACCGATGTGTGTTTAAGAGCAACAGAAGCGATTAATCTTTGAATTCCATGAATGGTTTTTCGTCAGAAAACTCCAAATTTAGAGCCTTCAGTCTCCAAGAGCGAGAATTATTCCATCTTTAAATACGGCCTTTGCTCCATAAAACCCAACCAACCGTTTAATGCCTTTAAGATACAAATATATGAAGTCGACTTTCATGGATAAATACTTCCCGTTTGTCAGGTATGGGAAAGAACTAACCTTAGTTATTTATAAAGTCACGTGTCTCATTGTTCAAGAGAGTCAAATAAATAATAGGCTTTCCTAATCAACCGTGAATAGACTTCATTATGATAATTTAAAATATACGCAGTATGAATGAATTAGAGATAGGCATAGGCCCAAGTGTAGAATCATATTCAGTGTTCTGCAACACAACTCCAAGCTATTTCAATTGTTCTGCAGGCATTTTGTCCGAATTTTTAAAACTGCATTGAAATCAAAAACAGACTCAAAACACAATTATAGTTTAAATATATACTAGGGGGCCAACCCCCTGCTCGCTAACGCTCGCCAACATCCGGAGGATTGCTATGCAATCCTCACTGACATGTGTCCTAGCAGAAGGGATTGCTTACAAAATATGACATTATGTATATATTATATATATATATATATTATATATATATATATTACAATCTAAATTTGTTG
Source organism: Metellina segmentata (assembly GCA_947359465.1). Taxonomy (NCBI): domain Eukaryota; kingdom Metazoa; phylum Arthropoda; class Arachnida; order Araneae; family Tetragnathidae; genus Metellina; species Metellina segmentata. The sequence goes on along the minus strand of OX375878.1, from coordinate 91,303,775 downwards.
TCTGCAGAAAAGATATATACAGTGCCTCTGAAATCAGAATTCAAATGAAAACTTTGAACAAATTTTGACTCGAAATGTGATTACTGCTTTGGAAATTGATGGTAAATGGTAATGGTGATTTTAGTTAACGTCGTACTAGAGCAACACAACGGGCTATTGAAGAAGGTCCGGGATCAGTCCCTTAAGCGAAAGAACCGAGGACAACACCTCGTAATTTTGAACCACGGTCAGATGACGAAGGCTTTGGAAATTAAATACCCAGCATGTTGTTTATGTGTACATTTCCCCAGTACTCGAGCCACTCACACTTTTTCATTGAGTTTGTTGTCGAAAGTTGTAGTGTATGCGTCTTCTTGAACTACAATTGTTGGCCCTGAAAAGATACAGTTTATAATAGAAAGCAAAGAAAACAAGGTAACAGCTCGACTAAAATTGATTTTTTTCCCAATAAAATTTCATTCTATTACACTAAACTTGAGGGACTGATCCCGGACAGTGGCCAATAGTCCGTTGCTCTAGTACACGTTAACTAAAATTAACATTACCGATTACGCCATGAATTCAATTGGTAATTGGTAATGGTAATTTCAGTTAACGTCGTACTAGAGCAACACAACGGGCTATTGACGACGGTCCGGGATCAGTACCTTAAGGGAAAGATCCGAGGACAACACCTCGTAATTTTGAACCACGGTCAGATGACGAAGCAACACCTGAGCTGGCACCCCACTCTCCAAACTTCCACGCCAACCCAACGTGAGGACTTTCGGCCACGACAGATTTAAGGTGCACCAGCCGCCTCTACACCATACGTTTACAAACATCCTTGCCCGAATCAGGAACCTTCCGATCTAGAGGATAACACCTTAACCACTATACCGGTTGGTCGGCATGAATTCAATTGAGGCGCGAGGCTTCGCGGTTGTTAAACAAACAATAGTACAATGTTGCCAAAACACAATAACAAATAACGTCTTTTTTGCGTGCCACGTAAGAAAATTATATACATAGATTACATAATGATAATAAAACGCATCAAAATTAATTAACTCTTACTTTATTTAAAACCAAGGCATACTCTCAGACTTCGCAATTCTGGGGATAACTTTTAATGGTAATTTGGTAATTTTAGTTAACGTCGTACTAGAGCAACACAACGGGCTATTGACGACGGTCCGGTATCAATCCCTTAAGGGAAAGATTCGAGGACAACACCTCGTAATTTTGAACCACGGTCAAATGACGAAGCAATACCTAAGCTGGCACCCCACTCTCCAAACTTCCACATCAACCCAACGTGAGGACTTTCGGCCACGACAGATTTAAGGTGCACCAGCCGCCTCTACACCATACGTTTACAAACATCCATGCCGGACCCGGATTCGAACCAGGAACCTTCCGATCTAGAGGCTAACACCTGCGATAACTTTTATTAAAGTTAAATATTTTGTCATTGGCATAGAAGATGTGTTATTTATAAGGTGTTTGTGGTTATTTGGACGGTGTAGGGAGGTTGTTCGGTAGCTAAAATAAAGCAAAAATGTGTGTCAAGGAACGCGCTTTGCACTGCAGAACATCGTAACTTATAATTAAAAAAAACAGGCCACAAATTTTGATAAAATTAAGGTAATTGGTAATTTTTAGTTAACGTCATACTAGAGCAACACAACGGGCTATTGACGACGGTCCGGGATCAGTCCCTTAAGGAAAAGATCCGAGGACAACACGTCGTAATTTTGAACCACGGTCAGATGACGAAGCAACACCTGAGCTGGCACCCCACTCTCCAATAAAATTAAGGAAAAATTGCTCTGCAAACACATTGTTCTGCGTCGTACGTCCCAGTTTTAAGCACTTGTGCTCCCGGGGATATAGGTCGTCATCTGACCATGGTTCAAAATTACGAGGTGTTGTCCTCGGATTTTTCCCTCAAGGGACTGATCCCGGACCGTCGTCAATAGCCCGTTGTGTTGCTCTAGTATGACGTTAACTAAAATTACCATTACCATTACCCGGAGATATAGGTTAGTATCTTAATTAACGTCGTACGGGAGCAACACATTGGGAAATTGGCAACGGTCCGGGTAATTGGTAATTTTAGTTAACGTCGTACTAGAGCAACACAACGGGCTATTGACGACGGTCCGGAATCAGTCCCTTAAGGGAAAGATTCGAGGACAACACCTCGTAATTTTGAACCACGGTCAGATGACGAAGCAACACCTGAGCTGGCACCCCACTCTCCAAACTTCCACACCACCACGCCAACGTTAGGACATTTCAAGCCACAACCGATTTCGCGTGCACAAGTTCTCACGTACACGGTGGTCCTTGGTTGAATAGAATTTCAAATTCGCAACCGTTTGCTATGTTGCTCCCAGTGCAACGTTAATTCAACTACTCATCTTATTGTCACTAGCATACATATAATGTTAAAAGCGCGTATCAACAACTTGTATATCTTTAACACTTTAGATCGCATTGGATTGGTATTGGTATTTATAATTAACTTCACACAGGAGCAACACAAAGGGCTATTGAGATAGCATAGGAATAAAGAAAGTTAGACGAAGATCGTTGTTTGCACGGAATATCTATAAAGCCGCTCCGGCAAGAAAGCAGTTGACCTTAGATCAGTTGATTTCTGAAAAAGAATTCAAAGTGGTCTAGAATCAGGGCTGTCAAACAGAAACCAAAGAAATGCGCTGTGATAACCATAGATGATTTAAACCTTCATACTAACTTTGGAATCGAATGATGAACTCGATGTCGAAATAAGCACTAATCACACCAATTGAGGAAGGAATGTTTGCTTACGCCAGATCCCTAATTCAATTAAAAGACTCGTTCAAAACCATGTGACCAAACTACCTTTTCGACCGAGCCGGAATATACCGAACTCAATGTTTTGATCATCATTGCTTAACTCTTTGAGTCACACGATTTAAAGAAAACTAGGGGGCCCGCCCCCTGCTCGCTAACGCTCGCCAACCCCAGAAGGATTGCTTCGCAATCCTCATTGGTTCGCTGCGCGAACATATGCTCGCTTCACTCGCAACAATGAAGACATGTGTCCTAGCATAAGAGAATGTTTACAAAATATGATATTACAAAAAAATATTTTTCAAATCTAAAGTTTTTTGCTGTTTTTCAGAAAATATATATACAGTACCTATGGAATCAGAATTCAAATGAATACTTTGAGCAAATTTGGCTCGAAATGTGAGCGCTGATTTGGAAATTGAATATCCAGTATGTTGTTTGTGTGTACATTTACACTTGCACTCGAGCCACCCACGCCTTTTTATTGAATTTGTTGTTGAAAGTTGTAGTGCAAGCGTCTTGTTGAACTATAATTGTTGACACTGAAAAGGACTTTTTTTTTTAAATAGCCCTGAAAAGATCCTACGCTTTCTTTGATTTCTATTATTTATTGCAACAGCTCGACAAAAATTAATTTTTTTTCAATAAAATTTCATCCGCTAACGCTATAAATTCAATGGAAGCGCGAGGCTTCGTGATAAACAAACAATCATACAATGTTGCCAAAACGCGATTACAAATAACGTCTTTTTTGCGTGCCACGTAAGAGAATTATATATATAGATAAAAACCCTAGTTGCACATAATTTTTTTAAACATAAAAAAGTGGAATAAAACATTTATTTCAATTATTTAACATAAAATATTACACGAAATAAAAAATAATAACATTTTAATACGTCCTTTATTAGAGTGGGACAAAATCCCATCATGCAACTAACGTTTCAAATGAAAGTCATTGAAACACAACTTTTTTTCCCCAAAAGCAAAGTGGAATTTTGCTGACAGTACAGCACTAGGTAGAGGGAACTTCTTTTTTTTTCGCGCTGCAGAACGCTCATCTTCTCCGAGAAGTACGTCTTGGTAGATGTTTCGAGTCTTTACCTCGTATTTCCCATGGAACAGTGAGTTTAGATTTTTTATCTACAGTGGAAGTTCAGATGTTGATAGTGCATTTTATCAATTAAAGTATGGGCAACAAACCCTGCAGCGCACTGCCCTTTGAAATGTTTCAGCTCCATGTTTTAACTCAATTGTTCATAAACCATAATTGAATTAACAACAGCAGCATCCAAAAAATTGAATAGCATGCGGTGCCACCATTTTTTACTACGTCGGTACACAATACATTTATGTTTAAAATTAAAATAATAATTTACATTATTATTTTTAATAACTTGCATGGTGGGATACATGCAATCCCATCACTTATTCAGCTTCAAAATTATTATAAAACATCCAATAACGTGTTTTATTTTATTGTAAAACAATTTATTCACCCATAATAAATTTTAAGAAAAGAAGCAACATATACCGTTATGAAAGACAAAAATTCACTGCATCACACAATTCGCCAAACATAATCATAACAGTGTCAACAACTTGCTAAGGCGTTTTGATTTGTATCAATTTTTTTTCTCACTTATTTACGCATTTATCGTTGGTCCAACTGAATGAAATTACCATTACTAAAATTTCCATTACCATTACCAACAAGGCAACCGCTTCCCCAATTAGATTTATGGAACATTCTAGATGGTAAATAGGCAGTTGAAAATTAATGTCGTACTGGAGCAACACAATAGACTATTAGTGCCGGTCCAGGATCAATCCCAAAGAGAAAGATAAGTAAATAGTTAATTAACGTCGCCTTGGACCAACACAATGGACTATTGGTGGCTATCCGGGATAAATCACGGGTCCGCGGTAATCCGGTTGGAAGAGTTATGGATTACCAACCGGAGAGTTGCGAGTTCGAATCCAACCAAAGACCGTCGTGTACAAAAGTGTTTGATGCGCTGTAACTGTCGTGGTCTTAAATTTCCTTAGCATGGAAGTTTGGAAAGTGGTTGCCAACTCAGGAATGGTTCTCGTCATCTGACCGTGGTTCAAAATTGAGTGGTGTTGTCCTCGGATCTTTACATTAGGGGATTGATCCCGGACTGTCGTCAGTAGCCCATTGTGTTGCTTCAGTACCAATTTAATTAAAAATTACCAATTATTATTGGATCTTTCCTTTTGGGGATATATCCCGGAAAACCGCCAATAGCCCGTTGTCTTCCTCGATTGTGACGTCAATTAAAATACCTATCCACCACACTAATTTCTCAATTTTTGAACATTCTCTCAGTACAGTCGCGATGCTTGTGTTCCAAAAGTAAGTCTGGCATTTTTCGTTTTGCATCTGTAATTTCCACGAGGCAATATCATAAGATTTTAGATCCTTCCAGTTACGCATTCACACCACTTTTGTTCGCAGCCATTCCCATTCTCCGAGATCTTAGAAGCGGGAAACACGTATTCCTCCTAGCCGGTGATACTGTCATTTGCGATGGGAGATTTTGAAAGCGGGGAAGATGTCTTCTGATGTAGTAATACTGGGGGAGGGAGACAGCCGAAAAAAACTAAAGACGGGGTGGAGCGCGACTTCCAATCTCAGCTGTCACGATGTTTCTTTCGCTCTTTTTATTACTTCTCCCTGCATTTCGATCTCTAAACAAATGCTCTCGATGGAGCTTGATGTCGGTTGAGTTTAGCCCGAATGCTCTTCACAGGCACATTGGGGAATTTTATTTCGGTTTCTATTCGCGGAATGGCGAATTTAGGCTCATGCAAATCCATGTGCATTGGGTTTGCTTTTTATCTGATAATTAAGGCAACTTTTTTGTTGCTGTAAAAATGGGAAAAGTTGCATTCATCATTCTCTAAAGTTGCATTTATGGAAATGAATTTGTATCTATTTTTGATACACTAAAATCTAAAATAAATTATTAAAAAAAAAAAAAACTTCTAAATTTATAGACAATTTTAGTTGTGTTCAAGAGTATTTTAATACATAATTAAATACAGAAAAATGTTGATGTAGTTGAAGGGATCCCTGGCCAGTAATTTCTTTAACATCGGAAAACTGCGCTCAACAGAGACTGATGTAGACTGACATTATTGGAAATACTTTTGATTTTCAGCAAACTTTTTGGCAGCTCTGGTTCACACACTGTTTTTTTAACGCGACGCACTAAAATGCCGTCGACACTGCAACCGCTCGCAATGTCCTTTACAGTGGGAAGGTGGTCGGGGTAGTACATGTACAATGCTGTCCGAAGCCACGTAGCCCAGCATTGTAAGTACTGGCTCAGGCAGTTGGCCGATGGTCTGAAAAGCGTATTTTGGAGCTTGTTTTGTACTGTGGATGCCTTAATACAAGAGATGAAATTGTCTACATTTGTGTAAAATTCGGACTTTTTCTGCAGGTGTGAAACAAGTGTACCACCCAAGTAACTTCGAGCACTTGCGAATAAAGCACCTCGAGTGTGTTTCCAGCCGCAGTCATATAATAAGCTGTATAGGATAGCGCAAGATCCTTTCGCTCAACATTGAAAGATTTTAAACGTCATCTACAAGGCGAAGAACATATTGATGATCGACACTCACCTCGCAAACTCTTCAGTGGATAACGCAAGTTTCCTCTGGATTATCAAAAGTGGCAACCAATGTGTTAAAGTACAGGGTATACCAAAACGATCAGTTCAACTTCAAAAATTTATTTGAAAAAAAAAAAAAGAATAGGCCTACAGCAAAACTAGTTACAACAATAGATAGAATAACTCAAAAAGTTTTTTTTTCTACTACCTTAGTAAATTTCCACGTTATATCCTTTCGTAGCAAGAAGAATATCAAGACGATATTCCAATTCAATCCACGAACGTTTCATCATGCTAACATCAACAGTAGCTACATCTGTCTGGATCTTTTGTTTCAATTCCACTGTTAACTTTTGTTCGGTACACAGCATATTTTTCATAACCACAAAATAAAGAGTCTAGTGGAGTAATGTCAGGAGACCGGGACGGCCATGCTTGGGGCCATTCACTCGACACATTGAGATTTCATCATTTTTTATTTATTTTGATCCGCCATTTTGAATAACTGAATTCTTTAGTAATCGTTTGCGTGTTGCGCTATCTGTAATCTGAAACATACCGTAGAAAAATCTTTTTGAGTTGTTCTATCCATTGTTGTAACTAGTTTTGCTGAAGGCCAAATTTTAAAAATAAATTTTTGAAGTTGTACTGATCTTTTTGGGATGCCCTGTACTTCTTGCCATTTACTTCACTTTCGTCTGTTAGAACGAACACCTTCTTCCCATGAACTTCTTGTTTGATGCGGTAATACTTCGGCGTTCGGAATATCAGACACACGTGATCGAAGGGTTGATTCAGAGGGCAAAAAAAGAAATAGTAATTTCATATTAATTAATTTTAAGCTAAATTTTTTAAAAGTTGCAAGTGGTTGCATTTAAGAGAAAGTTGCATTTATGTTGCGGTTATAACTCACAATTTCAACTCCTCATGTAGGTGGAATTTTGGTTTTAGTACTTTACATGCAGCGTTGAACGTGTGAAAAAAAGTTGCATTTGTTGCAAAATGTTGCCTTACTGATAATATTTTTTATTTGTAATGAGATGGATAAATTTGCGAGGTTACGCATGGAGTTACCAACTTGGGGAAATTTATATTAATTTCTCCATGTATGAGATTTAATTTACCAGGAAAGAATAGATATCACGAAGTATTAATTCGATACTAATTAAACTTGATTGAGTGACAACATTCTATTTAAAGGATGGTAGGTATGTATTTAAAATAATGTCATACTGGAGCAACACAATGGCTATTTGGCTATTGTCGATTGGCCCGGGATTTATACCGAAGGGAAGGTTCCAAGGACAGCGCTTTGTAATTTTGGTCAGACGACGAGGTCATACCTAAGCTACCACCCCACTCTCGAAATTTTCATATCCCGCCAAAGTGGAGACGTTTGAGGCCACGACAGATTTAACATGCACCAGCCCCTTTGTACACGTCTGTCTTTTTTAAAATTTAAGCTAGAAAACATCCGGTGGCTAATATGTTATATGCTACAATGTTGTTACCATGTTATGTGTTACAATGTTTATATGTTACAATGTTTATATGTTACAATGTTTATATGTTACAATGTTTATATGTTACAATGTTTATATGTTACAATGTTTATATGTTACAATGTTTATATGTTACAATGTTTATATGTTACAATGTTTATATGTTACAATGTTTATATGTTACAATGTTTATATGTTACAATGTTTATATGTTACAATGTTTATATGTTACAATGTTTATATGTTACAATGTTTATATGTTACAATGTTTATATGTTACAATGTTTATATGTTACAATGTTTATATGTTACAATGTTTATATGTTACAATGTTTATATGTTACAATGTTTATATGTTACAATGTTTATATGTTATACTTATATGTTACCGGCTACAGCTGATCAAATTAGTAAGCATACTATGTATACTATTCATTCTCCATGCATGGGATTTAATTTATCAGATGAATATATATCATGAAATATTAATTTGGTACAAATTAGTAAGAATTGCTAAAGAGACACAATTTTATTTAAGGGATGGTAAGTAGGTAGGAAGTCGCTCTGGAGGAACGCAACGGATAGTGGCGACTACCCGGGATGCATCGCGAAGGGAAAGATCTAAGGACAATGCCACCTTGTAATTTTGAGCCTCCGTCGGATGACGAGGTCGCACCTCACTCACCAAAAATTGACACCACGCCAACGTAAAGATATTTGAAGCCTCAACCGGTTTAACGTGCACCAGTCACTATGTACACCGCGGTGATTGGTTGGATCGAGTTTTGAACTCGAAACTTTCCGGTTGCAAATCCATTATTCTTTTAACAGGACTACCACGGCCCACTATGGGTAGGTAGGTATTTTAAGTAACGTACTGGAGCAACACAACGGGCTATTGACGACACTGTTTGAAGGAGGGAGAATACTAATTGGTAGTTTTTAATTAACGTCTTACTAGAGCAACACAACGGGCTATTGACAACGGTCCGGGATCAATCCTCTAATGGAAAGATCCGAAATATAAGTTTTGGTTTTAATTCCATTTTCAAATGTTCCTGTAAATCAGGTCTGTTGGTTGGTTGGTTGAATTGGATTTTATTTCACAAGGACTTCAAAAGAGTAATATTTGACAATGTTGCACTAGACACAAGACAAACACTATTAAGTCATTGGTATACTCTGTGAAAGTTTTAATGACACTGGAAAGATATGAAAGAGAACTACACTCAAGAAAGAGTCGAATCTGAACCACCTACAACTCGCAAGAAGCTAGCACAGTGGACCTACCCATTAAGCCACGGCGTAAAGATCAGTTCGTATAATGAGCCTTTCCGGAATCTTCATTGTATTTTAAGCTACATCGCATCAAAAGATTTGGAAACTACGCAGTGATTTTGTGATGGGTGCCAAATCAGATGTTGAACTCGTTTCCTGAAAGTGGTTCAGAATTTTGAGGTTCTGTCGTTGGATCTTTCTCTTCGGGATTGATTCCAAAGCGTCTTTAATAGCTTGTTGGGCTATTCTACTGCCGACGTAACTTCAAATACCTACCCACCAAAGCCAAAACGTCTTACTAAGTTTACTTGTTGACGTGGTGTGGAAGTTTGAAAAGTGGGGTGCCCGCTCAGGTGTGACCTCGTCATCTGACCGAAGTTCAATATTACAAGGTGCTGACTTCGGATCTTTTTCTTCGGGATTGATGACGAACTATTGCAATATCCCGTTCGGTTGTTACATTGCGACGTAAATTTAAATACTGAGCTCAAGTAATTCCCACACACCCCCGTTTCCAAATTACACTTCCAAGACAATCTTTTAAACTTCTGAAAATATATTCCGATTCCATCTTGATGTAATCGGAAATAGTTTTAGGTTTACGTTGTCGTCAGGGCTAGTTACTGTTAGTGCAGTCTGCAAGAACCCGGTGAACTGGATTCTTACAAGCTGAAATAATGGCCCATGTCTTTGATAAGCTGGAAAATGTCACTGCACATGAAACATTTTTCTCTGGATAGGGTCCTGGTGTACGCCAAAGGACTGGACACTGTGGACATTATTTGAATTCCGCAGGACTCGTGGTCACCATGGAGAAATAAATGCGTATCGGAAAGAGATGATACAATTTGAGTCCCTTCATTTCCATATACATTTTTTATCCTTTTTTTAAATGTAATGATCACGAACGCAGAATTTAACACAGATCGACTCTTAAGTAGACCTGATCTATACACATGATTAGAATGAAGAACACGATATCCTCTCCAATACACGATAATTTGCTATGGATATCCGATTTTGAATAATTTTAGAATATGGTAAATCCAAATAGCCGTTTGGTGACGAAAAATTTGTCGATGGATCGGTAACCGTGTGCTTTTTCGAGTTTTACTCTGTGTACTTCCAATAATGATCCTACACCCAGTTTACTAATAACTATCTAACAGATCACACTCCGGCAAGAAAAGTGGCACAACTCAAAATTGCAGAATTTGAGAAACACCAACTTAAAGGATACTATAAAACTTATATTGAAATAGTATAAGCTTCTTTTAAATTTTAGGTAAGTATTTATGGTGGTAACTTCTATTATGTTCTGTAGGATAGTAATATAACACGTTGGGGAATCTCATACATATTTTACAATGACATAACATCAAAAGTTTTATTTTTTGACTTGTGTCAATTTTCTTGCCGGAGTGCGATATGTCTATTGACGAGATTAAAATTTGCAAGATGCTTGGTTGTATACATCGCATCGCAGCTGCAATTCCTCCATAACTAAACAATAATAAAGAAATCGTTTTTATGTTTAGAGAGACGGAAAGCAGCATGTTTCTGCATGCTACAAAACTCTTCTAGAACTGTAGGTTCCACGAAAGGACTGTTGTGGTAGTTTTGCATCATGCAGAAGCATGTGGAGAACCTTGAAAATCCGTGCTCCTATTAACCGAGTGTGTGTGTTTTCGAACCAAATTTGACATCGAGTTTTTTAAGCTAAAATAAAGCTCGCCTCTTTGAACAAAGGTTCTCACTTTGTCCAGGGAGGCAAGAAAAAGCTGATAAACAGTAGGCCGTCAAGGACTTTATCCAAGAGTGTTTAAAAGTTACGCAACTCACGCCCAGATTTATCGTAGTATTTTCACAATAAATATATACTGTGACACAAATATGAGTAGAGATTATTTATTATCTTTGCATGATGAATTTTTCCGTTGCAACATGTAGAGTAAATGCTATGCAGTATAGGACTTTTAAAGATTGTCAGACCATTTTTTCTATAATCCAAATAAAAACAGCAAAACTAAACTAGGATTTTAAATATAATAAGTTATGTGGTTTAAGATTGACAACAAAAAATTTTAAATGGAAGGAGGTAAATAAGGCATACAAAGGTGAATCTACTTATCTTTTCTCACTAAAGATATATGTTTTGAAGTATATTTTCAATATTTTAGAAGCGTCAACGGTTTGACTTGTGTTGTAGAGGTAAATAGGGCATCAATTATGAAATGGCGTATATTTTTATAAAAAGTTTAAAAACCAGTGTTTTTTCGAAAACTGGAAAGGTGTATATACAAAAGGTAAATAAATGTATGCAAAATAGAAGTAAAACAGGAAATAAAGAAAATGATGTGGTAGTACGTAGATGATAGGTTATCATCACATCGATTAACTTACTCATCTTCCCTGTGATGAATGCTTCAATACCATTCAAGGCGTACATAAATTACGAATTTAAAATGTATATAAAAGCTTAAATCAAACTGAAAAGAGTCTTGCTTTGCTTTAAAAATGGGGCGTCGATTGTGAAAAGTTTAAAGACCACTGCTTTGTGTCATTGTTGCCACTGTTGAGAAGTGTACATGCAAATGTAAATAAATACACTACCTTACAATAATGGACCGAACGCCAGCGGATTTGCATAAAATACGACTACTTGTTTTGGGGGCTTTTTTCGTGGTATGGCCTGGGACCTTTGCATGTTGTTCCTCGTAAATTGAATGCCGATGCCTACATGAACATTTTGGACAATCAGGTTCTTCCTACGCTCTGGCAATTTCATGGAATGCTCGAATGTTACTTCCAGGACAACGCACCATGTCATGTTGCAGCCGAAAGTTGATGTATTAAACCGTTTTGAAAATGCATGGTAATAAATGCGAACTTCCAGAAGAGTATAGACGAAGAGTTATTATCTTTATTACACTTCTCTCCATTCCCTCCCAGGTGATGGAAAAACTAATATCTGGACCGATGACGCGGAAATAAGATCGCTATTTCAAAATGTGCTTGTAAACTATGTTCGTTTCAGTGTAAATATTGATCATAACCCCACTCCCCCTATGCTATCGGGGGTGAAAAGCCTGTGGGGTGATATTAGTCCGAAGTGTATAGGGAAGATTTATAGCAGGGACATTAGCATCCTGCTCCTTCACGTTTCATAATAATCTACCTTCTCTTCAGCTTTCCGTTTTCTAGAGAATCTGAAGAGAAGGAAGGCTGTTTATTGTATGTACAAAAATTATCCGCACTTTCGCCAAAAACACATCTTTAGGTTTGTCACACTGCCGTCTGCGCATGCATGATTAGAGTTGATAGTGTGTGGTCACGTTATCGAAGCTTGACATTGATAGCGCCATTTTCTTGCTTCTGTTTCATTGTAAACATGGCCGCTTCGTCAGCATTGCAATAATGGATGGGCTACCAACCAAAAACCCTCTTGAAGCGAATACGCAAGCTTAAAGAACTCTGGATCAAATGCACCGAAAAGGATGAAGACTAAACAAATGGGTGCTTGTTCAACTTTTACGTTTACGTAAATAATCTATCTATCTCTATGTATCTATCTCTATGTATCTATCTCTATGTATCTATCTCTATGTATCTATCTCTATGTATCTATCTCTATGTATCTATCTCTATGTATCTATCTCTATGTATCTATCTCTATGTATCTCTCTCTCTGTATCTCTCTCTCTGTATCTCTCTCTATGTATCTCTCTCTCTGTATCTCTCTCTGTATCTCTCTCTCTCTGTATATATCTCTCTCTGTATATATCTCTCTCTGTATATCTCTCTGTATATCTCTCTGTATATCTCTGTATCTCTCTCTCTCTGTATATCTCTCTGTATCTCTCTCTGTATCTCTCTCTGTATCTCTCTCTGTATCTCTCTCTGTATCTCTCTCTGTATATCTCTCTCTGTATATCTCTCTCTGTATATCTCTCTATGTATATCTCTCTATGTATATCTCTCTATGTATATCTCTCTATGTATATCTCTCTATGTATATCTCTCTATGTATATCTCTCTATGTATATCTCTCTATGTATATCTCTCTATGTATATCTCTCTATGTATATCTCTCTATGTATATCTCTCTATGTATATCTCTCTATGTATATCTCTCTATGTATATCTCTCTATGTATATCTCTCTATGTATATCTCTCTATGTATATCTCTCTATGTATATCTCTCTATGTATATCTCTCTATGTATATCTCTCTATGTATATCTCTCTATGTACATCTCTCTATGTACATCTCTCTATGTACATCTCTCTATGTACATCTCTCTATGTACATCTCTCTATGTACATCTCTCTATGTACATCTCTCTATGTACATCTCTCTCTGTATATCTCTCTCTGTATATATCTCTCTGTATATATCTCTCTGTATATCTCTCTCTGTATATCTCTCTCTGTATATCTCTCTCTGTATATCTCTCTCTGTATATCTCTCTCTGTATATCTCTCTCTGTATATCTCTCTCTGTATATCTCTCTCTGTATATCTCTCTCTGTATATATCTCTCTGTATATCTCTCTCTGTATATCTCTCTCTGTATATCTCTCTCTGTATATATCTCTCTGTATATATCTCTCTGTATATATCTCTCTGTATATATCTCTCTGTATATATCTCTCTGTATATATCTCTCTGTATATATCTCTCTGTATATATCTCTCTGTATATATCTCTCTCTATCACTCACTCTTTATCTCTCTCTGCCTCTCTCTATCTATCTCTCTGTATATCTCCGTCTCTGTCTCTCTCTCTGTATATCTCTCTCTGTATATCCTGCAATAATTAGATATGGCAAAGGAAACACGTTATACAGGAAACTGAAAGGATACAATGGTTTATTTTGGACGCGCGTTTTTCTCTAAGCAAATGTTTAATTTTTTATCACATTTTGCAGTGGAACACAAAAACCTCATTGATCACAAAAGCATAAGAATTCTGCATTTTCTCATCGGAATTTAGTTTATGTTTGTATGTCTTAGTCTTTTGCATATTGCAATATACTATTCAGGAATTAAATGTACAGAGAGTGTCCCAAAAAATCAGTACAACTTCAAAAATTTATTAAAAAAAAAGAATAGGCACAGCAAAACTAATTACAATAGATAGAATAACTCAATTTTTTTTCTACTACCTTAGTAAATTTCCACATAAGATCTTTCGTTAGCACGAAGAATAAATATCAAGACGATATTCCAATATCATCCACGAACGTTTCACCATGCTAAAATCAACAGTAGCTACAGCTGCTTGGATTTTTTTTTGTTTCAATTCCATGACACTATTAACATTTATTTGGTCACGGAATCTTTTATATAACAATTTTACAAATCTTACACATAATTTATTTGCGTTTTAGCATCGGATTTTGTTTTAATTGAGCATTGATTCATTGAGATTTCATTGATTTGAGACCACTGGACACATTGAGCTTTCTTCATGGGATCCGCCATTTTGAATAACTGAATTCTTTAATAATCGTTTGCGTGTTATGCAGCGCTATGTATAATCAGAAACATACTGTAGAAAAAAAATTTTTAGTTATTTTTTCTATCGTTGCAAGTAGTTTTACTGTAGGCCTATTCTTTTTTTTAAAATATAAATTTTTGAAGTTGTTTCGATCTTTTTGGGACAGCCTGTATATATTTACATCCGAAAAATATATACAGGCTATAAATATATACCGGTAAATAGTAGAAGTTATGAAAAAGTTAAAACGAAGTTAAAAGTATTTTCCGTACAACTTAAACGCTTGAAGATAAAGACTTTTCCGTGCATCTTAAATGATTGCATTTTTCTATGCAAGAAAAGGGATTATTCCAATTCACTTTTCAATCAACATTTTACCATTTTCAATCCGAACAACGCCGGGTTTTTTGCTAGTTTGAAATAAAGTGAGAATAATTTTTGACTTTCCCTCGTACGAGAAGTTAAGCCTTTTGAGTTCACCATTATGTCTAAAAAAACAAACATTACCAACCTAATATGGGACAACTGTAGCCCAGTTGGAAGAACGGAGGGTTGACAACGAGAGTGTTACGAGTTCGAAACTCGATTCAAACAAAGACCGTCTCCGGAGAGAGTGTGAAGGTCCGAGTATATACTGATTTCCTTATCCTAATAGGAATGCATTTTTTATAAGTTATTTTGATGCAGCCCGTATCTGAAGGGATGTGTTCTTTCGAGGAAATGTGTATATGCTCTGTATGCTGATAGCCCAGCTAACCCTTCTATAAATAGCAGAAACTTACGTTGTACATTTGGTGAATAAAGAACTAAGTTGTAAACATAGTTTATATAAACGACTAAACAAGCATAATATAATACGATAACATCAAACTTAGTATTCAAAACAAAGCTTGAACTGCTCTGGCTTTTAAGGCCCCCTCCAGATGAGACGTATAACGCGTGTTTGGCGAGGCTAGCGAGGTCACGCTCTTCAAGTCGCAAAGATAGAAACTTGAATTAGAGGAATAAAAACACCAAATTTAATCGCGGGACCTCGCTAGCCTCGCCACAGGCGCGTTGAAACGCCTCATATGAACGTGGCCTCAGAAGCAAGGTCCGGAAAAGGGTTGATATTGCACATTAATAGCTAATGCGAATAAGATAAAAGAGTTCTAAAGACATGGTATTTATATTCCAGACTTGAACATGTCGCCACTTGCCGATCGTAAACTGATATTTATAGTGGGGGAAAATTTGCATACGATTACGATACACATGCCTCCTTATATCTATTATATATATCGCCCCCCGGCAAGAAAAGTGACGCAACTCAAAATTGCAGAATTTGAGAAACATTAACTGAAAGGACACTATGAAATTTATATTGAAATAGTATAAGCTTCTTTTAAATTTAGGTAAGTATTTATGGTAGAAACTTCTATTATATTTTATAGAATAGTAATATAACACGCTGAGGCACCTCATATATATTTTTCAACTAGCCTCTGCGTGGCTAGTCCGGCGTTGCCTGTGTCCGTGCTCTAAGTTATTAATCTGGTGTAAAATTTTCCGCAGATTTCATATCCGTTCAAATGTTCAATCTATCTTTAGCCATTCGGATTTTACGAATAAGAATTAACAATCCCAGTCAAAAATTTTTTAAATTTTTTTGCTCTCATTCCCTGAAATAGAATAGGACAGGAAATGTAATCTGTTTCTTTTTTTTTAACGCAAAGGGAAGAAGATGCAATCTGTTTCACGGGACGTCACAATCCCCTGAGAAAATATAAAAGACATATATTCAATTTAAAAATTATTTATTTAAAGAAAATCACACTTTTAGGTATCGATCTAAAGTGAAAATTTCCGCAGATTTCAAATCCGTTGAAATTTTTACTCTATCTTTAACGGTATAGGAGATAGAAAAAAAGAACTAAGCGACTCCAGTTAAAGATTATTAGTTTTTATCGTCTTGTTGGAAAATCTATCCTCCGCGAAAAATCAAAACGGAAACGAAAACAATAACTTTCTCCGAGTTCCTCCGCGATTAAAAAACCGGCATGCTTCCAAAGGCTGACGGTAAGGTCACGTAGGTAGAAAAGTTCAGATTCGGATGTATCTTCTTTTGCGGAAGAAAGGTGTTGAAAAACCGATGGAGAATAAAACTATTAAATTCATTTAAAAATCTTCGAGATTAAATTTTAAAATTCGCCGCGAACCAAAAAATTCGGACTACCTGTGTGCCAAATCTCATTGCTGTAAGTGCCATAGAATTGTCAGGATTTTGCGGCCGGGAAACACACAAACAAACACTTCCTTTTATAATAGTAGAGATGAGATGACAAACAAGTCAAAAAATAAAAATTTTGATGTCAATTTTTTTGCCGGAGTGCAATATATAGCTTTTCAAGTCCCCATTGTGTTAAGACCAAACATTCCCGACGTAATATGGAGCTGCGGTAGCCCAGTTGGCAGACTAGCAAATTACAACCAGAGGATTGCGAGTTCCAAATTCCATCCAAACAAAGACCGCCGTGTACACAGGGGCTGCTGAAAGTTAAATATGTTGTGGCCTTAAATGTCCTCACGTTGGCGTGGTGTGGATGTTAGGAGAATGGGGTGCCGACACGCATGTTGACTTCGTAGTCCAATGGTGGCTCAATATCACGAGGTGTTGTCCTCGAATCATCCTTTGAGATTGATCCTGGACTTTCACAAAATTCCCGTTACGTTGCTTCAGTTGGACTTTACCTATAAAATTCAACAAATCCTTTATTCTGCAAAATTTTCGCGAATGGAGGATCCAATGCTGAGGTTGGTAGTTAGGTATTTTAACTGACATCGGACTGGAGCAACACGATCTGGGATCAACCCCCGAAGGGAAAGAACCGAAGACAACACGTAATTTTATCCGCGGTCAGATGACGAGGCAACACTTGAGCTGGCACCCCACGTCAACGCGAGGACATTTGAGGCCCCGTCAAACTTAACGTGACTGCAAAATTTTCGCGAATGGAGGATCCAATGCTGAGTTTGGTAGTTAGGTATTTTAACCAACATCGGACTGGAGCAACACGATCTGGGATCAACCCCCGAAGGGAAAGAACCGAGGACAACACGTAATTTTATCCGCGGTCAGATGACGAGGCAACACTTGAGCTGGCACCCCACGTCAACGCGAGGACATTTGAGGCCCCGTCAAACTTAACGTGACTGCAAAATTTTCGCGAATGGAGGATCCAATGCTGAGTTTGGTAGTTAGGTATTTTAACCAACATCGGACTGGAGCAACACGATCTGGGATCAACCCCCGAAGGGAAAGAACCGAGGACAACACGTAATTTTATCCGCGGTCAGATGACGAGGCAACACTTGAGCTGGCACCCCACGTCAACGCGAGGACATTTGAGGCCCCGTCAAACATAACGTGACTGCAAAATTTTCGCGAATGGAGGATCCAATGCTGAGGTTGATAGTTATGTATTTTAACTAACATCGGACTGGAGCAACACGATCTGGGATCAACCCCCGAAGGGAAAGAACCGAGGACAACACGTAATTTTATCCGCGGTCAGATGACGAGGCAACACTTGAGCTGGCACCCCACGTCAACGCGAGGACATTTGAGGCCCCGTCAAACATAACGTGACTGCAAAATTTTCGCGAATGGAGGATCCAATGCTGAGGTTGATAGTTATGTATTTTAACTAACATCGGACTGGAGCAACACGATCTGGGATCAACCCTCGAAGGGAAAGAACCGAGGACAACACGTAATTTTATCCGCGGTCAGATGACGAGGCAACACTTGAGCTGGCACCCCACGTCAACGCGAGGACATTTGAGGCCCCGTCAGACTTAACATGCACAGCCCGTCCCATTGTTCACGATGGTGTTTAGGTTGGATTCAAACGCGCAACCCTTGGATTGTTAAACCATTATCCTTCCAACAGGGCTGCCGGGGCCAAGAAGTGTTTTTGGTTAGTAGATACTTTTTATGATTGCCTTACCTCCTGGATGTTCCAGACTTGCTCTTGTCTTTGTTGTACGCAGTGTGCTCCAGCGAGAAGTCTGGCGCGCAGTAGCTGAGGTGTTTGGGGAACAGTGTGTGTCTTTGGTAGCGGTAGACATCTGTGTAGCTGTTCCCGTACACGAATGCTCCCATCTGGCCCGAGTGGGCGTGGAGGTCCAAGTACATGTCGATTTCCTCGTCCTAGTAGAAATGCATGTTTATAAGAGCCATTGGAAACAGCACGTATCTATTACAATTCACAAATGATTTGATTTCAGGTCGTGAAAAATCAAGAAATACTGAAATCGATGAATATAGTGTTATTTCGAAGTATAACAATTCCAACTTTCTTAGTAGAAGTTGGAGTCATTTTCAGTAAACATTGCTAAAAATAGTGAACGTTAAAATTAATACAGTATTAAAGTACTGGAGACAAAATTTTTTCGCTTGTGTAAAGGTAATTTTGGTAATTTTAGTTAACGTAGTTCTAGAGCAACGCAATGGGCTATTGACGACGGTCCGGGATCAATCTCTTAAGGGAAAGATCCGAGGACAACACCTCGTAATTTTGAACCACGGTCGTGACGAAGCAACACCTGAGCTGGCACCCCACTCTCCAAACTTCCACGCCAACCCAACCTGAGGACTTTCAGCCACGACAGATTTAAGGTGCACCAGACGCCTCTACACCATATGCTTACAAACATCCATGCTCGGACCCGGATTCGAACCAGGAATCTTCCGATCTTGAGGCTAACACCTTAACCACTAAACCCGTTGGTCGGCTACTAGGTAATGGTAATTTTAGTTAACGTCGTACTAGAGCAACACAACGGGCTATTGACGACGGTAAGGGATAAATCTCTTAAGGGAAAGATTCGAGGACAACACCTAGTAATTTTGAACCACGGTCAGATGACGAAGCAACACCTGAGCTGGCACCCCACTCTCCAAACTTCCACGCCAACCCAGCCTGAGGACTTTCAGCCACGACAGATTTAAGGTCTACAAGCCGCCTCTACACCATATGCTTACAAACATCCATGCTCGGACCCGGATTCGAACCAGGAACCTTCCGATCTAGAGGCTAACACCTTAACCACTAAACCCGTTGGTCGGCTACAAGTGTAAAGGTCTAAATCAATATCAATTAATATATATGAGGAGTTTTATACCCATATTTCTTAATATTAATTTTATATAAATAATATTTCATATTTAAAACAGAGTTAAAGCTATTGTATGGATTTTGTATCGATTTTTGAAAGATAACGTTAAATAATTTCAGCGAGATAGTAATTAGTAATTATTAGTTAACGTTGTAGTACAGCAACACAACAAGCTATTGACGACGGTCCGTGATCAATCCCTTAAGGAAAAGATCAGAGGACAACACTACGTAATTTTGAACCACGGTCAGATGACGAAGCAACACCTGAGCTGGCACCCCACTCTTCAAACTTCCATACCAACCCAACGTGAGGACTTTCGGCCACGACAGATTTAAGATGCACCAGTCGCCTCTATACTAGGAGTGTCAACTCTCACTTTTTTTTTTGTCCGGTTGTAACTGCTCCGATTTAACCGCGTCAAATCTTTTTTTTACAAACACTACCATGACATAGTTTGTTTTGATTCTATGACTTTGCATTTTTTAGTTTATGCGGGTTGAGGTATAAACAAAGGGGTAAGCGATGATCTAAAGTAATACTAAACAACTTTATATGTCTTCCAATCACGTTGGGTTGGTGTGGAAGTTTGGAGAGTGGGTTGCCAGTTCAGGTGTTGCTTCTCCATCTGACCGTGGTTCAAAATTACGAGGTGTTGTCCTCGGATCTTTCCCTTAAGGGACTGATCCCGGACCGTCGTCAATAGCCCGTTGTGTTGCTCTAGTACGACGTTAACTAAAAATTACCATTACCATTACCATCAACAAACCCAAGCCTTCTCTGGCAACCCATGACAAAAATGTTACAAAATCCATTTTTCCAAAATCGTAGGGTGCATATTCTTACTTTCCCAATGAGCTCAAACTATATTTGCAGCAGCCTCTGTAAAGGGTAATGGTAATGGTAATTTTAGTTAACGTCGTACTAGAGCAACACAACGAGCTATTGACGACTGTCCGGAATCAGTCCCTTAAGGGAAAGATCGAGGACAACACCTCGTAATTTTGAACCACGGTCAGATGACGAAGCAACACCTGAGCTGGCACCCCACTCTCCAAATTTCCACGCCAACCCAACGTGAGGACTTTCGGACACGACAGATTTAAGGGGCACCAGCCGCCTTTACACCATACGTTTACAAACATCCATGCCCGGACCCGGATTCGAACCAGGAACCTTCCGATCTAGAGGCTAACACCATTACCAGCAGACCTTCTTTTTCAGTAAAAACTTTCATTATGTGTGTTTTTTTTTTGATAGTGTACGTCTTTTGTCTGGCGCAGCATGACCAAATATGGCTCTTGCGCCATACAACCTCAAATCAAACAGCCAATAAAACAACAATCCAACTGGCCGACCGCGACCCGATCTCAGTCGTTGATCTCGTCATCTGAGCCGCGGAATGAAACATGGTTCAGATGACGAGATACCCGAGCTTCTTCACTCTCCAAAATTCCACACCGATCCAACGTGGAGATTAAAAAATGTAATGGTAATTTTAGTTAACGTCGTACTAGAGCAACACAACGGGATATTGACGACGGCCCGGGATCAATCCCCCAAGGGAAAGATCCGAGGACAACACCACGTAATTTTGAACCACGGTTAGATGACGAGGCAACATCTTGGCTGGCACACCACGCTCCAAACTGCCACACCAACCCAACGTGAGGCATTTGGGCCACGACAGATTTAAAATGCACCAGCCGCCTCTACACCATACGCTTACAAACATCCATGCCCGGACCCCGAGTCGAACCAGGAACCTTCCGATCTAGAAACTAACACCTTAACCACTATACCGGTGGTTGTTCGGCAGATTTTAAAAGGAACACGAGAAAGAGGAAACGAAAGGCGAGACTTGCATAATTCCAAGGAAAATACGTCAAAATGAAAACAATTCTAGCCTTGACAGAGGAATAAGAAGTAAATTGTGTAATAGTAAGTTAGGCTCCTGCAAAGAAACCAAACCGCATTCTTTTCAACTTTCCCAACCTTCCTCCTTCAAACATCCGTAAAATTCACCCCATAACATTACATCCCAGCTATAAATTTCATCCTCAAGTTTTTTCGTCCCTCGTTCTTCGAGTGAAGGCCGGTCAGCTGAGGATAAAAGTGATGAGATTAATATGCCCTCGGTGGCGCTGTTTGTCGCAACGATTTATGGGTGGTCATCGAGTTAACGACGAGGACTGAAAAACTGGCGCCACTTGTGGGATTGAATGAGCTAAATTATGTGTATTTCTACCATTTTTCAAAACACTGTCAACGAGGGACGAATAAACTTCCATTTTCTAGAGATGGTCCGCTGGAGCAAATCTAAACTTCAATGCTTCCATATTTGAATGGATGTAGTAGAACTCCGATGTGGTATTTCAAGCATCAGTTATATCTAATAACAACCTAGATAGGAAGGTTCATGGTTGTAATCTGGGTCAGAGCATGGATGATTGTAAGCGTATGGTGTAGATGTGGCTGGTGCACCTTAAATTTGTCGTGGCCGAAAGTCCTCTCGTTGGATTAGTGTGGATGTTTGGAGAGTGAGTGGCCAGAACAGATATCACCTCGTCATCTGATCGTGGTTCAAAATTACGAGGTGTTGTCCTCGAATCTTTCGCTTGGGGGTAATGGTAATTTTTAGTTAACGTCGTACTAGAGCTACACAACGGGCTATTGACGACGGTCCGGGATTAGTCACTTGAGTGAAAGATCCGAGGACAACATCTCGTAATTTTGAACCACGGTCAGATGACGAAGCATCACCTGAGCTGCCACCCCACTCTCCAAACTTCCACGTCAACCCAACGTGAGGACTTTCGGCCACGACGGATTTAAGGTGCACCAGCCGCCTCTACACCATACGTTAACAAACATCCATGCCTGGACCCGGATTCGAACCAGGAACCTTCCGATCTAGAGGCTAACACCTTAACCACTAAACCCGTTGGTCGGCCTAATTCAAGTGGAAGAGGAACGGATGGTAATGGTAATTATAGTTAACGTCGTACTAGATTAACACAATGGGCTATTGACGACGGTATGGGATCAGTCCCTCAAGGGAAAGATCCGAGAAGAGGAATGGATTTGCAACCGTAGGGTTTAGAGTTCAATAATAGATTGAGACAAAGACAGGCGTGGGAGCTGGTGCATCTTATATCTATCGTGGACTCAACTGTCCTAACGTTGGAGTGACGTCGATGTTTGGTAATGGTAATGGTAATTTTTAGTTAACGTCGTACTTGAGCAACACAACGGGCTATTGACGACGGTCCGGGATCAGTCCCTTAAGGGAAAGATCCGTGGACAACAACTTGTAATTTTGAACCACGGTCAGATGACGAAGCAGCACCTGAGCTGGCACCCCACTATCCAAACTTCCACGCCAACCCAACGTGAGGACTTTCGGCCACGACAGATTTCAGGTGCACCAGCCGCCTCTAAACCATACGCTTACAAACATCCATGCCCGAACCCGGAACCTTCCGATATAGAGTCTAACACCTTAACCACTATACCGGTTGGTCGGCCGTCGAGGTTTGGAGAGTTGTAGGCCAGCTGCGGTGTTGACCTCGTTATCTGACTTTTTCAAAATTAGGAGGGGTTGTTCTTTGATCTTCGCCTACTTGATAAATACCAAACTGTCGCAAATAGTCCGTTGTGTTTAAACAGTGATCTCTTAATTAAGATCCTGATACTTCTCCATGACTTATAGAAGGTGTTTCAGTGAACCGTTTCAGAACTTCTAAGAGGGGTAGGGTACATCCTGACAACTCGAAATCATATAGCAATGTGGGGTCGGAAATGCTTTCCTTAAGCGGTGTTGTGCACAGAAGCACCGTAAAGAAAAGAGACCGTAAGTGAGAAATCGTTTTAATAATACATGAAAAGAAGCAAAAGGTACATGGATTAAAGTAAGTGTTCGAAGTTTCTTCCACGGGCTACAATGCACGCCTCATATCTCCGACGCATGGACATCCGAACATTCTGGAATACTCCAGGCATATCTCGAATTTCTCCGGCAGCTACTGCAATTCTTGCAACCAGCTACTCAGTCAACAGGGGTGTCATAAACTAGCGTTTTCAGATGAACCCAGAAATAAAAATCAAGACATTATAGGTCGGGTGACCGAGCAGGCCAACGCACGGGACCACCACGTCCGATCCACTGCTGACCAAATGTGACATCCAGGTAGTTACGAACATCTCCGCTATAATGGGCTGGTGCTCCATCGTGTTGGAACCACATTGTCTGTTGCTTCGATGCAGAAATCTGTTCATCTCTCAAAAGTTGTCGCAATACTTGCTGCAGAAAGAGCAAGTAGTTATGTCCGGTTAGACGAGACGGTAACAGGTAAGGTCCGATGAGGTGATCTCCCATAATACCGGCCCATACATTGACCGAAAATCGAATCTGTGCTGCACGACGTCGTATTGCATGAGGGTTCTCGACCGCCCAGATATGGTCGTTATGCGTGTTGAAAATTCCTTCCCTTGTGAAGGATGCCTCATCGGAAAACAATACTTCAGCAGGAAAAAGGGGATTTGTAGCACATTTTCCAAGGTACCACTGTGCGAAAGTAATACGAGGTGATAATCCTCCGGTTGCTGTGTCTGGACACGCTGCACGTGAAACGGATGCATGTCTTCTTCTCGGAGAATCCTCCATACGCTGCAATGGGAAACCCCGACTGCGTTGGCTACACTTCGTGTACTCGTTCTTGGATTCTCCTGTACATGCTGCAGCACATTCTGTTCGACGTCTGCAGTCCGTGCTGTTCTTACCCTGTCCCTGTCAGCTCTTTCTAATGAACCTGTCTCAGCTAACCTCTGGTGCAGTCTTGCAAAGAAATTATGACTGGGGATACGCCTCGTCGGATATCGTTCCGCGTACAAACGCTGTGCGGCTGGCCCACTACAATTTGCAGCCCCTTACGCCAAATGCATATCGGCTAACTCTGCGATCGTGTAATCATCCATCCTACTAACTTGGCGTTCTTGTGCGAAATGAAGAT
Organism: Metellina segmentata; assembly: GCA_947359465.1. Classification (NCBI taxonomy): domain Eukaryota; kingdom Metazoa; phylum Arthropoda; class Arachnida; order Araneae; family Tetragnathidae; genus Metellina; species Metellina segmentata. Next base: position 91,278,857 of record OX375878.1, on the reverse strand, counting down.
TCCCTACACGAAAGCTCGGGATTTTCGCACAACGCCATCTACCGCGTCAGGAAAGCATTTCTGACTGCCCATTGGTATATGATTTTGGTTCGTCAGGATATACCCTACCCTTCTTATAAGTTCTGAAACGGTTCACTGAAACACCCTGTATGCGGTGCACGGTGCAGGTACTGTAAGTTCTTCCAGTGTGAATTAAATTAACTAACTACCGCGTGTTGGTAAATCAATTACTTGACGTTGTATGTCTTCGTGTGTCGCAATTACACACCGGCTTCTTTTTTAATGTTTACAGAATGCCACACGGGAGCAGAGTAATGTATCTTATGGTTGTTGAGTGCCACGGTTCTGGTAATGGTAATTTTAGTTAACGTCGTACTAGAGCAACACAACGGGCTATTGACGACGGTCCGGAATCAGTCCCTTGAGGGAAAGATTCGAGGACAACACCTCGTAATTTTGAACCACGGTCAGATGACGGCCACGCTTCTGGTAGTAAAGGTGTTAGCACCTAGATCGGAAGGTTCCAGGTTCGAATCCGGGTCAGTGTATGGATGCTTTTAAGCGTATGGTGTTGAGGCGGCTGGTGTACCTTAAATCTGTCGTGGCCGAAAGTCCTCACGTTGGGTTGGTGTAGACATCTGGAGAGTTGCATGCCAGCTCAGGTGTTGCCTCGTCATTCGACCGTGGTTCATGATGACGTGTTTTCCTCGGTTCTTTCCTTTTGGGTATTGATGCCGGATCATCGCCAATAGCCCGCTGTGTTGCTCTAGTACACGTTAATTAAAAACTACCAAATTAATTGTGCCACGGTAGACTGGTTGGTTGAAAAACGAATTAGTGACCGGAGGGTTGTAAGTTCGAGTAATGCCAAAGAACGTTATGAACACGGTGCTGTTACATGTTAAATGTGTTTTGTCCTTACTATGGCGAGGACCTTTGATCTTTCGCTTAGTGGATTGATCCCGGACCGTCGACAATAGTTCGTCGTGTTGCTGTGGTACGACTTTAATTAAAAATTAACAAAGTTACTATCTTTCGATAGGAAATGTAATTTCATCATCGATATGTAATCACAGTTTTTGGAATTTCCATTCCGATGACGCAATCATAGCTGATTGGTCCTAGAATTCTATTTTACGGTTGGTCCCAGAAAGCTTCGCCGCTTCTTGTAGTTCGTGTACTTTGGCAAAATGGCTTCGCGATACGATGAACTTCTTCGACCTATGGGTGAAGGGATCGACTGGTGGACCAGCCTGAAGCAATTCCCGTCCAAGATCATGGACCAGAACTTCGGCGAGGAACTCTTCCCCGAGGATCTGAAAGGACCTTTCAGACAAGGGTACACCCTTAGTCGCAGCGAGGAGTATATCAATAACACTGGGTATTCCTCGGTCAGTTTCGGATCTATATTCCAAATAGAGTTTCAGTCCAAGCATTTCCTTGCGGATAATCTCAAAGTGGACTATATGCGGAATTCCGTGGTCATTCGCGGCATGCATAAATTCAGAGGTGATAGTGACGGCAGATCGTACAGGAAGTTCAATCGTGAATACATACTGCCAAGAGAGTACCAAAAATACCATGGCTCCCACTATACAGACGATAAACACCTCCTGACAATCGAAATAGAGGATCGTACTCCTAAAGTTGAATCCAGTGGATCTGGAGCGAATGACTATGGATATGAAGCGAATGCCGATGAACCTCCAGCGAATGCCGATGAACCTCCAGCGAATGCCGATGAACCTCCAGCGAATGCCGATGAACCTCCAGCGAATGCCGATGAACCTCCAGCGAATGCCGATGAACCTCCAGCGAATGACTATGAATCTGCAGAAGGACAATGTTCTACAAGTTGAAATTGTGTTTTAAACATGTTTGGGAAAGAAAATGAATCGATAGCATTGTTGATGTGTTTTTTGAGTAAACTTTAAGCAACATTTGAAATTTCTGTAATGAATCGTAGCATTGTTGAAGTGTTTTTTGAGTAACCTTTAAGCAACATTTGAAATTTCTGTAATGAATCGTAGCATTGTTGAAGTGTTTTTTGAGGAAACTTCAAGCAACTTTCCAAATTTCGCAAATAATTTGATAGCATTGTCGACGTGTTCTTGGATTGAAAAATGTTATTAACTTAAAAATTTATTTCGTTGATGAAAAACATGAACCATGAGTTAATGCAGTTAAGGTAATTAAAATTTTGAAACTTGATGCTTTATTTTACATCTAATGGTAAAATTCATTCATGAGTTGGTTTTTATCTATGGATATTTAAAAAATTTGCTTCAATTGGGAATGTGAAAATAAAGTATCGAAAATAATTAAAATGCCTTTGTCTTAATGTTGCTCATTTCAAATAAGCTTTTTTTTTTACTTTGCGATAGGTGTATTTATTGATTTTAGAATTGTTGACAATAAGACATGCACTAAACAGTAGTTTAGATATTATGTTTGAAGAATTCAAGCGAATTAAAATGCCAACATTTCTACTGATACATTCTAATGATAGTAATTCAACCGAATAGCGACTGTTTACAAAAATGTACTTCACAAACACTGATTTGGTATTTACTGTAGGGGAGCGTTGTAAGCATTTTTAAAAGAAATTTGAGCATCTAGTAAATGAGATAAGTGTTCGAATTGAGAATAGTTTTTATAGAGTAGGGTGTAACTTTAAAGATGAATGCTAAATTTTCAATTTTTTTAAAAATAAAGTAGCTCTTATATGTTCTAACCATTTAATTTTATACTCGTGATCCTTGTCCAAGACATTAGTATTTCGTACGTCTTAATTTCTTTTTACTATAAGAAATTGAAATGCGATTTGCGTGTAACATTTAAAATGGGGAAAACTAGAGTATGCATAAGTTAATACTTTTCATTTTTTTCAAAAAATTAAATGGTGCTAACCATAAATAGATAAAGCCACCAAACAATTTCGAACATAGTTATGTTCCCTGTCTGAATTTCAGAAACTGGAAAAATAAAATCGTAGGTAAAGCTGATTTAAATATTCAATAATAGCACTAATATTTGAAAGACAGACTTCCAAGTATTAATTTTTCATGAGATTTTGGAACATTTAAACTTGCAGGGTCAACTTGGTTCAGTGTGTTTGTACACACTTCTAGCGTCTTGAGTTCGATTTATATAACCTAATGAGTATTCCTCTTGCGTCTGCAGAATCTTACTAAGGTCATTAAAACTTGTGTCCTCGTTGACTTTAATCTGACAAACGTGAACATTTATGGCTTTTGTGCCCTAAAACCCAACAAACCAGTTTATTTTACATCGCCACTTCGTGCCCCTACCTTTTATCTTCTCGTGTCATCAATAGCCCAGTGTGTCATAAATTAAACTACTAACCAACCTTTTGTCATTTTGCCTGAGTGCCGAGGTAGTCCAGTTGGTCTAGAGTCTCAGATTAACAAGTCCTGTCCGGTGCATACCTTCCTGGGTGTGCTGATCAATCCGTATAGTGGTTAAGGTGTTTGTTAGCCTCTATATCGAAAGGTTCTTGTTTCGAATCCGGGCATGGATGTTTGTAAGCGGCTGGTGCACCTTAAATCTGTCGTGGCCGAAAGTCCTCACGTTGGGTTGGTGTGGAAGTTTGGAGAGTGGGGTGCCAGCTCGGGTGTTGCCTCGTCATCTGACTGTGGCTCAAAATTACGTGGCGTTGTCCTCGGATCTTTCCCTTCGAGGATTGATCCCGGGCTGTCAACAACCCGTTGTGTTGCTCTAGTACGACATAAATTACAAATTTCCAAATACCTTCATGGGTGGCCGACCAACCGGTATAGTGGTTAAGGTGTTAGCCTCTAGATCGGAAGGTTCCTGGTTCGAATCCGGTCCGGGCATGGCTGTTTGTAAACGTATGGTGTAGAGGCGGCTGGTGCACCTTAAATCTGTCGTGGCCGAAAGTCCTCACGTTGGGTTGGCGTGGAAGTTTGGAGAGTGGGGTGCCAGCTCAGGTGTTGCTTCGTCATCTGACCGTGGTTCAAAATTACGAGGTGTTGTCCTCGGATCTTTCCCTTAAGGGACTGATTCCGGACCGTCGTCAATAGCCCGTTGTGTTGCTCTAGTACGACGTTAACTAAAAATTACCAATTTTTTTACCTTCATGGGTGTACTATTTCTCTCGTCTGTGTTAGTAAAGCTTTCATTATATCAGTATGCCCATTAATTGATGTAGAAAGGGTTGGTAGTTAACAAACATCACATTGGAGCAACGCGTTGGCTATTGGTGACGGTCCAGGTAGGTAGGTATTTAATTAACGTTAAACTGGAGCAACACATCGGGCTATGGGTAACGATTCAGGATCAATCCTGAAAGGAAAGATCCAAGAACAACGCCTTACGTGTTGTTCTTGGATCTTTCTCTTAGGGGATTGATCCCGGGCCGTCGACAATAGCCTGTTGTGTTGCTTTAGTATGACGTTAATTGAAAATGACCTTACCTTACCAAGGACAGCCGATCAACGGGTCTGGTGGTTAAGGTTCCTGGTTCGAATCCGGGTCAGTGCATGGATATTTGTAAGTATGGTGTAGAGGTGGCTGGTACACCTTAAATCTGTCGTGGGCGAAAGTCCTCAAGGTGGGTTAGGGTGGAAGATCGGAGAGTGGGGTGCCAGCTAAGATGTTGCCTCGTCTTTTGACCGTGGTTCAAAATTACGTGGTGTTGTCCTTGGTAATGGTAATGGTAATTTTAGTTAACGTCGTACTAGAGTAACACAACGGCCTATTGACGACGGTCTGGGTGATTTGGTGATTTTAGTTAACGTCGTACTAGAGCAACACAACGGGCTATTGACGACGGTCCGGGATCAGTCCCTTAAGGGAAAGATTCGAGGACAACAACGCGTAATTTTGAACCACGGTCAGATGATGAAGCAACACCTGAGCTTGCACCCCACTCTCCAAACTTCCACGCCAACCCAACTTGAGGACTTTCGGCCACGACAGATTTAAGGTGCTCCAGCCGCCTCTACACCATGCGCTTTCAGACATCCATGCTCAGACCCGGATTCGACCCACGAACCTTCCGATCTAGAGGCTAACACCTTAACCACTATACCAGTTAGTTGGTCCAAGGATACCACCTTGTAATTTTGTACCACACTCCGATGACAAGAACAGAACCTGACTTTGCACCCCGCACTCTCCAAGCTACTACCACGCCGTCAGTGAGAACATTTGAGGCTTTGATAGATTTAACATAACCCCCTTTGTACGTGACGATTTTTGGTGGATTCAAACTCACAACCTTCTGGTTGCCAATCCGTCAATCTTCAATCCCAGCTACCGTCATCCAGGCATATCTTCGGCAAAATTTCACATCGGTATTTTGAACTAATTCATATATTTACAAATTAATTTTTTGAAAAAATTGGGCACATTTTGGTTGTGAGTTTCTTTGAAATTAAACAAAACAACAGAATCACAACCTTGAATTGAAATAACTAATCCCAGCACACATAAAAAGGTGTACACTTTTGATTGGGAAAAAAGTTTTCTAGTCTGGCTATTTCTGATATGACAATGAAGTGTTGGTCTCCAAGGGAACCGTCATCCTAACGATCCAGCTAAAAATAAACTAATAGGAAACATTAAATAAAAAAGTGCTTTAGGAACCTCTTTTCGTCTTACTGGTAGCTAAAAGACCGTGATACAAGCACTTATGTTTAATTGCGCGAAAACAGTTCAGAGTTCCGTTGGGTGGAATTGCTTTTATCGCAAAAGTACCCATCCCGTACGTGAGGGGGGGGGACGATCGAATAGTCAATAGAATATTATTTCTAGTCGTACGTTAGTTCTTTCGGTACTTTTCCGTTAGGTGGGTACCAGACAAAAACCGCCAAATTACAGCGATCACTCAGCCAAACTAACAACCTTTAAAGAGGTTATATTTTAATGTTTATAGCAACTTTATAACAAATACCTGGAAATATTCTTTTCGCATCAAAATTTAGGCTTGGCGATAACTGCGCCAAATTTTAAGCTTGGTGATTTTTTGGTACCCAGCTAAACGGAAAAGTACTGATCTGTACTTTCCGTCAGCTAGGTACCAGACAAAACCCGCCAAATTACAGCAATAACTCAGCCAAACTAACAACCTTTATAGAGTTTATCTTTTAACGTTTATAGCAACCCGAAAACAAATGCCTAGAAATATTTGTTTTCACATTAACATTTAGTCTTTGCGATAACTGTGCCAACTTTTAAATTTGGCGGTTTTTTGGTACCCAGCTAACGTAAAAGTATCGTTCTTTCTTCGATGATATTCCACACATCGATGAATGTACTTTAGTGCAGATGAAATATTGAATAGCTTTTAATTTTAAACAAAAACGCGGGTGTGCATATATTTAAAAATGATTTAGTTCCATGGACAAAACCCTTTCAAGGACTCTAGTAAGGTTCGGTTCTAATGTTGATGTATTGTGTGTTGCCGTGGTAGCCTGGTTGGGAGAATTATAGTATTAGACACCGCAGGTGTCCCCCTTACCCCCCGTCCATGGGACAGGTAAAAGTGTTTCTTATTGCGGACACACTGCGGAAAAGTGGTTGAAGCCCACCAAGACTGAGTGTGACAGCTTCAGGCTAACCTTTGGCTGTGTGTTTTAGCTACGGGGCACTATACTAACTTTGTTTACATGGTGGGAACTTCTAGTGTGAGGGTTCCCGTTATGAAATATAGAAATAAGAAGAAAATAAAAATATAATAATAATAAAAAAAAAAGCAAATGGAAGGAACATCAACGTTATGTTAGTTCAAAGCTAAAGTTAAAAGTTAACAAAAAAAGGCTTCTTAAAATAAAGCTCTAAGAAAAGTATGAAACCCTTTAACAAGAAATAAACAGTTGAAATTAATTGTAAGCAAGTCTTATTGAATGAGGATGTTGATGTTTTCCGATAGGAACTTCATAATTTGCATTATCTTTGCTTGTGCTTGGTTGTTGCTTGCCGTGTTTGCCGCCCATGCCCTGTAATTTTCGTCTGTTGGTTGTGGTAGATGATGGAGACACGTGAGAGGGCAGTTGAAAACGTAGTGGTTTGGCGTTCCTGTTTGTCCGCAGAGGCAGTTGCTTGATGTTACTACTTTAAATATGCTTAGGTAGCTGGGAAAGGGTCCGTGGTCTGTGTAAAAAGACGTGAGGTAGAGTCCACATGGTTCTTTCCTGGGGGTGATCTTTGGAAGAAATGCGAAGGTTCTTCTTCCTGTTTCTCCGGCTTCCCAGTCCTCCTGCCATTTTTGTAGGGCTGCCTTCTTCATAAGGTTTTTAGCGTGACTCTTGGGTAGTTTGGCGAAGACCGTGAAATTAGTTTCTCCCATCGCTGCTTCCTTGGCTAGTCGGTCGGCCCTTTCATTTCTGGTCACGCCAATATGGGCTTTAACCCAGTTGATGAACGTGTTATTAAAGTTATAGTTAAGTAATGTTCTAATTTGTTGCGCAATTGAGTCTTTAGTCTGGAACTGTTGTAAGGTTTTTATTGTTGAAAGGCTATCTGTTCGGATATTGCACGTTGTGTAAGTTTGTGTTTGAGTCCATGCAATTGCGAAGAAGATAGCCAGTTTTTCGTCTTGCGCCACTGTGTTGTTGTTATGAAGTGCTATTTTTTTGTGTGTAAATTTCCATGTTATTTTTGTATGCCACGAAAGCCGCTCCTACGCCATGTGGCGTCTTTGACTCGTCCGTGTAAAATGTTAGGTCTGTTTCTATTTCGCCTTGTGTGCCTATTGTGTCGAAGTCCGTGGTCCAGGTGTTTTCAATTTGAATGTCTGCTTCTTTTTCATAGTCGCTTGTTTTGTAAATTGTTCCTAGAAAGTGTACATTTTGTTGCAGTCTGGTGAGTTTTGTGAAAGCCGCCTCTCTGTGAGCCACAAGGTGCAGTGGTTCTATACCGGCCAATATTTGTAGAGCGTTTGTTGGTGAGATGCGGTATGCTCTAAGGATGCGTACTGTAAACAGGCGCTGGAGACTCAACAGTTTTTGGATATTTCGCACAGGCGCCTCAATCCCATGATAGTACTTTACGCAAGTCGAACTTGATTGGCTAATCGGATCACATGACTACTACGTACCTAGATAAGTATGTCATGAGAATTTTTCTGTTGGCACAATTAACTCTTCCTTTCTGCTTTCTTCTTTTCTTTTCAGATCCATGGCTATGGGTGGGTAGAGGTGGGAGCCGATAATTGTATCCTTTTATTATATAAGTTAGTGTTTTATGTATGCTTTTTGTTACATCAGAATGGTCCTAAGCCAAGGGTGGATACGACACCATCATCCTAAAGCAGAGGGGACGGCAGAGGGGCGGAAAAATATCAGCTGGTTCAGGAGTGGTTCTTAGATTATTTATGTAAAATCAACGGAAGCTTGTAAAAATATAAAAAGGGTATTAAAAATTAGAAAAATTAATTTAGACTCAAAAGGAATTAAATTGGAATTTTTTTAAAATAATTTGGATGATCTAAAATGTTTTTCGCTTGCTGGATTCGTACTCGTAAAGTCATCCCCCCACTGCCGACGCCAATCTGAAGTTAGGTGACTTTAGCCACTAGGCCATCGTGCTTCACGGAAACAAAGCTCTTTAAAAGTATGAGTACCCTTAGTATATATAAGTTGGCGAGAAATACTATTAACAACAACCATACAACATATATACGAGGAGCCAATCGGAGTCAACTTGTCGGATACTTACGCTGTACGCTGAGGCGCTAGTGTATGTATTGTATTTGTAATTCTACGAAACAACGCGCATATTCAAAAACAAATGGTTACTGCAACAATCAGATTGGCGAGATATCCAAGTGAAGCCAAGCCCGTGAAACTAGCCAATCAAATTGGACTTGCGTAAAGTACTATCATGGGATTGAGCCGCTTCTATATTTCGCTGTGTAAGCTATTGGGCCCATGCGCTGACTGCATAACAAATTAATCTCTCCGCTACTGCTTTGTACCATATCTTGAGGTACCGTGGTTTTGTGCCCCACAATCTGCCCACCGTGTGAGCCATACTGTTACTAAGGCGTAAACATTTTGTTTTTAAGTGTGTAATATGTTGTAGGAATGAGAGCTTACTGTCGATTATGACTCCCAGTAGTTTTATATGTTTAACTATTTTAATTTTCATGGATCCACTTTTGAGGATAGGATTTCTCGCGAGAGGTTTAAATGCTCCGATTATCATTGCCGTTGATTTGCTTTCTGATAATGTTAGCTGTTCTAGACGGCACCAGGTTTGTGATTTTTGGAGGGCTTCGCTGGCTGTTGTTTCGATGACTCTTCTATTGTTACCCGAGATAACTATTGTGATGTCATCTGCGTAAGCTTGGACTTCACAATCAGGTGGCCATGTTTCCAGTAGCAGTTCGTTAACCACAAGTAGCCACAGGAATGGTCCTAGGCATGAGCCCTGCGGACACCCTCTTTGAAGCTTATGTGTTGTTGTAGTGTTGCCTTGGTGTAAAACGACATTGCGGTTGTGGAGGTAGCTTCTAGTGATTTCAATTACATCTCATGGGAAGTTATGTTTGTGCAGTTTATCGAAGAGTGAAGGCCACCACATTGAATCAAACGTGCCGTTAATATCTAGCGAAATGATGCAGGTATGACTCTTGTTTTTTTTGTTGCTGTCAATTTTGGCAAGTATTTCTTGAAACGATCTGTTAATTCTTCAACGGTGGACTTACTGCTAACCAATCAGAGCGTGGCAACCCTGTTGTTGTGAAGTGGTTGGCGATCTTGTTTCTTTGGCGATTCTCCCACACCACATGGTCACATGATATTGTGTAGTTGATTCTGATTGGCTCCTCATATATATGTTGTATGGTTGTTGTTAGTAGTATTTCTCGCCAACTTATATACTAAGGGGAAGCGAAAATGATGTCTTCTTTTAAAGAGCGTCTTTTCGTGAAGCAACGATGGCCTAATGGCTAAAGTCACCTACCTTCAGATTGGCATCGGCAGCGAAGGATGACTTCCCGAGTTCCAACCCAGCTGGCGGAAAATTTTTTATAAATCCTCCAAATTATTTTAAAAAAAATTCCAATTTAATTCCTTTTGATTCTAAATTACTTTTCCTAATTTTCAATACCCTTTTTATATTTTTCCAAGCTTCCGTTGATTTTACATAAATAATCTTAGAACCACTCCTGAACTCACTACCAGCTGATATTTTTCCGCCCCTCTGCCGTCCCCTTTGCTTTAGGATGATGGTGTCGTATCCACCCCTGGTTTAGCACCATTCTGATATAACAAAAATCATACATAAAACACTAACTTATATAATTATTAACTTATATAATAAAAGGATACAATATTTATAATACTATAAAAACACGTGTAACACTGAATCAAAGTCTAAACCCTACAACGAAATTCAAATATCCGACCGCAGGAGCAAAAAGGAGCCAACAAGTGGGCTTAAATCCCAGCGCTGGCACTTCATGAGTTGCCGCGCTCTGATTGGTTAGCAGTAGATTCCACCATTGAAGAATCAACAGATCGTTTTCTTGAAGGGCGTGCTTAGTGGAACCGTCCGGTTCTGAATCCGTATTGTTTCTTACTGAGGGTGTTGTTGCTTGACACGAATTTGTTAAATCTAAGGATGAAAAGTTTTTCTAGTGTTTTGCCCATGATGGGTATAACGAATTAGCAATTAGGGAGCTGGGAGTTCGAAATTCGGGCCATCCAAATACCGGGGGCTCAAGCACGTTAAATCGTCCGTGGCCTCAAATATCCTCACGGTGTCGTGGTCTAGCAGTTTGAATAGGGTGCCAGCATAGATCATCTGACCGTGGTTCAAATTTAGTAGTGGTGTCCTCTATCTTTCCCTGGGGTATTGATTCCGGCCCCGTGATCAATAACCCGTTGTGATACTCAAGTGTGACGTTAATTAATTACCATTACCATTACTACTCTTTGCTTATGAATGTCTATTTACAAAGTTGTTTGGAATGAGCTTGGCGAAATATGAGATTTCTTGCATCATAAAACTCAATCCAATTGACCAAGGACCTTTTAACTCCTTTTGTGTTCAATATTTTTGATTGGGTCGCGGTTTCTTCTCCCAAATATGGCCTCAATGGGTTTGCCCACTACGTTAGTAACTAGGGAAGCGACATCGACAACAAAACATCGATGTTCAATTGTAAAACATCGATGTTAATAATACATCGCCAAAAACCATCGACGTATACTCCCTCCCCAAGATTTTTTAAAACTGGTTTAGTAACCTCTAACATTAATGTTAGCACGGGGAGGGAAAGACTTAATTTGTCAGTTGCCGTGTTTTTATTAAATTATAACTAATATTATTTTTAACAGCCAAAACAAAGTAAAAAAAAAGAATAATTAACAAATCTATTGTTTTCAAATTGAATAATACAAAAGAAAATAATATTAACAACAATTTGAAATGGGTACTACTAACTATGAATATGAGTAGGTAGGTACATAACAATAATTATTGTTAGTAATTATTAGTTATTTATCAACTTATGGTGGGAAACATAACTTTTTTTATGTCCTGCAAATAAAAAATATTGGGGCCTATAATTATTATATGTTCCGATATTTGTTATTTATAGTCTTTAAAAAAAGTTTGTTAACTTTCTTCCCCTTAATCCGACTTCTGTTTTCACTAACTCTCCCACCAGTTAGGAAAAAAGCTGCTTCTGATGGGACGGATGTCGCCATCACTGACAAATACTTAGTTGCACGGATATATTTCTTAATTTTTACTATGGGTACTTTTTTATTCAAAAATAAAACATCGACTGCGTTAAAACATCGATGCTAAACAAACATCGGCTCCAAAAAATAGATGACATCGTAAAAATAAAACATCGACAGCGTTAAAACATCGACAATGTTAAAACATCGATGTTAAACAAACATCGGCTCCCATAAATCGATATTAAATCGTCCATATAAATCGATGACAAACATCGGCTCCAATAAATCGATGTTTTTATAAAACATCGACATCGATGTCGCATCCGTTATTTAAAAAATCCGGTTATTTAAAAAATTTTTACAAAAGTACTTTTATATTCAAAAATAAACCACCGACAACGTAAAAACATCATGTTAAACAAACATCGGCTCCAATAAATCGATGACATCGTAAAAATAAAACATCGATAGCGTAAAAACATCGACAATGTTAAAACATCGATGTTAAACAAACATCGGCTCCCATAAATCGATGTTAAATGCACGGTTATTTAAAAATTTTGTACAAAATTACTTTTACATTCAAAAATAAACCACCGACAACGTAAAAACATCATGTTAAACAAACATCGGCTCCAATAAATCGATGACATCGTAAAAATAAAACATCGACAGCGTAAAAACATCAACAATGTTAAAACATCGATGTTAAACAAACATCGGCTCCCATAAATCCATGTTAAATGCACTGACAAACACTTAATTGCACGGTTATTTAAAATTTTTTTACAAAAGTACTTTTACATTCAAAAATAAACCACCGACAACGTAAAAACATCATGTTAAACAAACATCGGCTCCAATAAATCGATGACACCGTAAAAATAAAACATCGACAGCGTAAAAACATCGACAATGTTAAAACATCGATGTTAAACAAACATCGGCTCCAATAAATCGATGTTAAATGCACTGACAAACACTTAGTTGCACGGTTATTTAAAATTTTTTTACAAAAGTACTTTTTACATTCAAAAATAAACCACCGACAACGTAAAAACATCATGTTAAACAAACATCGGCTCCAATAAATCGATGTTTTTATAAAACATCGACATGGATGTCGCATCCGTACTAGTAACCTGAGAATTGTAGGTGGCGTAGGTGCGATTTATATTTGACGAATCTCTCTCTCTCTCTGAGTCAATAAAATTTTCTTTGTGAGTATACTGTCAATTTAAATGACGGTTGCTTGGATAAGTACTGGTGAAATTCACAGCATTGGAAGTAAGCGATTATAAACTAGTAGAAATACTAAGCGTAACGAAACATTAGTCTGCCCTTCTCGACAGGTAGGTAGTTGAATCAACTGGAGGGCACAACGGGCTATTATTGGACAAGGAATCAATCACAAAAGGGAAAGATCCGATCGCAATACCTTGTCATTTTGAATCACTGTCAGATGACGAAGTTCAACACCAGAGCTGGCATTCCGCTCTCCAAACTTCCACACCAACACAACGTAAGGACTTTCCGCCACGACAGATTTAAGTTGCACCAGCCGCCTCTACACCATACGCTTACAAATATACATGCACTGACCCGGATTCGAACCAGGAACCTTAACCACCAGACCGGATGATTGACCGAAAATTCCGCAGTACGCCAACGTGAGGATATTTGAGGGCATGTCAAATTTAACCTGCGCCAACCCTCGTAGAAGACGGTTTTTGGTTGGATCGAGTCTCGAACTCGCAACCCTCTAGTGTCTAATCCGCTACTCTTCCTTTCGACTACCGTGGTAAAGAGAGAGTAGTTAATTATTTCATTTCAGTGTTGAAGATATTGTCTTTGCTATGGTGGGTGACTGGAACATCTCGACCTGACTGGTGGGTCAACACATTTCTATTGGTCCACAAGAATAGCACTGCTCATCAAATCGCGCCGCCTTGCAAACCTATTGTTTCCAAAGGCCAGACGAGGTGACTTGTGAAGCGCAACCCGGGTTCGCTCTTTCTTCCTGATAGGGAAGAAAACTGATTGAACTACTTGGGAAAAAAAGAGAAAGTAGAAAAGTAGAGGAAAATGGTAACCTTTTTATGAGCCTGGGATTATGTGATCAAAACTAGTAGTAACATGACTCTTACACAACGTTCGTCTGCCGGGTGGAAATGAACATTCATCATCTCATTGTTCCACGGAACGGAAGACGCCCATTCATTGATTCTTCATCTGATTGCTCCGCTGCGAGATAAGACTGGCAATATCATCATTTTTTTCCACTATAGAATGCGCATTCGCACATCTACCATGTCATAGGATGTTCTATCGTCTAATGTGGCGAAAATATGCCAAATCAGCCAACCAAGTCAGGTTATCACAGAGCATTCACGTAACTGATAGGCAACATGGTGGTCACGCATTTTTGAATTTACTCTCAATAATAATGCTAAGTCCACCTCCATTTCACGCCACCTAGTCACGAGTCAAATCGTGACGAAAATAAGAAGCTCGACTTGGTTTGCGCTGCCTAAGTTGCTCCGAGTGACACCGTCGAAAGACAAGATATTTTTAACCGTACGGATAAAAACAGCTTAATATACCTGTAAGAATTAAAATCGATTTTAAAGTTGCTACAATATTGTTAGGTAGAAATTTCTTTTGTAACCTTTTCTGAAGATTGCGCTTCCGTGACCGTTTTAACAGCAGCCAGCGTGGGATAGGCATGTGTGGATGTTTCCTGCCAGCACCTGTTCAAGTCTTGGCCAAGAATGCATGTTCTGAAGAGAAGAAATGTCATAAGTATTGAGCTGGTTTAAGGTAAATTTATCTCATAAGTTAAAAACAACGATTACCTGTAGTTCCCAACGAACACACCATCTGGATTCAGCATTGGGATGAACTTGAAAGTGACATTGTTACGAAGGATTTGAGCAACAGGACTGTCTCCGAGAAGATAATTAATCATTCCTGCAAAATAAAATTGAAATCTTGGAATCAATTATTAATGATTATACCTGGAATATAACTATAGATGCAGGATAACTTTTAATACCTGCATAAGCAGTTATGGTTACGATATAATCTTTTTGAGAATTGATTACAGATACTCCTCACTTAACGACGTACCTGTGTAACGACCGCTCGGACTTAAAACCAGATCTTGAAATTAAAAATGAGATTTGAGAATCGATGGTTATTGATTTGCATACAATGTAACTGAGATGTAAAACAATTTATAATACTTGCATAAGTACTTTTGGTTAAAAATTAATCCATATACATATCTATCTATGTATACACTGGTGTCCAAAATTAAGGTCACAAACAAGTTTTTCAAAATAATTCAAAATTGCGACCAGAAAATTTAATAAAATTTGCATTTTATATATACTGCTGGCCAACCAAATTGCAACACCAAGAAAGACAAGAGATATCACAACAAAATTTATTTTGTAGATAACATGTTGACCAAGTATCAAATTATTAAATTTATAGACTTCTGTGAAGTGTGGTTCCTGCCAAAATCAGTAGCAGAGTAGCCGCCATTGTTGGAGATCACCGCTGCCACACGCCTCGGCATTGATTCAAAGAGACTTTGGATGTGTTCTTGGGGTACAGCAGACCAAACAGCTTCCACATGTTACCAAAGTTGATCTGGTGTGGCAGCTGGGGATGTAATCTGGGTCAATCGTTGAGCAACCATGGACCACATGTTTTCTATCGGCGAAAGATCCGGAGAGCGAGCTGGTCAGGGAAACAATTCAATCTGGCGATTGACGAAGAACCCTTGGACAATGCGTGCCACGTGTGGTCGCGCATTATCCTGTTGAAATATGGCTGTGGGCAAGCCCTGAAAGTAAGGAAGGACAACTGGCTCGGAGATGTAGCGCTGGCTGCTTAAAGTACCGGCAATGCGTACTAGAGGAGTGCTAGAGTGATATCCAATACCGCCCCAAACCATAATACCCGGTGCAGGACCAGTGTGGCGGTGCATAACGCAGCTGTTCAGCATCCTCTCTCTACGGTGTCTCCAGAATCGAATCCGACCATCGTGGTGTTGCAGACAGAAGCGTGACTCGTCAGTAAAGACAATTTCATTCCATTCTGCCGTCCACATCCTTCTTTCATCGCACCATTGGCGGCGGAGACGTCTGTGGTTCTGCGTCAAGGGTAGACGAAGCAATGGACGTCTTGCGGACATACCACTCCGCTGTAAACGGCGTCGAATGGTACGCATAGACACTGGATGATGCGTTACAGACTGAATGTGCTGTGCTATGGTTCTTGATGTGGCTGAGGGATCCGTCACTGCCATACTCACAATATGCCTGTCATCACGTGAAGTGGTGCACTGAGGTGGATGCGATCGAACACGTCGGTCCGTCGTACCCTCCTGCATCCAACGATCACATATCCGCATTACAGTTGTTTGGTTTCGTCCAACAGGACTACCGATTTCCCTGAAAGATAATCCACAATCTCGGTAGGCCACTATCCTTCCTCTGTCGAACTCGGATATTTGATCAAAAGTTGATCGCTGTTTTCTACGAGGCATAATTGATCGATTTTTTGAAAAAACCACAAGAAAAACACTTTCAGGAGTGACTCTTCCTGAACAGGCAGACCACACTGGGTTATGAACGACGCCGCAGTTAACCCTCCACAAGGTTTCGACGAGATAGATCGTCGACCATGTCTGACCAATTTTGATAATGACGCGGTATCTCGTCACCAAGATATTGAAGATTTGTTGATGACGAGATTAAGATATTCAGATGTATCTTTCTTCCAATGGCGAGATATCTCCTCCATCAAGGAATGATGAGTTTTTGTAACGACCAATTGTCTCATCGAGACGACCACCAGGAGGTTTAAACATGTAGTGAGGAGTGTCGCAGACACCCCTAGCATATTAACTGGATGGTGATGCTATGGTGCAAATACGATGTTTATTTCAACAAACCTCAGACTTTCCACCAGCTGATGAAAACAACCAGGGTTGAAATTAGAGCGTTGTAACCTGAAACGCTATGAAGTATCATAAGAAATCATTTCCAATCAGTCCAAGTCGATTTCCTAGCCAACATGACCCAAACTTCTGAAATCTTACTAAAACATCTCCATACAGATGCTCCGTCTTGCATTGGCCTCTTGAAAACGCCACCACTTTCTGTTTTTTTTTTTTTTGAGAGAAATCAATCGGGTATATTACGCTTTACCAAGTCTTTCTTATCTCGAGAGCAAACTGAAGTGAAGCGAACAACAGTTTCGATTCGCACTCCTCGGTTTCCGTTCATATTGCTTAGTTTCAGTTCGCATTTACCCGAGTGTATAACGCTTCCTTCCTTGTCAACTTGTAGTAGCGAACAAGTTTCAGTTCGCACACCTGAGTTTCCGTTCATATTTCTTAGTTTCAGTTCGTATTTATACGAGTATATAACGCTTACTTCCTTGTCTACTTGTAGTAGCGAACTAGTTTAAGTTCGCTCTCCTCAGTTTCCGTTCATATTGCTTAGTTTCAGTTCGTTTTTAACCGAGTATATAACGCTTACTTGCTTGTCTACTTGTAGTAGCGAACTAATTTCAGTTCGTACTCCTCAGTTTCCGTTCATATTGCTTAGTTTCAGTTCGCACTCATCAGTTTCCGTTTATATAGCGTAGTTTCAGTTCTCATTTACGGGAGTATATAACGCTTACTTTCTTGTCTACTTGTAGTAGCGAACTAGTTTTAGTTCGCTCTCCTCAGTTTCCGTTCATATTGCTTAGTTTCAGTTCGTTTTTAACCGAGTATATAACGCTTACTTGCTTGTCTACTTGTAGTAGCGAACTAATTTCAGTTCGTACTCCTCAGTTTCCGTTCATATTGCTTAGTTTCAGTTCGCACTCATCAGTTTCCGTTTATATAGCGTAGTTTCAGTTCTCATTTACGGGAGTATATAACGCTTACTTTCTTGTCTACTTGTAGTAGCGAACTAGTTTTAGTTCGTACTCCTCAGTTTCCGTTCATATCGCTTAGTTTCAGTTCTGATTTACTGGAGTATATAACGTTTATTCCTTGTCTGCTTGTAGCGTGCTTTGTGTTTATTGCCGTTGTGTATGTGATGTGATGTTCGTGAAAAAAATATTCTGATTATGTTATCTTAATTCTAATTCGGAAGAAGGTCGGTGATGAAGGACAAACTGACGAGAGTGATAAAAACATAAGTTTGCGCTTCGATAGCCAATCGACCCAAGTCAATTTCTAATACCATGTGACACACACGTCTGAGATCTTACGACAGT
Source organism: Metellina segmentata (assembly GCA_947359465.1). NCBI lineage: Eukaryota > Metazoa > Arthropoda > Arachnida > Araneae > Tetragnathidae > Metellina > Metellina segmentata. The sequence continues at coordinate 91,260,891 of OX375878.1, read as the reverse complement.
CACTCCGCAAAGATGCTCTGTCTATTGCATTAGAAGGATGGGGAACCAATGAGGAGTTTGGTAAAAAAACACTAGTTAATATTTCGATAACCAATCGGGACCAATTCGATTTCCCAGTTTCGCGAGTTACATTTCTGAGATCTTGTAACTGTGATTCCGCTCAGATGATCCGTCAATTTTATTAAAAGGTCGATGCTTCAGATTGGCTGACATGTAATTCATTGTCTTACCTTGGCACACGTATGACGAAGGAGTTTCCCCCGGATGAATCCTGGCACCAACAACGACAACCTTCCTTTTCTTCTTGCCCTTCTTTCGCAAGGGGTTGTTTTCCACACTGTCGTTGGGTTCCTCACGCGTCTGATCCTTTTCAGCTTGGATTGTAACCATATCCAGTCTGCGGCCATGCTGGAGAAAGAAGACGCAGTTATACACAGTATGCAGAGTTTGGATACATAAGGATGCAAGAGTAGAGTATTAGTTCTAAAAAAAAGTAACGACAGATACAAACTTGATAAACCATTTATGATTATTTGCACACCTTATTTCTTGGGACCACCACGGCTCAGTGAATTTGTCCAGTAGGCTAGCAACCTGAGAGTTATACTCCTCGCATAAGCTTCTGGGTCTTACCTTGTGTGCATGTCATCTCTACCTTATCAGTTAAATGCTTCTTTGTGTGTGTATGTCAATTATTTGATGCTGTCTTGCGTTCGGTAGAGCTTGGCCAAATATGACCCCTTCACCATGAATCAATCCTTATTTCTCAATATAAGCTCCACTGATATTAATACATTTATCCAATCGATATATCAGTGTCTCCATACCCATAGCAGCCGACCAACCGGTCTGGTAGTTAAGGTGTTACCCTCTAGATCGGAAGGTTCCTGGTTTGAATCCTGGTCAGTGCATGGATGTTTGTAAGCGTATGGTGTAGAGGGGTTGGGTTGGTGTGGAAGTTTGGAGAGTGGGATGTCAGCTCAGGTGATGCCTCGTCATCTGACCGTGGTTCAAAATTACGTGGTGTTATCTTCGGATCTTTTCCTTAGGGGATTGATCCCGGACCGTCGTCAATAGCCCGTTGTGTTGCTATAGTACGACGTTAATCAAAATTACCATTACTTTACCATACCTATACCATACGAAAACGTCGGTCTGCTGTATCAGCCAAACCTACATTTTTTGAGCTTTCAATTACAGAAGTTATAATCTAACTCAGGCCAGTGGGCATTTGAGTCATGTGATTCTGAACAAGTATATTCGGAAATCAAGGGGTTTATTGATATCGGGGTTAATTAGGTATTGATCTCTCATAATAAAATAATCGGCAATACCTTGATGACGAGGTATCCAATAATTGCAAAATTGGCCAGATCTTTATGGACAAGATATCTCGTTGAAAATACGTGGAAGGTTTAAAGTAAACACTGCTTTTTCCCCAATTGGTGCTATAAGCCCGGATTTTGGCTACACACACACGCACGCGCGTTTATTCTTCGGTGCTGGAAATGACAGGTGGTGCTTACAGATTTGGATGAAACAAGGTATCACCTATTGCGATCCCCATAGATGATTTTTCTGTTGGCAGCGCTTACACCCTTAAGTTCCACCTGCCCCTCAACGGAACCAAACAATGAAATCAGTTCGAAGAAAATAAAATCATGAAAAAAACACCGGCAAAAACTCTGGTGCGATACAATGGTCTATGGGCAACCGTCCGGGATCAATCCCAAAGGGAAAGGACGAAACCACTTAATTTTCAACCACAGTCAGATGACTAGGTCACACCCAAGCACACTTCACTCCCAAAACTTCCACATCATGCCAACGTGAGGACATTTCACGACCGATATAACGTGCACCAGCCCCTTTGTACACAATGGTCTTTCGCTGGATACGAACTCTCAACCTTCCGGTTGCTAATCCGTTATTCTCCCAACTGGGCTATTGCTACCCGTTGAAATTTGGACAGCATACCAATCTTTTAACACATTTGAAGGGTGTGAAACTAATTCGTCGCGTTCCATAAAACTGTGTCAAGAGCATAAGGCGAAAAATCCACTTTAAAGTAAATTTAATAAAGGTTTCCACCCTTCGAGAGAAGGAAAAGAATACCCTTCAGAGCTAACACCTAAATCTGTTTCCTCTCTAAAAAAAATTCGAATGTGGAAAAGTATTAAACTCGTTAGCATAGATAAATGACTCAACATCTCCAAGGGAGCGCGATACTTCGTTCCACAGCCTCGATTCCCGATGTCTCCTCACCCCTCAATCTCGTTTGTCGGACACAAACACAATTTCTACACTGTCCCATTAATAGAACGGCCCCTTTCTCGCTTAAACGACATGGCATTTGCTGCCGATGGCACGCCATTACCAACCCCGATCTTCTCCGAAGAAGAAAAGGCCGTTTTTATATTTATTTTAGCTTCCTTAGTGCAACAGCCTTTTTTAATATCGTCGTTGGTATAAATTTAGATGTCTGAAACGGTGCAGCAAGAAGTGTGGGGGCACATATTATGCCTCCAAATTGCACATAGTTTTTATGCCTAATACGCAATATAGCGAAATGTGCATTAGGTGTAGTAGCTGAGCTATAAGTAGTGTTCTTTCCCCCGATTTCTACGCATTAAAAGCATACAGAGCGTTATGGTGAAGCGTCGTTGTGTCCTGTTCCAGGGTACCATAAAGCGACGGTGTTTATGCATGTTATGCACTGTCGTCCCGTTTCGTTCAGGTGTCATCACCTTGAGCACGCATTTGCGTGTCGTTCAAATTCCATAAAACTGGTCGACATGTTGCCGTTGCGAAGTTTTGATTGATATGGAAATGACACTGAAATGACTAGGCGAGAAAACAATGCATTTGAATTTGGGACTCGGGTCTCGATTACGAAGAACTGGAATTGTTGAAAGAACATTTTTAGTTTCGGTGGTTATATAAATTAAACATTTTGAAGGTAGACTGTTTATTTTTTGCGGAATTAGCAAAAGGCGCATCTCTAAACGGGAAAAAATTTTGTTTCACGGAAAATTCGCAACTCGAGCATAGTTTTTTAGAATATTTTAATTTTGCTTTCAAAAGAAATCTCCATTTTTCAAAATTTGAATAAAGCAAACCAACATTTTGTTCTGTGATAAAAATTCAAAATTTGTAATACAAGCTGTTTATTTTTTGCTGAATTAACAAACTGCGTGCATGTAAATGTGGAAAAAATTGTTCAATTTCGACTCGAAGATAATTCGTTCATGAGAATATTTAATTTAGTTTTCAAAAGAAGTCGTCATTACATGAAAATGTGTTTAGTGTTTTACTTTAACTACGCACTTAACTTTTCAATCACAATTATTTTTGAAATGAAGATTTACAATACTATGTGGAAAGACAGTACAATCTAAGTTTACCTAAAAGTTCTTCATGGTTGGTCCGTTGCTTTGCTATACGTATTACTTTATTGTCATCTAATTTTCTACTACGAGGTGTCTGAATTCACCTCAGTACTCTCCGTTCAATTTACCAGTGGTTAAATTCAATAGATACTGTCACTAGCACTAAAAAGGGGAGAGAAGCGCAACGGTGAATGAAGCTGTAATAAGAGTAGAAGTAGTATCTGTTATCAGAAATCGTTGGAAGTGGTTTAAATCTCATTGACAATTCAATTGTTGATCGTCCATCATTCATCGAAATGTCCACTAAGGCCTGGTGCACATATCCGGTTTTTCAACATGCGGCACCAAAGCCCAACTATGCACACATAACCGTGAAATGACGTACGAACTCATTTCTCGCCATTTGCGATAAATATTCTGTCGAAGAAAACGTGTTTATTTCGCTTACTTGGTGTAAAAAAAAGTATATATTGAATCAAAATAGAAGTTACTGGATACAACCATTTATTAATTATTATTTTTTTCCATTTGTTTATGAAAACAATGTACTTCAGATTAGAGACTCATGTGTTGCGACCGTGCGGCGCAGTGGGGAACTGCGGTACAAATTGCACGCAAGTTGGACGCGCGTCGCCCCAACGACGCTGGAGGCATGTGTGCACTACTCCATTGGATCTAATGTATCTCAGACTGCACTTGCGTTGAGGCAGCGGTGCTGCACGTCGAAAAACCGGATGTGTGCACCTGGCCTAAATGAAACTGGTCCCGTGTTCATATTTGCGTCTACCAGTGCTGCAGGATGTGGAAAGACAACTCAACTTCACTCTACGAAAAGGTAATTCAACTTCATTGTTGAAAAATTCACTTCACTGCTATATTGTAAGTTGATTTATGCAGTGGTGTCAAAATTCACCACAATTTCAAACCTATTTAACTTGATTTTTGTTTCGAAGTAGTATAAATTCAATTCATTTTCGAAGGAACAGAGCGTTTCATAAACGCAAGGAAGCATAGAAATTCCTGTCATTTACTTTTGATAATTACTTTTAACTCTGTATTTGTAAATCCACATATAAAAAATGAACTCTTCATAACCATAATAACTATACAGAGGATGTTTGGAATGTGTTCCAGGTTCAGGCTATGAAGCTAAAGGTCCGATATGTAATTTATAAACTTGAGAGAAAAAATATTAGCCACAGGCTTCTCTCACAGATCGCTGTCTGAGAACCGCCTGGTTAACAACACAACCGTGTAAAATATCGGACAAGGCAGCTTCTTTATCACTCATTTAGCAGTAATGGAAAGTACATGGTTCTTATACCAAGTGTTAAGTGACTTTTCATTGCTCTCATTAAGAGTCGGTATTTCAGCACACGGATAAAAATTGCTCAAATTGAAGCTGCCTGTTTCTTGTAACTATGTCTTGTTTGCTTTCTTTATCCCTAAAGTGTGATATGAATTATACGTTTACGTTATTTTTCTTCGTAAACCTAGTTAGGTTTTCCTATCTCTTTCAACAAGTAATGTTCATTCTTGTGTGACTTGTTTTGCAGTTTTTTTTCAAAGCATTAATTATCTGAAAGTATTTAAAATAAAATTCAATTACACTTTATTCAAGTATTGAAAATTCTTTCTGTGTAAACATAAAAAAACTACCGGAAGACAAAATACTTTCGGCTAAGAACTATTCTTTTCTTGCATGCATGGTACATAATTATTTATGACAAATTTGTCTAAAAGTTTGATCTATCACTGAAACAATTAACCAATGTATTCGTATGATTGGATCTAGAGGTATATTGAAGGTTAAAGAATATTATAAAGGTAATGAAAAAAGGAGGCGGTTCCACTTCAGTGATAATGGTAGGTAGATAGTTGTCTTAACGTTGAACTGGAGCAACAGAACAGATTATGTTAGGGATAGTGACAATGGAAAAAAATGGTATATAACTAATATTTTTGTACTAATAAGTAAGTGCAGAAGCTAGTAAATATTTTTTTGAAGCCGCCCTAATCTCTTCTAATATCATGAGTCATATGGGTGTATGAAGTATATCAGACTGTTCTTTCTAGATCTATGAAGAAGGCCCATTAGATTTGTGGATGGGCAATGAGATATTTTCAACTTGCTTAAATGTAAGACCATCAGGTCATCATCTGTTTTGTGTTGGTCTGGCAAGAGAGGATCTCTGGAACTCCTGATCATGTGTTGGACTTTTTGAGGGTATCCAATAGCTTGAAATTGGTCTAGCTTTCAAGCAAAGCCTTATTTAATAAATAACAAAATTAACAAGAGGAATTTGATTGAATTAAGAGTTTCTTTGAAGATGATCCTTTTTATGAACTTCAAGCGTGGGCTGGATATAATTATCGATTTGAAGAGAATTTTCGAAAACATTGGAATGTTTTATCACTGAAGTCATTGGTTTATTAATAGCAATAAACTAATCAAGTTTTAATCGAAAAATTCGAGCGCAATAATAATTTCCGTGAAAGTGTCGTAAAATACAAGATGGTAGAAGGGTGGTAAACATTTGAAAATACTAGTAACTTCGTGATTTGATTTCTTGGATGCTTTCAGATTCCTTGAATATATTTATTTGGTTCTGTTTTGTAATTTTCGACTATAACATGCGCAAGCATACAAAATTTTCGTTTCATTGGTAATATTTTAATCTATCTTGTCTTTTCTAGGTCATATAAATTCAAGAATTTACATTAGAGCATTATATTCTTGTACATAAAAGAAAGCTATTTCAAATAAGAATACTTCAGCAAAAGTATAAAGTTTACAAGTCAGAAACTTTGAGCTCAGTGATACTTTCCGTTAAATACATAATAGCGGACAATTTTGACAAATTCCGGAAAGGCTACAACCGGATATTGGAGATATTCTTGGACACATCCAAGGAGGTCCCCTAAACACTTTCCTATAGGTCAAGTCTTGTCTTTAAGGATGTCGACCTCAAACCCTTATTTAACTAGACTATTCGGACAAATCTTAGGAGACAAACCGAACACAACACTGAGTAAACTTCACTTGTTTAAAATCACATCCCGATGTGTTCCTGAAGTAAATAACATTGATAAACGTACATCAACACTGTTCTCTATCAATCACCTAAAGGTAAATCCTTTTATTACCTGGTTGCTCCCCAGTTACTCACAAGAAAGCACCGATTGTGAAGGAACTTCAGTTGAGGGAAGAACAATTTTCTTCACCTGCGACATTTCGGGCCAAGAACATGTCGTATCTCAGTGCATTATTGAAGTGACCTCTTTTATGCCACTTTGGGACGTTTTTTCCTTTTCTCTCTCCCCTCCTTATCTTTTCCATTTACCTCCGAAATATTATTTATTGTTATGGGCGACACACGAAGACAACACAGAGAGTTGACACCGTTCCTCTCTTTTTATACGCCCTCCATCCCTGCTTCTTGGGTTACCAGAACAAAGGCAGTGCGGGACATCGTGATGTATTTTAATGCCTTCGGTTCCCCTTTTTCAATTGGTCGTTTCAGGGGTGGGGTGAAATACGATTCGATCGTCCAAGGCGCCTGGATTTGAATATTTCCATAGTTACCGGTCATGCACGATCGTCTTGGTGTGGAAACGCATTTGCAAATTGCCCGCGCCTGTGTTTTCCCCGCTGCGAAATTGGTGCTTTAAATTCCGGGACGATAATGATAAGCACGATAAAAATATAGGCACATGTGGACATTAAAGTTCGATGGCCGACAAAGAAAAACGCTTTGGGGAGTAGTTTCTGTAGATAGTTTATTTACCTCAGTGTTGAGTCAAATTATCCAAAGGAGTCATCACTATACTACCGTGTAAGTCAAGTAGGAAGAATCGTCTTTCCATATCGACAATTGTTTCAAACAGGTTGGTTATTGGAGTTTTATGGCGCTGAATGTCTTGCTTTCTTGGTGCTGAACATATTGCTTTCTTGGTGCTGAACCTCTTCCTTTCTTGGTGCTGAACCTCTTGCTTTCTTGGTGCTGAACGTCTTGCTTTCTTGGTGCTGAACATCTTGCTTTCTTGGTGCTGAACCTCTTGCTTTTTTGGTGCTGAACCTCTTGCTTTCTTGGTGCTGAACCTCTTGCTTTCTTGGTGCTGAACGTCTTGCTTTCTTGGTGCTGAACATATTGCTTTCTTGGTGCTGAACCTCTTGCTTTCTTGGTGCTGAACCTCTTCCTTTCTTGGTGATGAACGTCTTCCTTTCTTGGTGCTGAACATCTTGCTTTCTTGGTGCTGAACGTCTTGCTTTCTTGGTGCTGAACCTCTTCCTTTCTTGGTGCTGAACCTCTTCCTTTCTTGGTGCTGAACCTCTTCCTTTCTTGGTGATGAACCTCTTGCTTTCTTGGTGCTGAACGTCTTGCTTTCTTGGTGCTGAACATCTTGCTTTCTTGGTGCTGAACCTCTTGCTTTCTTGGTGCTGAACCTCTTGCTTTCTTGGTGCTGAAACTCTTCCTTTCTTGGTGCTGAACCTCTTCCTTTCTTGGTGCTGAACCTCTTCCTTTCTTGGTGATGAACCTCTTGCTTTCTTGGTGCTGAACGTCTTGCTTTCTTGGTGCTGAACATCTTGCTTTCTTGGTGCTGAACCTCTTGCTTTCTTGGTGCTGAACCTCTTGCTTTCTTGGTGCTGAACCTCTTGCTTTCTTGGTGCTGAACCTCTTGCTTTCTTGGTGCTGAACCTCTTGCTTTCTTGGTGCTGAACCTCTTGCTTTCTTGGTGCTGAACCTCTTGCTTTCTTGGTGCTGAAACTCTTCCTTTCTTGGTGCTGAACCTCTTCCTTTCTTGGTGCTGAACCTCTTCCTTTCTTGGTGATGAACCTCTTGCTTTCTTGGTGCTGAACGTCTTGCTTTCTTGGTGCTGAACATCTTGCTTTCTTGGTGCTGAACCTCTTGCTTTCTTGGTGCTGAACCTCTTGCTTTCTTGGTGCTGAACGTCTTGCTTTCTTGGTGCTGAATGTCTTGCTTTCTCGCCACTAAACATATAATTTTAAGGACATCTTGCTTTCAAAAGCTGGGGCCAGTAATTTCGACGTGAAAATATCTTTAGATTCACGGGTAGAATAAAAAAGATAGGGTAATACAAACCCTGTTTTTCTTATTCATACCAGTTTTAAGGAAAATAATACAAGCTCAATCACCACTGATCAACATCTCATAACATCAGTTGAATTGAACATTTTTCAAAACTGTTCGATAATTATTTTATACTGCATGTATTGGTTGGTTAGTTATCGTAGTTTCAATGCGTAATAAAAAAAATGGACATACTGTTCCAAAATGTACAGAGTGTATCAAGACTTCCCGGACATCTGGCTTACAGAAGTCGGGGCCAATCATTTTGACGTGAAAATATCTTTAGACTCGCTAGTAGAGAAAAACGGATTGTATATTGCAAACCCTTTCGAGATTATTCATACCGGTTTTAAAAGAAAATAAAATAAACTCAATCACTGATTAACCTCTCATAGTATTAGATAAATTAAATATTTCGTAAAATTACCTTTTTTTGAAATTCATTTTCAATATTTTCATAACAAAAGTTTTAAAATCATTACCATTAATTCCAACTTTGATTCCATAGATATGGAGAAAATTTTGATTCGATGCACATGTGTACTTTGATTTCACAGCTAATTAAAAACATTCAGAAGTTGATGCCTATAATTTTTGAATTAATTATTTTTAAAAATAAATATGTCTCTCTGAATTTAAAACGATGCTAGTTGAAAAAAAATTGACGCATTAAGATTTTCAGTCACTTTGATTTGAAGTGACCAAGGATCCTGTCTGTATGAATATAAAAGAACAATCCTCTTCACAAGTTCAATAATAGGCAGACCAGTTAATCCTCCTGGTGATTGTCTCGACGAAGTTATCTAGTCCTTAGAAAATCTCCATATCTTGATGAACGAAAGATCTACTAATTAGAAAATCCGTATATCTTGATAGATGAAAGATCTCGTAATTAGAAAATCTGACCATATCATGATGGACAAAAGATCTTGTAGTTAGATAATCTGACTATATCTTGATGGACGAACAATCTCGTAATAAGAAAATCTGACCATATTTTGATATTTTTTTTATTTCCAATGGCAAGGCTGGGTACAGATTGGAAAGACAAATACAATACATAATACAATACAGTACAGAATTGACCGAATTCATTGTAGCCTTATACAAGGCCAGATGTGATGGTCACTTGTGAAGGGGCACCCAGTGGGTGGACCATCATTGTCCTTAACAAAGGACAGCACAATTTACATGCATGCCCTGACCCGGATTCGAACCAGGAACCTTCCGATCCAATAGGCCAACACCTTGACCACTAGACCGTTTGGTCGGCATATCTTGATATCGTCATCAATAAAAAAACAACAATCATTCGGCATTTAATCGGTAATCTTGATGACGAGATAACTCGTCATAAACAAAATTCTTCGGATCTCGATGGACGAGATATCTTGGTGGAATCTCTTGGAAGATTAAATAACAGAAGGACGGGAAGAAACGCCAGAATAGAGAAGTAGGAAATAGATTTTGTGCTACAAACTTGAACAGTTTAGTAGATTATAACCAAATCTAACAAGTTAATAACAAAATAGGAAGAAATGTGTGGGACATAGAAATAATAACCAATACAAAATCGTGTTAAACAACATAGGATAGGGGAAACACGCATAGAGCATTTGGAAAGTAATTTTGTACATTAGCGTAATTAAAATTTAATCTGTTAAATTAATGTAACAAATTCAAAGGAATTAAATAACAAAGGAACATACAGGACAGTTTGCACCAAAAACTTAGGTAGCAATTATTTAGTATAGTCTTTATATCCGCAAAATCCAAAGCAAAAATAACGAATTAGTACAAGCTACTGTATTTGTGGTAAGTTATAAATTTGGGTTACATAAGCACTGAATTCGTATAACAAGCCACTGGCAATAAACATGTATTGTAATCCCGGTATAAAAGAGCCAATATGGACGAATTAAGTCACAGAGAAATAGGAAGAAAATATTTTATCCATCCCTTTGTCACATTAAAGGAAAGGACGGGAGGGACACTGGGGCACACGATCCATTCCCTCAAAAAAGCAAACAAAAAATGTCCAAGCTTCAAATGGAAGAAAAGAAAAGCGAAAACGCGTCACTTCTAATAATACTGTTAAAAAATCCGCGTTCAAGACGTGAGTTTAAATTTTCAACGTCTTTTTCTTTCTTCCCAAAGTTATGGCGGCGGGCTGAGAGAGAAGAAGCAAAAAAGGGGAAAGGGATTCGAGGGAAAAAAAAACCTTGTCATTTTGCAATGGAAACGTTGTCCACCGCTTCTGATTTTCTAGCGCTGGTTCAAAATCGGTGTAATTTTCGTATTGATCACGGTTCAGACAACTTTCGAAAGAAAGAACGAGGGTGAAAAAATTCCCTCTCAGACGACCGGGAAAAGAAAAGTCAAGAAATCTGGGCGATTCTTTTATTTTATTATTAGTCTTCTCACACCGGGCTATAGGGGAGGCATTTTTGAAAACGGGGAAAAACTTTGTCACTCCACTCGTCCTTTCACTTCTTGCTCTTTGCAGCAAATGCGAGCAGGCAGCGTTCAGAAGTTTAGGGTGAGTTTTTTCAGAGCTGTTTTCATCCACTTTTTTTTTCGGACAGGTCTATAAAATAGGAAGTCGCTTGTGAGGGGCTTAATCGGAAAATAATTTTACTTCTAGGCAAAAGATTTGATTTTGTGCTATTTCAGTGGCAGGAGGTAGGAACATTCTTAGGGAGATAGTCAGTTCACCTTGGATCGATGTGACAGCATCTCCCCTGATTCTTCGGGGGTAATAAAGGGATTGTTGTGTTCACGTTAACCCTCCTGTGGTGGTTGTCTCGAATAGGTATTTGGTATTTTTAATTAACGTCACTCTGGAGCATTACAATGGGCTATCTGTCTCGAAGAGGTGCCTCGACGTTTGCAAGATCGGTCAGTTCTTGAAGGACGAGATATATCGTTATGAGAAGAAAACAGATCAGATCTAGAAGGACGAGATATATCGTTATGAGAAGAAAATAGATCAGATCTTGAAGGACGATATATATCGTTATGAGAAGAGAGATAAGTTCTTGAAGGACGATAAATATCGTCATTGGAAGAAAACAGATCAGATCTAGAAGGACGAGACATATAATTATTAGAAGAAAGCTGATCAGATCTTGAAGGACGAGATATATCGTTATTAGAAGAAAAGTGATCAGATCTTGATGAATAAAATTTATCGTCATTGGAACAAAACTGATTAGATCTTAAAGGACGTGACATATCGTTATTAGAAGAAAACTGATCAGATCTTGAAGGACGAGATATATCGTCATAGGAAGAAAACTGATCAGAACTTGAAAGACGAGACATATCGTTAATAGAAGAAAACTGATCAGATGTTGAAGGACGAGCTATATCGTCATTAGAAGAAAACTGAACAGATGTTGAAGGACGAGATATATCGTCATTAGAAGAAAACTGATCAGATCTTGATGAATAAAATTTATCGTCATTGGAACAAAACTGATTAGATCTTAAAGGACGTGATATATCGTTATTAGAAGAAAACTGATCAGATCTTGAAGGACGAAATATATCGTCATAGGAAGAAAACTGATCAGAACTTGAAAAACGAGACCTATCGTTATTAGAAGAAAACTGATCAGATCTTGAAGGACGAGATATATCGTCATTAGATGAAAACTGATCAGATTTTGAAGGACGAGATCTATTGTCATTAGAAGAAAAGTGATCAGATCTTGATGAATAAAATTTATCGTCATTGGAACAAAACTGATCAGATCTTGAAGGACGAAATATATCGTATTAGAAGAAAACTGATCAGATCTTAAAGGACGAGATATATCGTTATTAGAAGAAAAGTGATCAGATCTTGATGAATAAAATTTATCGTCATTGGAACAAATTTGATTAGATCTTAAAGGACGTGATATATCGTTAGTAGAAGAAAACTGATCAGATCTTGAAGGACGAGATATATTGTCATAGGAAGAAAACTGATCAGATCTTGAAAGACGAGACATATCGTTATTAGAAGAAAACTGATCAGATTTTGAAGGTCGAGATATATCGTCATTAGAAGAAAACTGATCAGATGTTGAAGGACGAGATATATCGTCATTAGAAGAAAACTGATCAGATCTAGATGAATAAAATTTATCGTCATTTGAACAAAACTGATTAGATCTTAAAGGACGTGATATATCGTTATTAGAAGAAAACTGATCAGATCTTGAAGGACGAAATATATCGTCATAGGAAGAAAACTGATCAGAACTTGAAAAACGAGACCTATCGTTATTAGAAGAAAACTGATCAGATTTTGAAGATCGAGATATATCGTCATTAGAAGAAAACTGATCAGATTTTGAAGGACGAGATCTATTGTCATTAGAAGAAAACTGATCAGATCTTGATGAATAAAATTTATCGTCATTGGAACAAAACTGATTAGATCTTAAAGGACGTGATATATCGTTATTAGAAGAAAACTGATCAGATCTTGAAGGACGAGATATATCGTCATTAGATGAAAACTGATCAGATTTTGAAGGACGAGATCTATTGTCATTAGAAGAAAAGTGATCAGATATTGAGGAATAAAATTTATCGTCATTGGAACAAAGCTGATCAGATCTTGAGGGACGAGATATATCGTTATTAGAAGAAAAGTGATCAGATCTTGATGAATAAAATTTATCGTCATTGGAACAAAACTGATCAGATCTTGAAGGACGAGACATATCGTTATTAGAAGAAAACTGATCAGATGTTGAAGGACGAGATATATCGTTATGAGAAGAAAATAGATCAGATCTTGAAGGACGATATATATCGTTATGAGAAGAAAGATAAGTTCTTGAAGGACGATAAATATCGTCATTGGAAGAAAACAGATCAGATCTAGAAGGACGAGATATATCGTTATAAGAAAAAAAACAGATCAGATCTTGAAGGACGATATATCGTTATGAGAAGAAAACAGATAAGTTCTTGAAGGACGATAAATATCGTCATTGGAAGAAAACTGACCAGATCTTCTAGTACGAGACATATAATTATTAGAAGAAAGCTGATCAGATCTTGAAGGACGAGATATATCGTTATTAGAAGAAAAGTGATCAGATCTTGATGAATAAAATTTATCGTCATTGGAACAAATTTGATTAGATCTTAAAGGACGTGATATATCGTTAGTAGAAGAAAACTGATCAGATCTTGAAGGACGAGATATATTGTCATAGGAAGAAAACTGATCAGATCTTGAAAGACGAGACATATCGTTATTAGAAGAAAACTGATCAGATTTTGAAGGTCGAGATATATCGTCATTAGAAGAAAACTGATCAGATGTTGAAGGACGAGATTTATTGTCATTAGAAGAAAACTGATCAGATCTTGATGAATAAAATGTATCGTCATTGGAACAAAACTGATTAGATCTTAAAGGACGTGATATATCGTTAAAAGAAGAAAACTGATCAGATCTTGAAGTACGAGATATATCGTCATAGGAAGAAAACTGATCAGAACTTGAAAGACGAGACATATCGTTATTAGAAGAAAACTGATCAGATTTTGAAGATCGAGATATATCATCATTAGAAGAATACTGATCAGATGTTGAAGGACGAGATATATCGTAATTAGAAGAAAACTGATCAGATCTTGATGAATAAAATTTATCGTCATTAGAAGAAAACTGACAGATCTTGAAGGACGAGATATATCGTCATAGGAAGAAAACTGATCAGAACTTGAAAGACGAGACATACCGTTATCGTTTTTAGAAGAAAACTGATCAGATGTTGAAGGACGAGATCTATTGTCATTAGAAGAAAAGTGATCAGATATTGAAGAATAAAATTTATCGTCATTGGAACAAAGTTGATTAGATCTTGAAGGACGATATATATCGTTATGAGAAGAAAACAGATCAGATCTTGATGGACGAAATTTATCGTCATTAGAAGAAAACTGATTATATCTTGAAAAACGAGATATATCGTCATTAGAAAAGTGATCAGATCTTGAAGAATTGGATTTATCGTCAATAGAACAAAACTGATTCGATCTTGAAGGACGATATAATCGTTATTAGAAAAAAGCTGATAAGATCTTGAAGAACGAGATATATCATTATTAGAAGAAAACCGACCAGATCTTGAAGGACTGGATATTAGGGCGAATCGAAAAAATCGAAATTTCTTAGATCTTTTTGCGGTATAGCGGAAAAGTTGTGTACTCCCATCATTAAAAAGCATGCGGAATCTTAAAACTGTGAGTTGATTTCTTCTGTTGCCTCAGTTGGCCGAAAGTTCCGAAAATTGAACTAAAAATTATTAAAATATAAAAATTAATAAATAATCACAGATTTGGTTGATGGGTTTGGGGTAGCACTTAAAAAAAACTATTTTTTAACAACAGCAATTTTTTTTTTTTAGAATTATAGGTTAATATCTTCTGCCGCCTCATCGGGATCGAATATTGGAAATTTTGACGCTTTTTGGTACTTTTCTGTACAACTGTTTCTTGCTTGTACAATGCACAATAGAGACAGACTGAGTTTGGCGCTCTGCCAATTAAGTGGAATAAATGCGTTTAAAACTGGATAAATTTTTTTTTGTGAGTCGAAGATATGCTGTATCCAACAGAGCCACGGCTGCTATTGCATCTAGTGTTATGCAAGATTTTGGTTTAATATCGGAATCAGATACCAGGCTTTGTCACAGACAAAAATAAATAGTAGATGGAAAAATCGAGAATTTACAAAAAATTGGTCTCAAGATCAAATGAAAATCGTTCCACTCTCTCTGGCCTTTATTTTGATGGACGGCAGGGCAAAACTTTAACATCGGATACACTCGAGGACAAAGAGTTCCAAAGAACAATTGTATAAGCGCATTACTGTGTTGTATCGGAGCCTAATTCTACGTATATGGGATATGTTACACCTGAAAGTGGATCTAGCCTTGATATATCTAATAGCATTTACAAATACGTAACAAGTGCTTTATTGGATGATTTTAACAACCTTATTGTTGTCGGGTGTGACGGCACTGTAGTGAACACAAGAGTGTTTAATGGTATAATTCGTTGGCTTGAATTGAAACCTCAGAGACCAGTTCAATGGATTATCTGCTTACTTCATTTCAATGAGTTGTCATTACGACACCTATTTGAGTCCATAGACGGGAAGTCATCATGCCCCACATCTTACACCGGAGACATTGGACGAAACCTCAAAGGATGCAATAAAGCTTTCAACTGTTGCTTTTAAGAGTATTTAATGCGAGTTGCCAGATATTGATCCTACCACCCTTAGTTTAAATCAGAAATATTTATTAGACATTTGCACCGCCATTAGTTCTGGCGTTTGTTGTTCATATCTAGCTAACCGGAACGCTGAATTTGGCCCTCCGACTAACAACTGCCAATCGAATACTGAGGTTATATAGATCTACATCAGACCCATCAAATGAGTTGCTAACTTTGGTTGTATTCATTCTAATAGTCTATGTACCCTCATGGTTCCGAATTAAGATTCGTCATTCCATAAGGGACGGTGCTAGACACCTGTGGCATTTCATCAGCTCATTTCGGTACTTGTCTAAGAAGTATCGTGACGTAATCGAACCAGTTATTTCTCGCAACGCATACTTTTCGGCTCCAGAAAACATGCTTTTGGCCATGTTAACTGGTGAGAGGTACCATGTTAGGACCCTTTCAGCTCGGCGGATTATCAAGGCAAGGGAAATTAGCCCAGATGGAAATTGTGTTCACAGAGATTCGTTATTCCTGCTGTTAACTTTAGAGCTCTACAGACTATGTAGATCTCATTGACTGGCAAGCTTGTTATGTGACATCGCCTCCAGTTGACAGAGAGATCAGTTCTCAATAACTTCTGAAGACGATACAGGACGGTATGCCGAGGAACTGCTGGGACTATTAAATTTTCATCACACAAGCAAGCAGTTGAGCGGAAAACTAGTCAAAGCAGCCTCCAGAAAAACAGTTGGGCCGCAGAATAGGGAGTGATTTATTAGAGCGACACACATGTAAAAATCCAGAAAGCACATGTGAAAATTTGAGACCAAAAATGATTACAAGCAGTAATGCTTTTGTCATTTGTATGTTTGAAAGGAAAAATAAGTTTCTGTTTGCATTAAAATGAGGTAAGTGAGACGTGTATTTATTTAAAATTTTGCCTTCATATTCCAAAATTTGGTATCGATGAGGCGGCAGATAATATTAACCTATAATTCGTAAATTTTTTATGGTTGTTGTTAAAAAATAGTAACTTGTAAGCACTACCCTTCTTCTTCTTCTTCGAATGGAAGCAGACCCCTCCGTACCGAGTTATTGAAAACCCACAGCGGATTAGCCGAAGCTAGGGAAAGCCTCTAATGAGAAACATTAGAAGTGGGCCTAGTGACGCGCCGTCCGAAAAACCCTTATCTGCCCAGGATGAACACGATAGGGAGTGGACGTGGTCGACCCGTGAGTGTGTGCGCTGAAGATATGTGGTCCGGCTCATTGATATCAGTCAACCTTAGGTCCGTTTTGACCCGGAAAAGTTTTCTTCATAGATTGTAAGCACTACCCTAAACCGATAAACGAAATCTGTGATTATTTATTAATTTTTGTATTTTAACCATTTTTAGTCCAATTTTCGGAACTTTCGACCCACTGAGGCGACAGAAGAAATAAACCTAGTTTTAAGATTCCACTCGCTTTTTAATGATGGGAGTACACAACATTTTCCGCACTACCGCAAAAAGATCTAAAAAATTTCGATTTTTTCGCTACGCCTAACTAAATACATCTTTATTAGAATAAAGCTGAACAGATCTTGAAGGACGAGATCGTCATTAAAAAAAAACTGATCAGATCTTGAAGGACGAGATGTATCGTTATTAGAAGAAAACTGATCAGATCTCGAAGGACGAGATTGTCATTAAAAGAAAACTGATCAGATCTTGAAGGACGAGATCGTCTTTAGAATAAAACTGACTAGATCTTGATAGACGAGATAGTCATTAAAAGAAAACTGATCAGATCTTGAAGGACAAAATATATCGGTAGTAGAAGAAAATTGATCAGATCTTGAAGGACGAGATATATCGTTATTAAATGAAAACCGACCAGATCTTGAAGGACGATATATATCGTTATTAGAAGAAAACTGACCAGATGTTGATGGACTGTATATTTTACCATTGGAAGAAAACTGACCAGATCTTGATGGACGAGATATATATTGCCATTAGAAGAAAACTGACAAGATCTTGATCTCATCATAAAAAAAATCCGCAATAACTTGATGGCGTGACATCTCGTCTTTAGTAAAATTGGTCGAACCGTGATGTACTAGATATCTCGTTGAAAACACTTGGGCGATTAAACTATGCTGGACTATCATACGATCCAGAAGTTGGCATTGATGAAAATTTTTCTTATAGTTACTCATATATGATTTTCCCGTTGATAAACAGAGAGTTGTCTACGACATGAATACATAGATTTGGCATATTGTGAGCATTAATATGACAGTTTATAGATAAAAACCCATAAGATAAAAAATATATATATTTTTTTACTCGAAAGTATTTCTGTTGGTTTTGCGTTCTCGCGCATTGAGCACATCTTCTTTCGCGGGAGTCAGTACCCTGAAATACTGTTAATTTTTGTAGGTAGGTAGTTGAGTTTACGTTGCACTGAAGCAGCAGAACGGGTTATTTGTGACGGTCTGGGATCAATAGCGAATAGAAAGATCCGAAGTGAACGCCTAGAAGTTTTGAATCACGGTCAAACCCTGAGCAATTATTCACTTCGGAAATGAAATAATTTAACCACCAGTAAAACTTCCATATTATGTATTTCAATGTTGATTTCAACAGAAGAGATTAAAATCAGATGCATTATTTTTTCAATTCGTAACTTATATTGAAAGTGGACAAACCCAAATATAATAACCCTCTGAGTGTCAAGAGGTTCCCAACACACATAAAGACTATATTACAACATAGATTAGTTGAAAGAACCCTAGGAAGTATTCTATTATTCAAGGTTAAAAGTGGTTAGCGGTCATGCAGGGAAGCCTGCAGGTTTGAACCTCCTAGAGGGCTAAATATCAGCAGAAAGCAGTTCATATTCTTCAAACAGTATTTATGGTGCAGTGATTAAGTCAATACCAGAAGAAAAATTCTCTTTCTAGCGAAAGACTAGCAAATCTAGTTTTTTACATAACATTCCAAAGAGCAACTTTGAACTTAAAAAATACTAATCGGTTCTGGATGGTAGGAATGAAACTGAAATAGAAATAAAATCCTATCCAAACCACATCAAGGTACAAGGAAGATCAAAGAGATCGAAAAGACAATACACAAGTGATTGCAGCATTATTTAAAACGAGGATAAAAAAACAACCGCAACTTAATTCAATGCGAGACAAAGTCAATTACCATGACCGGACAACTTTTGTTTACCTCGAATCCAACGACTGTATACTGACCATTCATTTCCTTCTTTTCTCTATACAGGCAGGTGCAGGTAAATAGATATTCGCCGCATATTTCATAAACAGTTTCGGTAAAGATATATCTCATGCCGTGGAAAAGGCCCCTTATGTGAACGATAACTTGCCTTCCCCCCCTGATCCATTTTAAAAGGCTTCGAGAAAGAAGCGAAAAGTCGTTTTTAGTGTTTCATTCTCGGAGTAGGAAACTCCCAGCTCCCGGAAAATAGAAGAAAAAAGGGAAACAGTCCTGTGTGGGAATGGGAAAAGAGGAGCTTTTCTTCGCGGATACTTCGGGATATTCACGCCGATGCAGGAAATCATATCCTGAGTAAGTCTGAAAAATCCTCGCAGTCAGCATCCGCGCTGAGTACTCCTTTCCAGCCTTCCCGATAGAAGAGAAGGAGAGGTCGTGTAATATATATAGAGAGAAAGAAACTATTGGTGACCAGATTTATGGTATCCTTTTCTTATGAAACACTGACAGAATGCCATATATTTTTTATTGGGTCATAGATGCCCTAATGGAAATGGATGATTCTGGAGCACGGGCTGTTAAACACGAATTGTTATCCTATTAACAATTCAGGACCGAGCAAGAAAAATTGGTGGTACTTGAGGAATGGTTGCGACATTCATAATAAGTTAACGCATAACAGCTCCCATATTGAATACAAGCATTTCTATGTGCCACCAAGGATGGATCATTGCGAAAAACAAAAGATACGAATATGTAACAATCGTCTTGCATAAATTTAAAAGCAGTTGCTTACTAAATGATACCGATCTGGTTAAATCTGTCCGGTAGGCTGTAGCTAGACCATGGGTCAGTGAAACCTGTCCCGAGGGCTGTATCTGGTCTGCATACAAGTGAAACCTGTCCCGAGGGCTGAATCTAGTCTGTATACAAGTGAAACCTGTACGGAGGACCATACCTGTCTACGGACCGGACAAATCTTTTATGACGGACATATTTAGTCTGCGATCCGGATTGCGTCTACGGACCAGATAAAAATATTTGGAGGGCCATATATGATCTGCGGGTCGGAGTTAAACCTATTCGCTACAGCTCATTTCTCTTACGCCGTACGGTCCTATGTTTACAATTTGTATACCTTAACTCGTTTTGTTGTATATAATTGTCCGATGAAAGCGTTCTACTTACTATCCACCATGACAAGTGTATTATTGATTAAAGTATAAGGTTTATTTCAACTCCCAGACAGAAATTTGTACACGGTAAGGGTTTCTCGGGGTATGGTTAACAACCCACACAGGATACAACTTCAGAAAAAGTGGAAGATTCGACGTTGAATAGTTTATTTTGTATTACGAGAAACTTTTATCAATTTGCTCTGATGTACTACAGAATTCCATCGTCAAAATGAGTGGTGGACTGTTACACATGTGAGCTCAGAGGTAAAACACTATCTATCTGCACAAGTTGAATGAATGTTATTTTAAGTAAACGCATGGTCACTCTCTTATTGAATTAAAAACAATCACCCCTTCTGGGTCTTCGAGCAGGCCGCGGTAGCATGGTTGGAAGAGTACCGGATTACCAACCGGGGGGGTGCGAGTTCGAATCCAACCAAAGACCGTCGTGTAGAAAAGGGTCTGGTGTACATCAAATCTGCGGTGACCTCAAATATCCTGACGTTGGCGTGGTGCGGAAGTTTATAAGTGGGATGCCAACTCTCGTCATCTGACCGTGGTTCAAAATTACGTGGTGTTGTCCTAGGTTCTTTCCCTTTGCATTTGATCCCGGACCTTCGCTAATAGCCCGTTGCGTTGCTATAGTGTGACGTTGATTAAATACCTACCTACCTGGGTCTTCATTCACCTTCGTTGGAGAGCGATTAAGGCATCGCAATATTGATAACAATAAATATAAAACATTAAAAATTTTCAAGTTTTTAAACTTACAGGTAGTAATGGTAGCTCATGTCCGAGGCAAGCCCAAAGTCCCTGAGCTCCCCATCTCCGAAAAAATTTTATCGAAGGGCCCCCAAAAGGGAGGAATAAATATTGCAATAAGTAACCAAATAAATATTTTAAAAATGACAAAAATATCGAAAAAATATTTTTGCATTTTTCGATGGGGGGCCCATACAGTTGGGAAGCTTGCCTGAAAATTCTAGATCTGATATCCAATTAGTTTTAAAGATATTTGTTTTTCTGAGTGTTGTCAGTGTCAAAATTTGACAGCATAGAGAAGGGGGCGTGGTTAAATTCGTTTTTTAAAATGTAGTTTTACATTCTTACAATTAATTAAAAATATTTTTGAATAAAATCAATTCCTTTGGTGAAATGGCTATTATTTTCAACTTTCACTACTAAAATCGTATCTGTTAGTTTATGTTTTGAGTCTCATTACTAGCTAACCAATATTGATAAAAAGGTCTTTTTCAAAATCAATATTTAGTTACGATTGTTATATATATAATATATTATAATCAAAATTTGGTAAATATTTGGTATGAAAATATTTTGTTAGGATTAAGATAAATAATAGCCGACCAACCGGTATAGTGGTGAAGGTGTTAGCCCCTAGATCGGAAGGTCCCCGGTTCGAATCCGGGTTCGGGCATGGATGTTTGTAAGCGTATACCAGCTCAGGTGTTGCTTCGTCAACTAAACATGGTTCAAAATGACGAAGTATAAATTGTTAGGGGCAATGATGGTGCTCCTTCACAAGTGGCCATCACTTCCGGCCTTGTAGTGGCCAATGACATTGGTCAAATGTGTCCGCCATTAGGAAAAAAAAAAGATAAATAATTTGTTGCTGCCGTAACAAATATTTTTCATCATAGGAAAACATAATATTTTCAATTAAAAAAATGTATTTAAACACATTGAGTTAAATTAGTGTTTTGGTGCATTTTTTAAGTTGGTAAATAATATATTAAAAAATTAGACTTCTACATGCTTTATTAGTTTTTGTTTTATGACTTCAAATACTTAAAATGTATTTTTCTTGGACTTTTATTTTTGTGGATGCAAGTGTTTTCAATTCCCTAAGGCTTATTTTTTCTGCACAAGATACAGTCTAGAATTGTTTTGTAGATACTTTCATACATATGTACTATAAAGGTTAGTATGGATTAAATTCTGAGAGTTCTAGTAATGTTTTTAAAAAATGTCAAAGTTAATATTTTTAGAATTTTCCTGTTTTTTTCAGGTTTAGCTACAAAAATCATTATTAAAATTCAACAATGAGACTGATGGTCAATTCCATACTAACTTTTGTTCCCAATTATCCAAGAAATATAAATCCCTAAAAAATTCTAAAAATTGAATATTTTATAAAAGTTAAAAAAAAACTTCAAAATTTAAAATTTTAAAATAATGGTCCTTGTTAAACGGACTTTTTTTTATTGCATTCAGTTTAATAATATAAGCTGAAAAAAAGTCATTAATTATTTTTAATGTACTGTCTGTAGAAATTTTTTTTGAAAAAGGGTACTGTGTAGTCTTAAAGACGGTAAGTCTCAAGGTTCTTGGTCTTCAATAATTCTATATCAAGGGAACCAATCTCATTCATTAGATCGTTTCTCTATGATCTTGATCGCTGATTGCTATGTCAAGAGAAAGAGCGAGAGAGAGGGAAAGGGAGAGAGAGAGAGACTAAGGTTCCCGGATACCGTGGGTGAAATTATTCGAATATAGTTGGGACCTGGATCCCTCACCAATCCGAGAAGGTAATGTTCAGGTGTTTATTGGTAATGACTTGTGTAAGCAAAATAGGGTTTTGAAAATGTGTATAAAACAGCTAGGGGTTTACCATGGGCCCTACCAGTTGCCGCCGCTGTGTACCAGTAGATTAAAAAATGAAAGGAAATTGAAATTTCTTCCAAATCGCAATTGTTAGGCTCTTTAAAGTGTGCAGATTCAATTCCTGTAGCTTCGATGGGTGTATTTCTCTCTTTTCTATCAGTAAAAACTTTTAGAGTATAGTACTATGACCGCGATTTGGAAGTTACGTGAATAAGTCTATTACTTAAATCAGGTGGTAAGTTAGAATGTAAACAAGCTTCTACAACTGGCGTCATTAGCTATTGGTTCCAAGTTTATCGTTTGGTGCCGAAAGCGATAGCAGTGATTACGAGTTGGTGGGGGAACCATCCATGGCAATTGCATGTCATGCCACTGTGCTATTAAAGATCGACAGACACAGGGTTGACTGCCTTCATGTCGGAGCCGCACTTCAAAACAGATAACGTCAAGGTATGTCCTTTAACGTTGCTTGTTTGGTGTGAAGGGCTTGGGTACAATACGGTACAATTTGGAGAAATATGGCCCTGGTGCCATAAAAAAACCCAACCAACCTCAGAACGTAAGGTCCAAGACCAAATGAGCGCTATCTCAGAAGCATTCTCAATGGCTCTCCCGTTTGAAGAATATTTTTTTTTCATGGCGGGCACATTCGACCTAAATCATTGGCCACTACAAGGCCGGAAGTGATGGCCACTTGTGAAGAAGCACCCAGTGTAAGGACCATCAATGCCCCTAACAATTTATACTTCGTAATTTTGAACCATGTTCAGATGACAAAGCAACACCTGAGCTGGTATACGCTTACAAACATCCATGCCCGAATCCGCATTCGAACCGGGGACCTTCCGATCTAGAGGCTAACACCTTAACCACTACACCGGTTGGTCGGCCGTTTGAAGAATATAAAGACAGCGATTAATTTGTCATCGAAATAAATTCTTGTAAACAGCTTCACAACATGATAAACACAAAAACGAAAAAATCCCATTTTTCATTGTTAGCATAACGAAGAAACGCACGCGCTTGATTAGAGCACTAATTCACCCTCAGCACCGCACCCAAACGGAACGCCTCACAAAGGAACCGCACGCTCGTAATTGGACCCCTTTGGACTCCGAAAGAGAATCATTTACCTGTCGCTTACGTTTCGTTTATCAAGTTCACTGCCGAGCGAGGAACGAGTCTTCCCGATCAAAAGGCACGACAGTCACCGAAGCGTGCACGAACGCTCGTCGAGAGTGAGTCCACTTCCCCAGCCTCACTTTCAAGTCGAGATTCCTCACATTCTACACACCTGAGCAACCAATCACCCGGTTTGCGATGGCGCTTTACCGCTGCACGGAAAGCCTTCGAAGGGTGGGCGTGGCAGGTGCGACCGTTTGATGCGAAATTCGAAAGTTTTTTCGCCCCACCACCAGCATGTGAGAGACGCGAGGTGTACCAAGTTCAATCACAACTGCCCGATCTCTCTGAATTTATCCTTTCCACTAATTGTTTACGAATCGTCTGCAGTTGTCGCCGCTGAGTTTAGGAATTATTCCGTTAAAAATCGGCAGACAAAGTAGCGTTGTGTTCGAAGTACCGTTATCATACCTGTTTGCAGACTGATGGGTAATTGGTGGTCTATTTTTAAACATACTGTTTGCCTCTGAAGTTTGTGTTGGCAAGTGCTTTTGTGAATCGCGAACCCCAAATGTTTTTCTGGGCGTGTTCTGCTTTCGAATTTTGAGAACCGTCTGCTGGGGTTAAAATCGAACCGCGTGGCTGCAGGTTGTTTACAAACATGGAGTTGTACTTTTACAGCCTCATAGGTGTTATGTAAGTGTGATATTTTTCTGATTTGCTATTTTGTATAGTTAATGTTGTTTTCGGTTATGTTTTCACACTGAGTAATGAAAATTAATTATTTTATGTATAACAGTTTAATTAATATTATTTATAGTTTTTAACGCTGAATTTTTCGCATGCAAAAATTTCATTCTCGAAAACAGTTTTATTTATTTTTATCATAATTATTGTTTTTTTGTTGAGTTGTTTTTAGAAAAATAAATATATAAATAACTTTCAGTGTTTTCAAATAATTTTTGAAGGATAGTGTAATAGGTAATATTTAACTTTTAATGGTAATATAATCGAAAACGTTAAAAAAATTAATGGAACAGTACACAGTACATACCCATAATGTGAATCTAAAAGAAAACTATTTGTTTAAAAATGTTAAAATAAGTTAAGGCTTCAATTGGGTTATAAATTGAATAATTTTGACATTTATTGAAGGATTAATTAACTATTAATTACTTATAAGTTATTTTCTACCCATTTTACTACATACTTTTATATCTTGTTATCAACAATATTCTCTACATGATTTTGATTCCAAACTATATCGCAACATTCACTTTACGAATGTGCCCCATGTTTAGTTGACTTCCTGTTTTTCACTCTACACCCATAGTTAAAAATAAAAAAGGACTATGTATGAAAACA
The DNA here is from genome assembly GCA_947359465.1 of Metellina segmentata. Lineage (NCBI taxonomy): Eukaryota > Metazoa > Arthropoda > Arachnida > Araneae > Tetragnathidae > Metellina > Metellina segmentata. The sequence goes on along the minus strand of OX375878.1, from coordinate 91,235,653 downwards.
GTTGATATTTACAGGAAAACATGTAGTATTGTAAAATATGTACTTCAAATTATTCACTTTGATTGCGACTATGCGATGCTTTGAAACGCTTTCCTGGAAAGTTGTCTTATTGAATTAAAAAAAAATTGGTAAGACTTCTTATGTATTCAGACAAAACACCTGACATTTCTCTGTTATACAAAAAGAAAAGCTAGACTAATAATGACGGATGTTAATAATCGATGAAGTTGTAAGAAAGTTTCCAAAAATTCCAATTCCAAAGTCTGGGTAAAAAATAATGCATGGTATAAAGAAATATAATTCATGAAATACAAATAACTGCGTTGAAAACAACGAAATAAACCAATTGAAAGAGTAATTTTTAGCATAAATGATGGAGATCTAGAGCAGGAATTCATTAAGTGACCAAAACGATAATTTTATTATTTTGCCGTTTAGGCTAACTAATAGATTTTAGGTCGCAAAATATAATTTTTGCTTTTGGCGATAGTGATTTGTATCTTCTAAGCAGATTAAAATATGAAACTGTATTTGTCATAAAAATAAACATTAGTGTCACCGAAAAGATGTTAGTCTGTTTAAAATGATACATTATTTATGGAGATTTGTTGAGTGGAAGTATTTTAAATAATTTTTGGAAAATACATGTACTTACCTGAAGTAAGGTAAATTTTTTGCTTTAAACTTCTCAAAATAAGTATTTTTTCCACAAAAGGAACGTTTTTTCAGTCTATTCAAGCAAATATATATATTAAAAAAATTGCTTACAAGTGTAATATACCCTATAATAAGGGTGCACAACGTTTTAGGGAGAAGGGCCACTCGCACCGTTGATTCAGACACGGCCTACAAATTGATGATTCGCGGGCCGCATGTGGCCCACGGGCCGCAGGTTGTGCACCCCTACCCTATAACACATTTTAAAACGGGCATTTTTTTTCTATATCCTCTGAAAGGTTCATTTTGATTGTATAAAAAGATAAAAATTCTTCATTTTTCACAAAGAAAAATATGAGTTAAAGAAAAAGTATCTCAAAGTTTAAAATTTGAAGTCTTTTAAAAATTCCTGTGTTAAAGTGTGTAAAAGTGTCTTCATAACATGCATAAAAAAATTCAGATCACTACACATTTAGGATTCTTAGAAAATGTTCCGTAAAATTTGACTATTTAAACATTACAAAGATAGGACTGCACTGGCCCGCTAATGAGTTTATGCTCTAAGACGACGATATGTGATTCCATAAAAATCATTCTTAATGAATTAATGTAATTTTTGGGAATGAAGTTTGCAAATTCATTCTGTGTAAATATTTTAAATTATTTTATAACTAAGGATCAATTTTAGAAATTGCAGCAAATAACAATGCTTCTAACAAACAGTATAAAATAAACAAGTGATAATTTCATATAAATATTTCAGTTTTTTGAGAAGTTACATCTTTATTTGAAAGTGAATGCCATTAGTTGATACTTGTATGAAGTAAAGTTTCACCGATTTAGAGTAGATTTTAATTTAAGTTTAAGTAAAAGAGATATGAATAAGAAAAAAATTAAGAACATTATATGAAATTGATTAAATTAAGTTGAAGAAAAAATGATTGCAATGCCAGTGAATTAAAACACTAGACTTCAACTTTCAGAATCTTAAACAAAATTACAGTTAATGAAATATTTCTTATTAACTCCGCTTTTAAGACTAATAAAGGCACGCATAAAGCATAAAATTAAATCTGTGAAATGATGACGCATCGGTTTAGAATATTTAAGCGAGAGACTTAAGGAAGAGTAGGGTATCAGAGTAATCAATTACTACACTTAATAATCAGACTTCAGATTCCAGCTATTTGATTAAGCTTACTGAATATCGCTATTATTTCTATCGAATTTTCCTCTTTATTAAATGCGTTTTTCTAATTTAATTAAAAAAGTAATTAATTTTATGTTTCAAAATGAGGAAGAAGGAACGGTGTGAGCTTTATGAAATTAAATACCAGCACTGTATGATGAAAATAAATTTAACATTAATGCTAATGTCAGGTAGTCGAGATAGATTGAATTAAATCCCGTATTAGATACTTGGAACTGATACTCAGTTTAATGGCTAAAATAACTTTAATTACATTTAATTGCATTTGATATTTAGTTGAGAGGGACATTTAATTCGTTCACACAATTGATTGATTTGGAATAAAATTACGTTTATCGAATAAATAAAGCTTTAAGGCAAAATTCAGTCTGATTACGTGTGCTGTACCTTTTAATTCTATCCCCATAATGGCCTTATTAAAACAGTTTAAATTATTTTTCCATGAAAAAGATTTACAAAAAATAATACCCAATTTCTAAATATTTATTTCAATACGATATAGATTAGAATAAAAAAATGAAGTATTGCCATAAAGCTCTTGATACGCGAACTGATATTTAAACCTCAGCCACTGAGAAAATATGACTGCAAAACATTACCAACTTGTTAGTTTTGTTTCAGTAAGCTTTTCTTTAGCTCTAGTGGTATAACTAAAAGCATGCTTTGTTTAATGTATTCAATTTACTTTTAATGGGATTAGTTATTGAAATTGATGTAGAAACTTCTGCACTGGATAAGGTAGGTAGATAGTACATCGTACTGGATCAACGTAACCGGCTATTGGCGACTATTCGGGATCAATCACGAAGGGAAAGATTTGAGGAGTTTCCTCGTAAATTTTGAATCTCGCTCAGATGAAGAGGTCAACACCTTAACTGGTACCACAAACTTCCACATCACGACAAGGTAAAGAAATTTGTGACCACGACCGATTTAAATTGCACCAGGTCCCACGAACACGACGGTCTTTGGGTGGATCGAATTTCGAACTCGTAACCCTTCGGTTGCTAATCCGCGACTTTACGAACTGGGCTACCTTGAACTGCACTAGGTCAAGGAAATCTGTCTATTTTTTTTTGTTTTTAAAGTTTAAAATATGGTGTATCAAACAGCAATTCATTTCTAAATGATAAGGTTGATTGTTTTTTCGCTTTTATAGCGCATAATCCATATTTGGCCAACTTGCCATTCACAAGACAGGCAACTTCAAGTAATGAACACACACAATGAAAATATTACTGACACAGGAAAGAGAAATTCATCCAGGTTGTATCAGGTATCGAACCTGTGCCACCTATAACGCAAGTTGCTACACAAATAAGTGAATAGTAAACATAAATGTATGAAAATTCACATCTTACTGAAGTCCTTTGAAATTTAAATGAACTGACATCATTTAACACGTTCGCTACCGATCTCGCGCCAGCGCGTGATGTGGCTCAAGACTTAAGAGCCAATCACGCGACAACGCGTGGTGTGGAGTAATGTCTCAATAGCCAGTGACGCGTTCGCGTGGGAAGAGCTGCGCCTCAACATTTATTATTGCTTTAATTAGCATTATATGTCAGGTGTTGGCGTGTATTGGCGTGGAATAAAGGTTAGAAGCTAGTTGCAAAGGTGTGTTGTTTCGAATCTATAGCCTTTTTAGCTATTAAAAAAGTATTGTAATATGAGTTTGAGAGACTATAGTTAAGTAGGGCCTGTACAACCCCCCAAAAACAAAGAAGAAAAATATAATCAAATAAGCCTCTAACTGATGATGAAATTGCAAATTTGTTGGCTGAGATTTCACCAATCTATTCTGGAATTGGCGCACTTTTCAATCATATTTGTTATAAAAACTAAGTCGGCTTCTGGGGGAAAAACTCACTTCTATGGCGCACAGTGTGTCATTTTTGATTCCAGGTAGAGAAAATTCAATTTTCTTACTGTCGCAGATTGTCAAAATGACATTTCTTAAAAAGTAGTCCTTTTAGCAAGACCACGGTTTTATTTTTCTAGATAATTCCTCCAAACAGAATGTACAGCGGTCCAAAGTCGAACTTTCTGCGTTGGCTGCAAAACCAAACTGGCGAATACGTATTAGTACTTTGAGGAAAACTGAAAAGTATACGTCCTATACACTGAGAGCCTTAACGTTATGACCATCTACTCAATAACGCGTTGCTCTTCTTTTGGCCTGCTAAAGAGCTGCAACTCGCCTGGGCATAGATTCCACAAGCTCTTGGTACATGACTGGAGACAGGTTGTACCAAATGTCTAAGCAGCGGTCACGCTAAGTCGAGATATTCGGACGTGGTGGTATTTGATCTCTTAGCTGCCTCTCCTTGACACCCCAAATGTGCTCTATCGGATTTAGATCCGGAAAGTTAGGTGGCCTGGACATTAAGTGGAATTCATCAGTTTGCTCCTCGAACCACTCCAACACAATCTGAGCCTTGTGACATGGCGCGTTGTCCTGCTGGAAGATTCCATTTCCAGTTGGGAAGGCAGACGCCATGTAAGGGTGCAACTGATCCGCCAAGATGTTTAAATAGTTCGCAGCGTTCATGGTATGTTCTACCATAACTATGGGTACCATAGTCGCCCATGAGAACGTCTCCGAAAGCATAATACCATCGCCACTAGCCTGTGTAAGACCTGTTGTACAAGTGGGGAGCAACTGTTCGCCTGGCAGACGGCGTACCCTGACACGACCATCGACGTGATGAATGAGAAATCGGGATTCATCTGACCAGGCAATTCTGTTCCACTCATCCATGGTCCAGTCTCGATGTTCCCGGGCCCACGGCAGGCGTTGTTGACGATGACGCTTGGTCGACAGAGGCACACGAGTGGGACGTCTGCCGCACAGTCCCATATCCAACAGTGTCCGCTGAACTGTGTGTTCCGAAACACTTGCGCTTGCACCTGCATTGTATTGGGCTGTCAGCTGAACTACTGTCTCCCGCCGATTTTGCTTTACCAAGCGGGACAGTCTCCGATGTCCTTTTTCTTTGATGACGCGTGGACCACCAACACCTTGGCGTCTACTGCTGGTGTCACCGTCATTTATCTACTTTTCATGAATACTGACAACGCAGATCGTGAACAACCTACCAGTCGTGCAGTTTAGGTGATACTCGTTCCGAGTCTTCGGGCCATTATGATCTGCCTTCTATCAAATTCGCTTAGATCAGCAGCCTTTCCCATCACTCGCAAAAGTAAGTGGAAGAATGATTACTTACCTTCTCCAGCAGCAGTTAAATACCATTCTCACTTCATCACGTGCCCTCCACGTTATGCAGACGAGTTCATTGAAAAATGTGGGGATGGTCTTAATGTTTTGGCTAGTCAGTGTATTTTCTTTAGCGCTAATGAGTAGATACTATCATTATCTTCTGTTAATCGAGGTACGCTTACGTTCTTTTAGTTTCTTGGGTACTATTTCATTAATTTGCACGATCCTTTTGAATGTATAGCTAATTAGAGTCTTACGCAACTGCTGATTTCAAATTTCAACTAGACTTTTAACACAATTTATCACCGTATATCACCAAAACATTACATATGCATTATAGCCTAAAAAATTATATAGCCCTACAGAATAAAAAATTTCTTGCGGAAATCTGCGGAACTGATATAAAGTGATTAAATTTCAGAATGACTGTGGAAATTTTTCGTCGGTCCGTTTTTGATATTTATGGGATAAATTCGAATCAAACGAAAATCGATGCTATTTTAACTTATATATCTCAAGGAATGGTTGAATATTGGTTACCAAATACTATTTTGAATGTTTTAAATACTGTTCAAGCGAAAATTATCGAATTACTCGCCAAAGAATTGAGCTAAAGAGGAATAAAATGAACGGGTACAAAGAACTGTTCCTCAGATATAATTTTTGACTTCAAGGAAATCTTACCTTTTGTTTATCTTTCTCTTTCTACCAAGTAATTTACTAGGAAGTTTGAAAAATAGGCCTAGAAGGTCTCAAAATGATTTTTTAAACCTGCAGTTCCAAGGTATAGAAAACGAAATTCGTAACCTTGTAGACACAACTTGTCAAAAATAATTGTCAATGGCCACTGAAGTAAAATTCAAAAGTCAGGTGTACGATATTCTACTTCAAATCGTCAGAGCTCTTTGCTGCTTTTCTGGAAGAGGTTCAATTATGTAAAGGATCCGTTTGGGCTAAGAGTTGACATAATCTTTCTATGAAGCAATATAATATTACATAAGCAACGTAAAGAACATTAACTCTAATTTGTATACTCCGTATAACACAAAAACGAGCTAATCGGTTGTTACTCTTCTAGGATGAATATAACGGAAACTTCAGCTCACCCCTACTCACAACTAGTCACTTATCAACTGCTCTGTTAAACGGTTACGTACAATTTATGAACAATCCTTCATTCTAATTTTGTCGAAAGATAATATCAGAAATACATTTATAATGAAGGTGATGGCGCTGATCAGAAAATTTTCCAGCAATTTTTTCAGAAAAATATCACTACAAACAAAGTGTGTTTAGTATTTCTTTGGTACCTTTGCTTGTACTAATGAGGGTAAAAAAATTATTTGTCAAAATCGCAACTAGACCTTGTTGTTCCATCTAATTTCTTTTTGCCAGATAATTAGTAAATTTAACTTCAAGGAAAGTTAATCGTCCATGGAAATATCACTTCTTGTATTCTTCCAATTGATAAATGGTCCGCTTCGTAAAAGCACTAGACAAGGAATAAACACAACAGGCGATAAGAGAAATATTTTCTATAAGAATGTCAAGTGCTGATACGAATAGTTTAGTCATTACCTGAGATGCACTAATTGTAAGTTTACGAGCAAGATCTAAAACTAATCGCAGCCAAATGTTTCCAAAAAGGTTGAACTTTTTTAAAAACTTTCCCACAAAGATGACAAGTACATAATTTTGTAATATTTTTCAAAAATATTCCCCTTTAGTTTTTGAATTTTTCTTTATTTTTAAATGGAATTATTATAGGTGCATCTGACCATTGTTCAGGTGCATATTAATACAAAATTGCAAAATATACCGTTAATAATTGATCGAAGTATATTTAATCTATGGAGCAAAGTTGATAAATATTTTTAAATTTAGCACATTTCTCCATCCAAATAGTAGCTAAAAACGTTAAATATGCACCAAATTAGTATTTTATCACTCACAGCCAATTATAATCACCCAAAACCCGTGTATTTTTGATGCAATAATTTTGTCCACCTAGATTGCGAAAATGACACACTGTGCGACGGGGCAATAACTATCAACACATCTTAACATGACCGGCAGCAAATATGTTAAGTGATTCTCAGTTCTTTAAAAAATACGCCAAATACTATTCGAGTCTTGAAGGTATAACAAATGAACAACCTTTAAGAAATAACGTCCATACTGTAGCCGTTACAAGCAAATTTAACGATAATTAAATAGCTTGCATGTAAGTACCTAGCTATTTCGCACGTATAAAGGCACTACCTTAGATTAGACATGTTCCAGAGTAAGCTAAACAAACGGAGTCTTTTAGTATCTGAAAGTCCCTTAAGAGGCCTCCCTTAAGAACCGGAATAACCTTAAGAGGCGCAGAAGAGAGATAATTCTGCCGTCTACCAAGTTTTAAGCGAAACCGAGTGTTGTATGCACTACCGCTGTTGGGAAAATACGAAAACGACTTTTTGTGGACTAATTTGAGGGCAGAATAAGATTAGGAAAAGGATGAAAGTTTTGTTGTGGGTAAATACCTAATTGTTCTGATCCCGGGAGCAGAAAGTGCTTAAAACTGTGACGTATTTCGCAGAACAAGCATTCTATGCAGAACAATTTTTCCTTTGTTTCATCAAAATTTTGGCCGGATTTTTTTCAATCATAAGTTACTATGTTCTGCAGTGCAAAGCTCGCTCCTTGCCACACCTTTTTTTTCTTCACTAGCTACGGATTAACCTCCCTACACCGCCCCAAACTACCACAAACACTTTATAACAGGGGTGGCCAACCTGTGGCGCATGCGCCAAACGTGGCGCATTGGATGATTACAAGTGGCACATTGTATTATTGTGCCTCTTTATTCCTTTGAAGTAGGCGCCATAACTGAAAATATCTTCATACTTTCAACACCATAGTACTCTGAGTTCAATTCATAAAGCATTCTTACTCCTCATTTCGTCGCAATTTTTTGAGTTTGCAATTTATATTCTGTGTGATTTATATTCTACATGCTCGCATTAATAAAACATTTTCACTTAGTGAACAAAACGTAATGAAGATGCCTAGTAACATACAAATGGTACTTATTGATTTCAAAACAAATTCATTATTGAATTGAAGTTTCATGAGCTTTATTATTCAGATCATAATACTTCTGACATGATTAATTTCTGGCGCTGATGACACTGTAAACACTTTCCAGAACTAAGAAAATTTGCAAAACGTTATATATGTCGTATTGGAACGACATACAGATGTGATGAAGCATTTTCATCCATGAAATTTATTAAAAGGAAAAACAGGTCGCGAATGACTGATTCAAATTTGAAGAATTAACTGTAATCGACATTGTTTTACATACAATATAGTTAAATCATTTAAAAATGTTAATTATGTCGATAAACATACTTTTATTAAAAAGTTACGAAGGATATGGTAGGACCATGAGCGTAAGGTTGAAAAGGTGCTTGAATTGTATGGCGCATCTGAACTCGCACGCGAAAAAATTGGCGCATGGTATGTAAAAGGTTGGCCACCCCTGCTTTATAACAACACATCTTCTATGTCAATGACAAAATATTTTATCTGTCGACAGAATTGCAAATTCTGAAAGTATGCCTTGGTTTTAAATAAAGTTAATTAATTTTGATGTTTTTATTATAAATATGTACTACATATTTAGCCGATGATTGTATTTTACGTGTTTTTGATTTTACTGCAGTTTTCAAAATTTGGAAAAAAGGCCTGCAGAATAATTGCAATTGCTTGGAGTTGTGTTGCAGAACACTGAATATAATTCTTCACTTTGGGGTCCTGATTAATCCTTACAAGGGCGTCGTACAACATACCAAATAGTAATAGAAAATACGAAATATTAAAATACCTTCAAAAAGGTGAACTTTGTAATTGATTCGTAGAACTTTTTTCAATAAAAGAATTTTAATACTTCGACTGTTCTTTTGGTAGCTGAATAAGAATAAATAAGAGTTGAATAACAAGTAATTTTAATTACGAATTCGTTTTGATAGGTAGGTATTTTAACTAACGTTGCACTAGAGCAACATAACGGGCTATTATTGACAGTCTGGAATAAAACCTGAAGGAATAGAACTAAGGGCAACACCGAGTAATTTTGAACCAGGTCAGATAACGAGGACACACATGAGCTGATTCGTTTTGATAAAGTACCTGATACAGAACAAATCTATGTGAGGTCACTGATGCTTTAAATGTCACAACCTATATTAATACCACTAATCTAACTATTATTATCACCCTGGATAAAGACAGAACCATAAAAGGCTGCTATGACGTGTGAGAGAACTATTCTTTTCACTCTTTTCATAGCTACTTCCCATAAGATCATGTGTACTTTACCATGTCTAGTTACAAATTCATAAATTGCTACTGCTTAAAATCAGCTATTTTCCTTTAATACATCAACATTTCCTTCCATTGTGTCTAAAACATTTACTGCTTTTCCTATTGATTTAAGACTACGCAGTCTGAATGGTTTAATAAAACACACGACTGATATTTCCTAGATCCTACGACTACTTCCGGTCAGCGATATTTATCCCTATAACAGCAAGTATATTTAGCAACAGGTGCTAATATTTATTCTTCTTAATATGGTCTCTACAAAGTGAGCCACTTTTCATGTTACGTTCAATCTGAAACAGATGCTGTTGAACAAATACAAGCAGCTACTGAAAAATAAATTAACCTGTGTTATTTTGAAGAGGCATAAAATCTCAACTTTAGATGGTTGATATTGAGGGGTATGGGCTCAACGTGTTTAATCCGGTAATGGTTTCGATGAGAAATCTCGTCAATGAAGATTTGATACAATTTCTTATGACGAGATATCTCGTAATCAGGATACTACGATTTTTTTTTATGATGACAAAATCAATATATGGTCAGCTTTTAACTTCGGATAAGACATCTCGTTCAAGATCTAGCCAGTTTTGCTAATGACAAAATACTTCGCCGAGACAACCAGCAGAAGGGTTAACGCATAAAATATAACTGCGCCTTTCCAACAGAATATTAAATATTTATGCAATTGCCTTCATGATTGAATTAAACGCCCAATGACTTGTGGGTATTTATTATCCCGAGTACCAATTGGATACTATCTAGTAATCTGCATATCTTATGACTTAATTCGGGTCTTGAATTTCTCAATATTTGATATCGTCATGTTTCCTACTCACTTTCTCCCGTTTATGTTCCCGAAGATACATTGCGTTATTAAATATTACGCATAATAATCATACGTTGTCCTGCTTTCTCATCTGTCAGAAATAGGGCATACTCTAAGCGTTTTATCAATCAAATCAATTTTAAAAATTGTTTAAGGATGTTAACGGCTGATTATAAGCTGTACATAATGGGTATCAAGAGTTAAACTTATTGTACCTATCAGATGGAAAATTTTATTTTAAATATTCGAGAATGTGCTCTTGATGTTAACTGTCTACATCTATGGAAAGTGTGTGCAGTCCAGTACTAGGGCATCCTTGGTATTTTTCTAGAGGTATAGTTTTAAAACGTGCTAAACCTGAACACGGATTAAGAATCACGGAATTTTAACTTTCAACTATCGCATCCTTTTCTTCTGGATTCCACGATTTCATGCAGTTTCCACAATGAACTCTTCATTTCATAGCACGATATAATTAAAATCGTGATTCGTCGTTTCATATTGCCTTTTTAAAATTTATTTACTTCTGGAATTTTGGAACTATCAAGAGGCGTTTCTTGTTAGCTTCACGAATGGGTTTTCTATTTCCATCATCCGTATATGCGATATGGCTGAAAAGAGAGCGGTCAAGGAACTGGATTTTGATGGGACCTGTAGAAGTGTTAACCATTTACTGGATGGAACAAGTCATCCTCTCATCTCAATTGGTTTCACACGATGGTTTACTGTCTGGTGGTCTATATTGTGAAATATAACTGTTGCCCCCTTAACCCTATTGGTGGTTGTCTCCAAAAAGTATCTCGTCATTATCAATACTGGCATGATCTTAATGGACGATATATCTTGGCATTGGAAAAACTGGTCAAATCTTGGTGGTCGCGATATTTCTTCAAAATTGCTTTGCGGGTTTACAACTTAGGAGTTTAGACATATGATTAAAGCTCTAGCCAAATACTTTGCCAGTAATCAGCATTATTCCACGTTCCCAGTCTTGTAAGCACAATTTTGTCAATTATTTATGGAGTACTGTATGCAGCAGTATTTGTGTCTATTGTACAGGATAATTTTTCCACTCAGTGTACAAAGTACATTGTACACTGTGCCCCCCACATGTCGTGACATAATTTAATTATCACTAGGGCAACTTTTTTTGTTGCAGTAAAAATGGAAAAAGTTGCATTTATCATTCTCTAAAGTTGCATTTATGAAAATAAAGTTGCATTTACTTTTGATACACTAAAATTTAAAATAAATTATTAGTAAAAAATGAAAAAATGAAAAATTTATTTTAACATTATTAAATACAGAAGAACGTTGATGTTGTTGAATGACCGATCCTTGGTCAGTAATTTCTTTAGCATTGAAAAACTGCGCTCAACAGAGACTGATGTTGCTTGACATTAATGCATTGGACTTTTTCTACAGTTGTGAAACAAGTGTACCACTCAAGTAACTTGGAACAATCGCGGATAAAGCATCTTGAGTGTGATTCCAGCCGCAGTCATGTAATATGCTGTATCGGATAGCAGAAGCGCAAAATCCTTTCGCTTAACATTCAGAGATTTTAAAACGTCATCTACAAGAAAAAACACATTGATGATCGAAATTCACCTCCCAAACTCTGAAGTCGATTACGCAAGTTTGCTATGCATTATCATGAGTACGAACCAATGTGTTAAAGTACTTCTTGCTATTTATTTCATTTTCGTCTGTTAGAATGAATACCTTCTTGTTTGATCCGCAATACTTCGGCGTTTGCAATATCAGACACATGTGATTGAAGGATTGATTCAAAGGGCAACAAATGAAACAGCAATTTTATATTAATTAATTTTAAGCTAAATTGTAAAAAGTTGCAATTATCCAAAAAGTTGCATTTATGTTACGGTTATAACTCACTTACAATGCACCCCATGTCGGAGTAATTTTGTTTTTAGTATTTTACTTAAAGCGTAGAACGTGTGGAAAAAAGTTGCATTTGTTGCAAAAAGTTGCTCCAATTACCACTAATGCCATGCCACTGGCTTAAATATCTTTTATGACTTTTACTTCTGCAATGATAGGATGTATCATACATGGGTCCTTATTTGTAATTCATACACATAATGTCTTGATAAACCGGCCTTTTAAACCTCCCAGTGATTTCGACGAGATATATCGTCCATCAAGGTAAGATCGATTTTGCTGCCGAGATATCTCGTACATCAAGATCTAGTCAATTTTGAATATGATGAGTATGGTTACATTTTGCAACAAATGCAACTTTTTTTCACACGTTCTACGCTGCATTTAAAGTACGAAAACCAAAATTCCTCCTATATGGGGTGTATTGTAAGTGAATTATAACCGCAACATCAATGCAAAATTTCTGCAAAAATGCAACCAAATGCAACTTTTTAAAATTCAGCTTGAAATTAATTCATATGAAATTAATATTTCATTTTTTGCCCTCTGAATCAACACTTCGATCAACACTTCGATCACGTGTGTCTGATCTTTCAAACGTCGAAGTATTGCAGATCAAACAAGAAGTTCAGGAAAGAAGATGTTCGTCCTAACAGACGAAAGTGAAATAAATGACAAGTATTTTAATAAATTGGTCGGAACTCTTGATAATCCAGAGGAAATTTGCCTAATCGACTGCAGACTTTGCGAGGCGAGTGTCCATCATCAATATGTTGTTCGCCTTGTAGATGATGTTTTAAAATCTCTGGATGTTGAGCGAAAGGACTTTGCTGCTATCTGATACAACATATTATATGACTGCGACTGGAAATACGCTCAAGGTGCTTTATCCACGATTGCTCCAAGTGACTTGCGTGGCACACTTGTTTCCAAAACTGCAGAAAAAGACCGCGGATTTTACGCAAATGTGGACAATCTCGTCGCTTGTATTAAGGCATCCACAATAGAAAACAAGCACCGAAAAGCCACTTTTCAGACCATCAGCCAAGTGCCTGAGCTAGTACTCACACGCTGGGCAACGTGACTTCGGACAGCATTGTACTACACTGACCACCTCTCAACTGTAAAGGACATTGCGAGCGGTTTCAGTGGCCACGTCCTTTTAGTGCGTCGCGTAAAAAAACCAGTATGTAACCCAGAGCTGCCAAAAACATTGTTTAAAAAAAAAAAACTACGAATGTTTGATTCGTCTCGAAAAAAAAATCGGAGTCGAAAGCGTACAACAGCGAGACAGCGTATGAAGATATCAGATCGATGAATTTTACAGAAGATCCTTGCAACTTTAAAGCGTATCTTAAAAAACGATTGGAAAATAATAATGACCTGACGGATATTGCTACACTTTCCTGAGATGATTTTACCTCAAGTCAGTATGTGCTAATGCAACAAGGTCAGGTAACATCAGTCTCTGTTGAATGCAGTTTTTCAGTATTAAAAAAATTACTGGCCATGGATCGGTCATTCAACGACGTCAACGTTCTTCTGTATTTAATGATAATTATACATCATGTGTTATATTACCGTTGTACACGACTAAAATTGACAACAAATTCTGATTTTTTCATTTTTTACGAATAATGTATTTTAGATTTTAGTGTATCAAATATAAATGCAACTTTATTTCCATAAATGCAACTTTAGGGAATGATAAATGCAACTCTTCCCATTTTTATTGCTACAAAAAAGTTTCCCTAATGATGAGATATACCTCGTCGAGACATCCACTAGGAGGGTTAAGTCTTAACCACGAGGCCCATTCATTATTGCTTCGTTTTAATACGACATATAGCCACACGATATATGTGATCCCCATTGGGGCCTAACTTCTGAGGTAAAAATATTGCTAGATTTATGTATTGGTGTATGAGAGGGATATTTCCCGTGTTATATATATATATATATATATTATATATATATATATATATATCTATATATATATATATATATATATATATATATATATATATAATATATATATATATTATATATAATATATATTATATATATATATATATATATATATATATATATATATATATATATATACATATATACATATATAATATATATATATTATATATATATATATATATATACATATATATATACATATATACTATATATATAATTATATATATATTATATATATATATATATATACATATTTATATATCTATATATATATATATACATATTTATATATCATATATATATACATATATATATATACATATTTATATATCATATATATACAATATATATAATTCAAGAACACAAGAATTTCTAAAAAAAAATGTAACAAAAGTCTTAAAAAATAATAAAAAATGAAGAAATGTTGGTGGATCAGGGCGTCATCAGGGAGGAGCCTGACCCAAACAACATAAAATGGTGTTTTCTACATATGAGCAGCATTAGGCTGAAAAAATTGCTCATACACTTCCCCAAACACCACCAAAAATCAAGTAAAACAAAAACAGAACAAAATACCAAAACAGAGCAGGAACAGAACGAAATGAAACCCGAAGCCGCAGCTGGGATATCATCAACAACAAGCCTAAAAATTGCCACCAAATGCCATCAATTACACAGTCTAACTTATATGCTAACATCATACCTCCGATGCAACAAGTCCAAAAAATAATAATAATATGCTTTTTATTATTTTTATTATTATTTCAAATGGATAGTACAAATATGAATTTAGCGCCTGGCAAAAAGGACTTATATTCTAATGGTAAGTCCTGTGCTCGGTACATGGGGATTTTGGGGGACCCCCTTGGATCGAAATCCTGTTACCCTAACGTTGATAATTTTGACTTTATGAGTAAACTTAAATTTTCCAAATGCAGCGATAAACGTTGTAAGACTTGCCCTCAGTTGGATGAGTCTAACATTATCGACAGCTCAACTTCGCCAGCCTGTAAAGCCTCTAATGTCATTTACCTTTTAAGATGCAGCCTCTGTGGTATGGGTTATGTTGGTCAAACAAGTAACTCGTTGAACTTACGGATTAACCTTCACCGTTCCAATATTAAAAATTATAACTCCAACTCCACTTTTAACCTGGAATTCCATCATTTTTCTTTACATGGTTTTAGCAATGCACAAATTACTATACTTGATATTGTCAAAGATAAAAAATTGAGACTGGCTAAAGAAAACATTAACATTTTAAAATTTAAAACACTTGCTCCTTATGGTTTGAATGATCTATTTCAAAATACACAGGTTAATGTTGATAACTGCAATACTTTTGCTTTATTCCATACGTCAAAAGAGAAAACAAAGAGAGGATGTAGAGGAAGCGGTGAAAATAAAAAACTAAACACTTCTGATAATATTCACCTGTTTATAATTTTATAAAAAACCTGAAACTTCTTGAAAAACACTTTATAGAAACTTTTAATTTTAAACCCTTAAAAAAATTCATATTTTCTTTGAATGACGGTACGTGTCTTAAGTTTAAGAATTTACTTACAAACATTGACTCTCTCAATCCTCATTTTTTACTTTTACTCCATGATCTTTATAAAGCTAGACTTTCTAAAATTAATAAGAAAAAAAACTAGCAGTAAAGATAATCCAATTTATATGAAGATAAGTTTTAAACATATTATTTTCGATAAATTCAACTTTAACAGAATTGTGAATAACCTACAGAATATTTTTTCTTTAAAATTTCTTAACATAAAAAAATGCTTTAAATATGATTTACCATTGGGGAGAAAATTTTTTAATTACAATCATTTTTGCAGTAAGATTGATTTATATAGAGATAAAGTTGTATGCTTGTGCGACAACATAAATTTCAGACCCTATTTAAATGAAGACTTAGGACACATAGTGACTGGTGATCTTGGTATTGTTGAAAATGATCAATTAAGAGATGTTATGTATAAAGGTACTAAATTTAGGCCCATTTATAATTTTAATAGAAATAGTATACTTAAAAGCTTTCTGGAAGACATTGATAATTTCTGTTTTATGACCTCTTCTAAATTTAAAGTCCCTTTATGTTTGTTTACAGAATGGAAATGGAAATTATATGATTATTTTAAAGATTTTATTAATAATAATATTCAATCTATTTTTGACAATACCGGTAATTACAAGACAATAAACACAGCCATTAAGGATATTCAAAATAAATTTATCATTACTCCAGTTGATAAAGCCTCAGGTAACTATGCTTTCATTTGTAAAAAACTTTATTTAAATTTACTTGATGCTGAACTTAAGAATTCAGATACATATAAATTCTGTAAATCTACTTATAATACCATTATTAAAAAAATCATTTCTTCAAATAAAAGAGTTAAAATTTCCAATCAACACATAATTTTACCTTATATATTACCGTTATTCCTAAATTTCACAAAAATCCTATTAAATTCCGTTACATCACCTGTGGTAATAACTCTTATATGATTAAACCTGGCTTGCTACTATTTAAATATTTAAAAATTATTCTTGCTGCCATTTTTGATGAAGGCTTTACCTGGATTATATGTGATAATAACAAGGTTTTGAATTTTTTGGATAAAAATATTATTAATGATATTCAGACCTATGATTTTAAAGACCTTTTTACCAGCATACCCCTGGACAAATTGAGAGATGTTTTGAACTATTACTATCATGATTTTAATAACATAATTGATCTGGATTTTGAGGAATGGGAATTTTTGGTTAATTATTGTATTTTTAATAATTTTATATTTAATGGTGAGCATATTTACACTCAAGTTAAGGGTATTCCCCAAGGTTCTAATTTTTCTTCCATTCTTGCTAATTTATTTCTTCATTATTTTGAAAAAAACTTTTGCCTTCAGATAAATACTGCTTTTAGATTTATTGATGATTTAATTGTTTTTAATAATAGCAACTTTGCTAATATTTGGAAATCCATCTATCCAGACGAACTTTCTTTAATTAAAACCAATCTGGATAACAATAATACTGATTTTCTAGACATAAAAATTTCTGTTTCATCCGGCAAAGTTGACATTAATGTATATGATAAACGCAGCGATTTTAAATTTACAGTCACTAAATTAATATTTTGGGACTCCAATATCTCTAAAAGAATATACTACAACACGATAGCTGGTCAATTGGTACGTTTCAAAAAAATTTGTAATTCTGATGCTAACTTTTTATTACAATGTAAATATCTAAAAAACACACTTCTCAATAACAAATACCCGTTTTCATTCTTTAAAAATATTTTTGAAAGATTTATTAATATCAACACCTACACAACACATGAATAATTATTTTTCGTAATTTACCCAGAGCCATGGGAATTGCTTTTCAATTTTATTTATTTTTTACTATTTATGAATATATTTTTGATAAGGGGCTGGGGATTTGCATATTATTATTATTTTTTGGACTTGTTGCATCGGAGGTATGATGTTAGCATATAAGTTAGACTGTGTAATTGATGGCATTTGGTGGCAATTTTTAGGCTTGTTGTTGATGATATCCCAGCTGCGGCTTCGGGTTTCATTTCGTTCTGTTCCTGCTCTGTTTTGGTATTTTGTTCTGTTTTTGTTTTACTTGATTTTTGGTGGTGTTTGGGGGAGTGTATGAGCAATTTTTTCAGCCTAATGCTGCTCATATGTAGAAAACACCATTTTATGTTGTTTGCGTCAGGCTCCTCCCTGATGACGCCCTGATCCACCAACATTTCTTCATTTTTTATTATTTTTTAAGACTTTTGTTACATTTTTTTAGAAATTCTTGTGTTCTTGAAATTATATTGCTTACCATGCTATGTCTGCAGCTTCAGCGCGCTTGCATGGGTAGTTTCGAGTTTCGGTTTCTGGTTAATGCACCCCGGCTGTTTGGTTATTTTTTGTTATTTTGTGTGTGTTATGTTTTTTTGTATATTTTATGTTGTTATTACATATATATATATATATATATATATATGTCAGGGTTACATTCAAATGTAGTTTATCGTCGTTTTGACGACGTTTGTCTTTTAATCTTTTTGATGTTGACCAATCAAGTACTATTCCCCAGTTCGGATATCCTTCTTTGGAATTTTTTCTGATTGTTTAAATTCGAAAAATAAGTCGTGACGTCAAGTTCGGAATACGAACAAGAAACACCCACCGTAGAACCACTGCCTCACATGTAGCTTGACAGGAAATGCCTCTCCTCTACCCAGAACCCCACAGAGGCACATTTCGGTTAGACTAATCAAGTGCAAACCCCAAAGTTTCGGAAAAGACAAGGACGCAATATTGTTTCATTTCCAAATTGCGTGGCGCGCACTCCTCTTCAAATCACCGTTGGTTTAAATGCCAGCGCCATAGTACTTGATAAAGCAAGTGATTGATGTGAAACCTCGGCTCTTTGTGACAAACATCGGTCACGCGTAATGAGTAGGGAGAGCACGGCTCACCGGAAATGAGTGGACGGTATTTCCGCTCGTAATTCTTGAGAGCATGACCGAGAGGCTGCTGTCTCGACTCTGTCAAATTAGTAAGTGTGCAATAAACCGGAGGGTGGAACTTCTGTGGTGTGAGCATATATGCAATGTGAAGACGTAAGGAAGTATCAACAGGACTGGAAAAGATGCATTATAATCGTAAGCTTTGCCGTAGGCTCCTCGGAGCAACTGGTATTTGCAGCTATTTGAGAATATACTTGGTTATATGGGACATATATTGTAAAGGATAGATATTACAACAAATCTTAACAAGTACTTTTCAGATAAAATACCTTATTCTTATGAAAATAAGCGAGTGAGCAAAACACATACAAATTTTCAGTCTTCAGCCGTGAGTTTTTTTTTAAAGAGTACCTCTCAACGTAAATTTTTGCAGCTCGTCGAGTTTTTTTGAAATTTCAATTTGGTTCTTGGTAATATTTTTTTGAAATTCGGGAAAAATCAGGACATTTTTATTACTTTTTTTTAAAAAACTGCCGTATCTATATCTTATTACTATTAGTTTTTAATTTTTAAAACATCGCAGTATACCTCAGAATATACTCTTTCTTACGGTGCTATTGTTTTTTAAATCGGTTAATAATTTAATTGGATGCGATCAAAAGTTGGTCATACAAAATTCGGAATCTTTGGATATTTTCGCTACTTTTTGTTACAACCGTTAATTTTAAAACTATCATATCAATATCGTATTACTATTAGTTTTTTATTTTGAAAATAGCGCAGTATACCTCAGAATGTACTCTTTCTTACGGTACCATTATTTTTAAAATTGGTTCGTAAATAAATTAGATGCAATCAAAAGTTGGTGACACAAATTTCGTATTTTTTATTTCGCGGAGCAAATACGCGGAGCTTATCAGGGCTGTATTTTTGACAATCGGGTTTGCCAGATATCAAATTTATCGTAGCAACAATTGCCACAAAAACGATTTCTTTTTATTTAGCGAGGAAAAAGGCTCGCTTTTTTCCCCTCTGTTCTCAGACGGTTTACCGAGAAAGTACAAAGTACAGATCGTAAAGTTGTACAGGGAAAAAGATGCAGAAGATTTTTTGCACATGCGGCTATTAGTTTAGGGTGCATTAAGTGTTAAAGTAAAAAAAGTGAAATCCCTTGCGTAAGAGGTATTGGTTTGCGAAGCAAACCCCGGGGGTCGGCTAGCGTAAGCGAGCAGGGGGCGAAGCCCTCGCTGTGACGTCATGGACCGTAAAGTGAAATCAGCAAATTATTAAGATAGTTTCACTCTGCGAAAGGAATGTTGGTTTGCGAAGCAAACCAAATGTCATATGTAAAAGGAGTGTTGGTTTGCGAAGCAAACCAAATGGAATTGCGTAGCAACCCCCGGGGGTTGGCGAGCGTAAGCGAGCAGGCGGCGGAGCCCCCTAGTTCATTAAGAAAAAGCAAAATGCAGAAGGATCGTAGGCAGTAAATATAAAAGGGAGGAATGATTGTTCGGGTACTTTGGGAATAATTAAAGAATTTTTAAATTTTTCATGTTAACAATTTTTTGTTTAAAAATTCAAACATAATAATTTATCCACTATTAAAAAGATAATATTAACTTAAAAATTTTTTTAAGTACTACACACTCATTCAAATAATCAGAAATTCTTTTGACCCTATTATATAATTTATTTTTAATACTTTAATTTTCGGGATTTTCATCCAGAGAAGTCATCGCGCTGGTTGTTTGATAATAGACATTTAACTAGTCATTATTTATCTTGCCGATTCTTCATGTTCCATTCATTATCTTCACGACGAAGGCCGCATTTTTTATTAAAGTGGATCTGGGCATTCCATGTTGGCCTATTGATTATGGATTTCACGAAAGATTTAAACGTATGAATATATTGTTCCATAAAATGAGAAAGAACATTTGTTTCACAAAAATGTTTTGTAACATTGTATCTGTCGAAAAGGAAGTACCAAAGCATTTGTGGTCGGCAGCTGCATTGCTTTATTACAAAATTACATTATAAGAATTATGTGTTTCAAATCCAATAAAAATGTAAGATTATAATAAGATAGCGTCATAGCCGCTATAATGATCAGCTTTTATGTAGCTAGTAATGAGCTTTATTTTTGCGGAAAGCAATACAAAAGGAAGAAAATGTTTTATTGCGAAAATAAACTTTTCTGGAACAACTTTATTTCTGTTAATTAATTGGCTAAAATCTGGTTTTTGATAATGATCCAAAATGCATATTTTCGTGGGATTATTCTTATTCGAGAAGGATTATGTATAAAGGAATAAAAAATAACGGAAGGGAATGTGTCGGGACACGGCCGTTAGGTTTAATAGGTTTAAGGCGTAGAATACGTCTGTGAGGCCATATGGTGAATTTTTGAGAGTGAAAGAAATTGGTAATTATTTAAGAAACGCAAAGGAATTTGACGCCTCAAACTTCGTATTCGCACAAAGGAGGCCAGAGGTAGGGCCAAAAAAAAGTTTTGGTTCTTGTAACATGAGCAAAAATGTTTATTTTTTATTTATTTTTTGCTTAATATTTTTTAGCAAATACGCAACAGGAAATATTATCTGATTATTAATGGAAGATTTAAAATTGATCAGAGGTGTGTGATGTAAAATACCTAGGTATATTTATTTTTGCGGGTCGATATTTTAGTGGGTATTTAGAATTTAATTTCAGGTTTAACTGCTAAAGAATTTATCTATGACATATGATGTCTGAACTGAATAGTATCAGAGATCGAAATGAAAGAATTTCTTTCTTTTTATAATTATGTTAATTATAGTTTATCTCTGTTCTTCAAAAATAAGTTATTAACTTTTTTTTAACAGTATTGACTTTTTAACAAACGTGTTTTTTTTTAATTAAATAAATTAAATTTTTTTAAAAAGTCTAAAAAACCTCTTAAGGTTGGAATTTTTGTATTGTAATTTCAGAGTCGGTCGGGTTACAGGAAAAGTATCATTTTATTTTTGTCCTAGACTAAATTAATGTGAGCGGCAGTGCACTCACATTATTAATATATATAATAATCACATTTATTAATATTTCGTAATTCAACTTTGCGCTGCGATTGCATCAGCCGATGACATCAGAGGAAAACAAATCATTTATAACATTCTTTGTTTAATGCTCTTTTGAATGCGATATTGTTCATTTATGCATCATTTCAATTTTTAAAGTTATTAAAATTTTCGCACTTTTGGATTTTTCTGACACTTAAAAATTAAGCGTGGTACTCCGGTTTCGAAAGGTAAGACGTACTCCATTTCAAAAGTGCTGATTGAGTTTACTTGTGAAAAATTTACATATGCACTATCTACCATTACGTATCTGGACACTTATGCAAATGACTATATCTGTGGTCCTGATATACGTCACGTCCTCCGCCTTTAAATGTCGTGTCGAAAACAACATTAACAGTAGTCGCATGCAAGATGCCACGAAGTACAGATTTATCTTATTTCGAGAAAGGTGTAATCGTCGGGTATCACAGAAATGGCCGATCCTTAAGAGAAATATCTAGCGAAATATCAGTGGCTTATGTGATTCAGAAGTGGAAGGTGAGCGGTGATTGTCAGAATATGCCCTGAGTCGGGAGACCCACGAAACTGGGAGTTAGAGACCGACGGGTGCTGTCCAGAGAAATTCGGATGAACCGCACCCAACCTATTGCCCATATACTTTAGGAGTTTCAACAGCATCCGGGAGTGTTGTTTCGATTAATACGATCCTTAAGAAAGCACATCTCCTTGGTTTTCATGCTTGTGCTGCCGCCCATCAGCTTTGATCACCAAGTCCAACCGCGCTGCTCGGTTAATGTGGTGCAAAGCACGTCGAAAGTGGACCGTAGATCAGTGGAAACGGGTTCTCTGGAGCGACGAATCAAGGTGCACGCTCTACCGTTCGGATGGCAGGGTATGGGTATGGCGTCGGTCTGGAGAACGCCTCCTGCCAGAATGCATTGTGCCCACAGTAAAGTTCGTCGGAAGTGGAATTATGGTCTGGAGGTGCATCTCCTGGTATGGACTGGGACCCTTGTTCCAAATTCATGGTCAGCTCAACATCGAGGCTTACTGCACTGTTTTGGATAACAGTGTGCTTCTTAAGTTGTGGCAGTTTTACGGGTTGACCCATGTTCCTTCCAGGCCGACAACGCCAGATGTCATGTTACGAAGTCCACCATGGATTGGTATGGTGACAATGGGGTTAACCGAATGGACTGGCGTGCTCAGAACCCAGGCCTGAACCCTATCGAGAAACTCTAGGAGGAGTTGGATCGCTGAATTAAAGGGTGCAACAACCGTCCTAAATCGGTGAAGGAACTTACATGTCTTCTCCAATCCGAGTGGAAGAAAATACCACTAGTCGTCATACAAGGACTTGTGGAAAACATGCCCCGGAGGGTTGAGGCTTTAATTGCCTCTCGTGGAGACTGCCAACTATTGAATATGAATAAATTTAGTTTTTCTTTTCTATCACAGTTGTCCAAATACTCATTGATAGATAGTGTATTCTGAAGGATAGAGTATTCAGAAAACATATAAAGAGCTTCAAGGTACAAAAATGATAAGCCACTCAACATTTTTAAGGATATATATATATATATAGCAATTTCAAAGTTAAAAAAATCAAAAATTATAACCTCTATTGAAGAAGTCATGCTATCTCAAATGTTTCCAAATTTTTCACTCATTCAATCAATCTGAAGTTCTTCTAATCTTATTAAATATTTTGCTTTTTTCATTGTGGAGTGTTCATACTGTGGGGACCTCCATATTGATATTATTATTGGAAATTAGATGCTAGGAATAACTTGTTTAAAATTTTTTATAATATCCTGTTTCTTTTAGGGTGCTGACGACGGTTGTTTTGAAAGGGATATTTTGTTGGATGCACTGTTCGAGTCAGAAATCGTCTGCAGAAATAGCTAGGTTTATAGAAAAACAAAAGAAGGAATTAAGCTCGTCAAAAAGCAAACTGGTTCACATGGAGGTATGAGTATAATACTTTTAGTTTATTTTTTTGTATAAATAATAATAATAAAAACACAGCAGTTACACATCGTTTCAAATACTATGCAAGTGCTGCTGAGTAAAAAAAATTGATTTGCACAGTTCACATGGAGGTACGAGTACAATACTTTTAGCTTATTTTCTTGTATAAGTAATAACAATAAAAACACAACAGTTACACATTGTTTCAAATCCTACGCAGGTTTAACTGAGTCAAAAAAATTTATTTGCCTATCGTACTTTCTCTTTATGATAAAAAAATATGCTCAAAATATGACCAGTATTAAAAATAAAAAAAGTTTATGCGTTATTTTATAGCAGTTATGCAGCGATGTGTTTTTTAAGCACGTTGCTATGCATAACACCTGCACAATTACTAGATTAAATTATAATGTCTGTTAAAACGAGACAATCGGTTAACGATGCCACTACGATGAGTCAACTCTATCGCGCTGCTCACGTAGAATAAAAACTTTAGAATTCTAAAAATATTAATCGAATGACCATTTTCGTACTTGTGTGTGCATCGTTGTTTTCCTGAAGAACCTTTTATACAAAAGTTGATGTTGTCATTTATTCTTCACCCAAAAATTACGTCTGCAATATCACGTCCGGGCCACCACTATGGACTGTAGTTTGGACTTAATACTCTTGTAGATTTCAAGATACTTTCAAGATATTCCCAAAGTCTGTTTTTCAAAACATTTGCTCGCGATTTGAAAAAGTCAAGTCGGTCCCTGGCCGTATATTATGCACTCAGGTTGAAATATATTCTTGCGCAATGTATTAACACATGTGCGCAGCTGTGAACTATTTGCATAAAATATCAAATTATAGACTTTGAAATTTTTGAATCGCCCAACGAGAAAAAAAAAAGTTCCCTAGATCTTTGCCTTTGAGACATCTCCGAATTGAGTTTAGAACTGCACGAAATTTGCCACCCTGTGCAAAAAAAAATATGACATTCATCAATATCACATACCACGATTCTCAACTTCCTCAACAGGGGAAAAAAGCACGCAAGCCGACTCCATTCATTATTATCAACTATGCACAATTTGGCCTCCATAAATCTCGAATTAATAAGACAGTACCTCAACTTATTCCGCCATTTTTTTATTCTTTCTTCTGGTGCTCAGTTGCTCGCAAAAATATTTTTGAAGGATTTACTAATATAGGTTTTTGCATATGGCTGCTCTTCCCTTCCCCCCATGTTTATTACGGAAGCGTGCCTAGATTGAAAACCTCTCTCTCCCTCTACCAGCCTCTGGAAATCACCTATAAACAGTAGCGCAGCCAGCCTTTTGAGAGAAAGGCCATATTTCATTCTTTGATAGCGACTTCAGGTGCCTAGGAGAGTACGAAATTTATCGCTCTCTCTGTTCCTCGCCTATATTTATATTTTAGAGAGGAGGAAAAAAGAATATTTTTCTTCTCTGATAGAGTTGATTTATTTCCTTCTCGTGCGCAATTTTGCCTTTTTTTTGGGCCGAATCTTTTTTTTGGTATTTGCATTTTTAGAATGCTTATGTGTGTTGCTGTCCCCCGCTGTGAAGTACGTGTTGGAGTTCGCGTGCTTTGAAGTTCGGGTGTTTTAAAATTTCCTGTGATCTATTATGATTTTGGATTCGGCGTTCGGGCGTTTTGTTAGTTCGATCTAACGCAAATGTGAATGTAGATTGTTTTTGGAATTGTGATAGTAAGAAAACTAACAGAGGAGTTGGGTAGGATTGAGTTATACGAATCGTAAGACGTTTTGTTAGGGGTTTTATTTCGAGGCTTTCATCGTGTTTCCGTTGCTTCAATGCTTTTTCGGCCGACGCCGCATTTTACGGATACCACGGAACGGAGGGTAGAGGAAGGTTAAAGATAACTAGAATTTGTTATCTGATACTTGGATGCAACTTTATGGTAGTTCATAAAATCGTGTGGGTTTGTAAAGTAGGGGTTCTTTGAAACAATCGTCGACTGTATGTAAATGGTTTAGTACCTGAAATATAATAGCTTTTGAAATAGTCTTTTTGAGAAGATTGGATCGCATTCGGACAGTTTTCGATAAAATAAGTATCCATCTTCAGAGAGTCTGAATTTTTTTTATGGGTTTTTCTTAACGATTTTGAACACTATTATGCTATTGTTCAGTATTACCTTTGGGGAGACTATACTATTGGAGAAACTAAATTTATTTGTAATTAACAATTTAAGTAGTATTACAAATTTAATCAGCTAAAATATCACCAATGTGACATGGAACAGAAATAAAGTGTGTACCAATATACCTGCAAAGGAAATTTTCATCCTTATGCAGAGCAAATGAAATATGCATCCATACGCTAGTAAATCGCGTTTCTTCATATTTGCAGTGTCATTGGTTATGCACGGCAACAACAAGACCAACCTCTCTTAACAAATTACCTCGCTAAAATTTCACGCAACAGAGTTTTTACAACCTTCCTGTTCATCAGAGCGTGCACCATATTCGACTTTAACCTTTATTCGGTTAAAGGAATAATATTTTCGCCATATACTAGAAATGAGCCACCAACAAAGAATTTCGCAAGTACTTTGAACAGTTGTATGAATATTTACAGAAGTATGTGAAGTTCAGAACATTGAAAGTGGTTGTGATTAAAATATTTATATGTAAGCAAACATCGTAATATAGTTTCAAAAGGTTTGTAGTATACTACATGTACACAACACAATAAAGAATATTAAGAAATAACTTCCCGTCTACATATCACATTGGGTATGTTTGGAAGTTTGGAGAGCGGGGTACCAGCTAGATCTAGCCTCGTCATCTGACCGTGGTTCGAAATTACGTGGTCCTCGATTTTCCCTTAGAGGGATTGATCCTGGACCGTCGTCAATACCCCGTTGCGTTTTCTAGTACGACGTTAGTTAAAAAATTACCATTAATCAATCCCGGCAACACATTCACTTCAAAAAGCTTTAAAGACAGCATTCAACATAAGACAGTTGCATTTTATTATATAAATGATAGATGACATTAATATCATTGTATTGGTGATGAATATTTTCACATATTCTGACCCTATTTCCAAAACGGCCTTTTCGATGCCATTTATTTCGTATGTCGTTACTGTCAGTATCACAGAACGGCATGATTTATGCATTTGGTAGGGCAATTTATTAGCAAGGAATACAGTGGAGATCCTGAAAAAGGATAGCCATTCTTGTCGATTGTAGTAAGGACGAAACGTTAACTCCCGGTAGTCACATCAGTTACAATTATAGAATTTTCGTAATTAAAATATGTAAATGATCGATATTATCAGCTGATACTGGAAACTAAAAGATAAATTACACGGTTAATTGTTTGATTAAATACTAGTTAATGATTATGGTACTTAGCTGACGTAAATGATAGGA
The DNA here is from genome assembly GCA_947359465.1 of Metellina segmentata. Taxonomy (NCBI): domain Eukaryota; kingdom Metazoa; phylum Arthropoda; class Arachnida; order Araneae; family Tetragnathidae; genus Metellina; species Metellina segmentata. Next base: position 91,208,557 of record OX375878.1, on the reverse strand, counting down.
TATATTTCTCTCATTAGAAAATTCGTCTTCTGACCGTGGCTCAAAATTACATTGTGTTTTCGGATTTTACTCTTCGTGGGTTGATAACAAACCATCGTCAATAGCCCGTTGTGTTGCTGTAGTACGATGTTAATTAGAATACCTTCCTACCTCTATAAGAAAATTCGATTCTGTAGGAAATTCAGTAACGATTATAGTTCCTTTTGATTTTTTCCTCCAGTGACGATTTTTGAATTTCATCTCTTGAATGAAGCGGTAGAAATGTCACTATTACGTTAATATTTATCACATTATGTTAAAAGCATGTTATGTTTCGCACATAGATCAAGAAATTACAACGGTAAAAAATACAGTGCTTGCCTCCACAATAAAAGAATATTTAGTTTTGATCCGTCAACAGTTAAGGGACGTTATTTGTTTTTATTTTTTAAAGAGGGAACAGAGAATATTTTTCCAAGTAAGAAGTAGTGTCTTGAGCTGAATTAAATTGATTAAAAAAAGGAACAATGTATCATGCAAGTAAAATCTCGTAAGGTGACTTGGACAGAGCGGACAATTAGACTTTATAACTTACCAATGTGTTAGCTGTATAAGAATTGTTCGTAGACGATGACTGTGTCGATAGGTTTATCCCGATATTTTACAGAAAACAAAAGTGTTTTTTACGTTTATTGTGATTGATTTGAAGACCTCCTATTTTCAGAGAGTAGAACCGGATCTTAACAGTGTTATGGTATTTTTGCAACCGCATTAATAGAGTTTTGGGTTGATAAACATTGTAGCGTATACACTGCAGTATTTTCCAAATACACCGTCCTTCTAGCGTAATTCTGGGTCCACCAGGAGTTTTGGGTTGATAAACATTGTAGCGTATACAGTGCAGTATTTTCCAAACACACCGTCCTTCTAGCGTAATTTTGGGTCCACCAGGAGTTTTGGGTTGATAAACATTGTAGCGTATACAGTGCAGTATTTTCCAAATACACCGTCCTTCTAGCGTAATTTTGGGTCCACCAGGAGTTTTGGGTTGATAAACATTGTAGCGTATACACTGCAGTATTTTCCAAACACACCGTCCTTCTAGCGTAATTTTGGGTCCACCAGGAGTTTTGGGTTGATAAACATTGTAGCGTATACAGTGCAGTATTTTCCAAATACACCGTCCTTCTAGCGTAATTTTGGGTCCACCAGGAGTTTTGGGTTGATAAACATTGTAGCGTATACAGTGCAGTATTTTCCAAACACACCGTCCTTCTAGCGTAATTTTGGGTCCACCAGGAGTTTTGGGTTGATAAACATTGTAGCGTATACAGTGCAGTATTTTCCAAATACACCGTCCTTCTAGCGTAATTTTGGGTCCACCAGGAGTTTTGGGTTGATAAACATTGTAGCGTATACACTGCAGTATTTTCCAAATACACCGTCCTTCTAGCGTAATATTTCTGAGAAAAATAGCCTGAAACTGAACATCCGGGAAAGTTTTGATAGTGAAAAATGGTTTAAAATATTGGTAGTGAGATTGCGTGGTCCACAAGTCGGTTACTTCACCTGGAAATGAAGGCTGGTCACTTTTCGAGTGATAAAATTATCATAAGATTGGATTAAATAGTTGTAGATTATCTTTTGATTACACACTTGAAAAGGTACACTCGTTAGGAAAAATGTAATAATTTTTTAACTTTCCAAGTGATTTCAACGGGATATCTTGTTCATCAAGATATGAAGAATTTTCATAATGCTATACAGCTTCACCAAGGTGCTATCACTTTTTTGTTGAAGACGAGATACAGATCGAGTCAATTTTCTTGCAAAGACGAGATATCTGGTCCATAAAGATTTGCTAATGGTTTTGGTAATGACAAGGTTCCTAGTCAATTCAACTACCAGGAGAGTTATACTAAAAGCAAATTAAAATCGTTTAGCAAAAGCAAGCTGCAACACGTTAAATCTGTCGTAGAATCAAATGTCCTCACGTTGGCGTTGTGTGGATGTTTGGAGAGCCAGCTTAGTGTTGTCTCGTTATCTGACCGCGATTCAAAATTAAGTGGTGTTGTCCTCAAATCATTCCGTTCTGGTTTAATCCCGGACCGTCGCCAATGTTACCAGTGTTACCAATGTTACCCGTTATGTTGTTCCAGTGCGACCTTAATAAGTTACCTAACTACCTAGGTATTATAAATAAAGTAACCATACGATACATCCCTCTTCTTGGGATGGAGGCTAGAAAAAGCGCTGTATATCTAGGGGGTCGAAGCAAACTTATTTATTATAGAAATAAAGGCACAGATCGCACATGAAATTAAGCATTTTTGTTTGAAGCTGTGTGATACAACCAAGTTAACCCCAAAATCGATAGGAAAACCTTTTGAAATAATACTAAATTCGATAGAATATATTGGAAAACCTAAAGTCTTCACCCACACTTTCGAATCACTCATATCTGTTTTCGCCAATTAAGTATAGAAACTGATTCAAACCCCAAGATATCCTTAAACTCCGAATTTTAAAGAAATAGATTGGGATTTTAACTTTTCGCAAATCGAAAACTCGTCGGGGGACGAGTAAAAAAGATATATCCCAATTCGCGAAAAAGGGATTACTGTAAACAGATTTTTGACTTTTTGAACAGAAGGAAATCCGCTAACTTTCTTGCATCTCAGGTTCTGAGTTCAGGTGACCGTCCCTTTTTTTTTTTTTTTTTTTTTTTTCTTTTTTTTTTTTTTTTTTTTTTTCGCTGCATAAAACACAAATCTACCAAACTTAAATTTGTTGCCGTAGACTTCAAGACAGTTTAGAAACATGGTACTAGTTCTCAAACATCGAGTTTTCTCACTTTCCTTTCGCATTTGCGACGTCCAACATTTTCAGTACCTCACGTGCCCACCAGATGGCGCGGCGAGTAGACTTTCCAGCTGCCTTGCAGTCTGTCGTTGCAGGATTTTGGACTATTATTTCATAGATTGGTATTGATGTTCTATTCACTCCACTGTAATTTCAAGAATGATTCATACGGTAACTGCGACTGCGGAGTGTGTTTCTGGAGGCGGAGATATTTTTCTGATAGCCCTCTCCGCCGTAAGTTATTATTCCTCTGTTTTTACGATTGGAACAAAACAAAAGAAATGGCTTCAATTCACATTTTCTGTTCCCACTGGCATTTGGAGTAAAGCACTACTGCAACTCTTGGGGCAAACTTTGAGGAGGTGTAATGATAGTGAGTTTGTTTTGGAGAGAGGGGATTTATTACATCGTTCCGACAGCCCTTCATAAGTGTAGTAATAGCATATTATCATTAAAATCTGAAGTATCTTTTGGTGCCAGTGCGATATTCTGAGCACTAAATGCGTGATAATAATGGTGCTCAAATACGTATTGATATGTTTGTTATTTTCAAATATCTTGCGGTGATTTCAAATGGGAAATTTGACACATAATTAAATGGGATTGGATTTACGTGGAATGGTGTTAACTCTTCTTACATTGGGATGACAATTGCACTTGATGATAAAAAGTGTAAGTTATTATTTCTTGAAAATATGAGTTTTTATTTTCCATAACAGGGCATTCCTTCGCGTGTCAGAGTACAAAGTAATTTTGTCCTTAGTTCATTTATACGAAACACATACACCAAATAGGAACTACGGGCTAAATGGACATTTCGATTTAAGCATGCAAATTGTACTGTTTTATCAGTCTATGAGCAATTTTAAATTCATCAAACTATCAAAAACACGTGTTTCTGTGCAATGAAAATTTTAAAAGATGAGACATTTTGAAACAAATTATATCTTGCTTACAAAGCGAGAACATTCAAAGAAAATAAATGACCACTTTATGAGAAAATGATAACACTCAATTCGAAACGGTTTTTGTACCTCAAAACAAGCAGAGTTATTGCAGTCATATAAAAGCTTTCATTTGTAAACACATAAGAGATAAAAGTTTGATGGTTGGATTTTTATGACGCAAAGGACACATCTTGCCCAACAATGCCTTTTCTATCAAGTAAATGGACTTACACACAAGGAACGTTTTACTGATGCAGCAGAGAGAAGTACTTCCAGAATAGGTACAAGAATTGAACATGCACCGTCTACAGCTCGAAAGCTGTTAATGCAGTGGACAAAGTTACTAAGCCAAGGGGGCCTTATCAAAGTTAGAAAAGTAATACATTTGATTTGACTTTAAAAATTCAATTTCCAATGATATAGTGGAGTGTAACGGTAGGAATTTAGTAAAAGTCGCACTTGAGCAACATAACGGGCAACTGGAGACGGTCTAGGATCAGTCACGAGGGGAAAGATCCGAGGACAACACCACGTAATTTTGAACCACTCTTCAGATGACAAGGTCACACCCGATCTGGCATCCCACTGTCCAAACTTCCACATAACACCAACGTGAAGACATTTGAGGCCACGACAGATTTAACTTGCACCATCCCCCTTTTAAACGATTGTCTTTAATTGTATTCGAACTCGCAACCCTCTGGGGTTGCTAATCCACTCAATTCCTACCAGGAAACCGCGGCCCTCTTAAATTGCAGATTAAATTTTCTTCTGTTAAAAAACCTATATATTCTAAATAAGGTAGTTAATATTACTTCGCACTGAAGCAACAAACGAGCTATTGGCAAGGAGTCGGGGATTAATTCAGAAGGGAAAGAACAGAGGACAGCACCTCGTAATTTTGAACTACGGTCAGATGCTGAGGTCAACACCTAAGTTGGCACCCCGTTAAAAGAACTAATAAAATGTTTAGTAGCATCCGGTATCAGTAGCATAATTAAGCAACGATGCGTTTTAAATCTTCAGAAATTATAACTTACATTTTCTAATTTTGAAAGTTAGCTATTTTATTCCCTTTTCAAACTATGTATTATTTTTTTCAAATCTGTTATTATATTAACGAACCTTGAGGTAAAATGATTCATGTTGGGAACGTGAAATTTATGTTAGTCATTTTTAGCTAACAAAAGCTTTAGGAAAAATGTATTTAGTACAGTTAACGAGAGCACACAACGCATAACATAATATAGTTCATGAAATGTATAAACATTTAAAAAAGGGACAGAGAACATCCTAAGAACAAAAACAATTCCCTTTTGAAGATAATAATATGCACACTTATCGCGGCAGGTCCTCTATAATTTGTCAAACAAACAACCACTGAGTGTGTAACCTAAAAATCAATCCCTCTTGCTGTACCGAATTTGCCCGTCGTCTGCAGTTTCTGTCCTTGTTGTTTTCTCCTTGCCTTGTTTCTTTGTAGAATAAACAGCCAGCCAAGTCCTTTAATGACCCCCCAGTGGGTCGAAGGGGGTCGAGCAAAACCATTAACCGAATGTTTGTCTAGGCCCCGAGTCTTTGTCACACCGGTGAGTTGGCCCAGGGTATTTAATCTTTACTTGGCCGCCCACGCCTAACAAGCCCCACCTTTTCTCTTGATTTGTGTCCGATAAGGTTTCCCCTTACCGACTTGAGAGTGTCATTCGGTTGTTTTTAACGCTTTGATATCAGGAGTGCTAGGGCTTTTAGCGATGAATAAAGTAGAGCTTTTCGGATTACGGGCACATAGTTTCCTTTTATAGATCCTCTTATATATACAAGATAGTTAATTTAACTGAAAATATTTAAGGAGCTTTGTGTAGAACAAACTACAAAAGAACTGATCCCGACGCGAATTCTGCGCTTGCCTGTGCAGTCGTAGAAATGGATATAATTAAATTTCACAAAGAGGATGCCTTAAAAAATGTGGTTAATTGATAAATTGGTTGGAAGGTATTTTAATTAACGTCGCACTGGAGCAGCATAATGGGCTATTGGCGTCGGTCCGGAATCAATCCCTAAAGGAAAATTCCGAGGACAACACCGCATAATTTTGAACCACGGTAACATGACGAAGAAACATCTGAGCTAATTGATAAATTGAAAAACACTACCTTACAATAATAGATCGGACAGCAAGATGTGATGGTATAAGGGAAATAATACATGTTTTAATAGAGAAATGGTCCACCACGTCCTGCAGTTACACTAGCAACCCTTCTGGGCATACTTTCAACAGGGTTTTGATACACAGCTATGGGTATTTGTGTCCAATTCTACTGCAAGAATGTCGCCAGCTCAGCTGTAGATTTCGGACGTGGTTCCCTGGTTCGCATGTGTCGCTTTAACACGTCCCACAAATGTTATATGGGGTTTAGGTCGGGACTCTGAGAAGGCAAGGGAAGACGTTTTACATCCATATCTCGTTACCACTGCTTGACAGAGGCTTCAACATGACACGGAGCGATGTCGTCGTGGAAGTAGCATTCGTTCATTCCATCAAATTGCAAGAGCTTAGGAAGAACCTGATGGTCCTAAATGGCCATGCAGGCGTCAGCGTTCAATTTACCAAGAACAACATGCAAAGGTCCCAGACCATACCACAAACCTCCCCCCCCCAAAAAAAAACAAGTTGTAGGATTTTATTCAAATCTGCGGGCGTCTGGTCCATTATTGTAGGGTAGTGTATATTCAGTATGAGTTCTACATTCCTACTACATCTGTACTATCTTCTGATTTCGTCTTTTTGATCTACTCTTTTCTTTTCTTATCCAATAAAGAGACTACAGCAAATATTAGATTCACGAGAGGTCACGACTTTTTGCAGGCTCATTGAAATAAACTCGGTACAAAAGACAATGCGCCCTGTCCATTGTGCGACTCCTGTGTAGTTGTTGTTGGAATCGGTCTCAACCTCTTCTGAGGACTTGATTTTAGAATATGAAACATGAAAATTTCTGTGCAAATGTTATGTTAATCTCGTGAGAACTTACGACTTGTATATAGACGATTGTAGAAGAGGTGAGGTAGACTAGATTTCTTGACTTTCGAAGCCTTCTTCTATTGTAAATAATAGTTATCAATGAAACTAATTTTAATAATGTCTCGTAAACGTCAATATCCTTTGGTCCCACTAGCTCCAGCGAACAGTTATAAAAGCAGATAAAAGAGAGAAAGAGACAGAAGTTATGTGCATTGCATTGCAATTGCTGAGACCAACTTTTCACTAAGGTCGTAGTATTCCGGTTGGAAGAGTAACGGATAAGCAACCGGAGGGTTGCGAGTTGAAATCCAACCATCGTCGTGTAAAAAGGCCGCTGGTGCACGTTAAATATATCGTGACCTCAAATATCCTCCCGTTGGCGTGGTTTGGAGAATAGGGGACAGCTCAGATGTGAACTAGGTATTTGATCGTAAATCAAAGTTACGCTGTGTTGTTCTCAAATCTTTCACTGGTGTAATACCACACAGGTGCTCAATAGACCGTTGTTTTGCTCCAGTGCGACGTCAATTAAATATCTATCTATCCATGTACCAACTTTCCTCTCAGTCTGCTAGCTAAGGTGTTAGCCTCTAGATCAGAAGGTTCCTGGTTCGAATCTGGTTCAGGGCATGGATGTTCGTAAGCGTATGATGTAGTGGAGGCTGTTGCACTTTAAATCTGTCGTAGCCGAAAGTCTTCACTTTGGGTTGGTGTGGATGTTTGGAGAGTACGGTGCCAGTTCAGGTGCTGCCTAGTCATCTGACCATGGTTCAAAATAACTTGGTATTGTCTTCGGATCTTTTCCTTAGGGGATTGATCCCGGACCGTCCTTAATAGCTCGTTGTTTTGCTCTAGTACGACGTTTATTGAAAATTACCAATTACCAACTTTCGTCTACCAAATGGATTGCATACTCTTAACTCAACTGGACGACAAAAGGAGAGATATAGCATTTCCCCTTATGGCAAGGAAAAAAAAATATTCATACAAACTTTATTGAACATTCTATGATTTTAGGCATTGTGTTTTCAGAACTTGGAATGTTCATTTGCAAGCTTGTATTAGTTGTGTTATTGAATACTTCTGTGAAGAAGCTGATTATGTAACAATGAGCAATATTTTAGCTCTGGAACAGAAATGAACTTGTGTTAAATCTGTACTCTTTTTCAGATTCCTATGGAAGACATTGAACGTACGAGTACACCGGTGCCAATGGAAGAAAAGCGGAAACATAGGACTGATTTCCAGAGCGATGTCTAGGAGCCAAAATGTACAAGAAATGAATATATATATTTATGATTATATTATGTTTTAAATGAGTTTGAGTTTGTTTAACCAGTCATCTTACTCAGTTTTTGTAGGAGCTCATATTAATAATTATATATTTTTTCCCCATTTTCTTTCTCCTGGTTTTCATTTTTATTTGTTTTGAACATTTGTTTATAAAAATCGTAAACGCCAATTGTACATGAATGTGAACTGATTTTTAGTTTGACGTATTGGATACTATATTTTGCATAGCCATTTATGTAGTCATATTAGTTTGAAGTAACGTTAGTTTAGACAAAGTCGTTTACACTTTTAAGGAAGTTGGATTTTCCTATATCTCCTTGACAGTTCAGGGCTAATCATAACTTTTCTACCTCCTGAAGTTAGGGAGACTTGTTTGTATGAATATTTGTATTTGGCATTGCAGTTAGCATCTAGAATATTTTACAGTTGTTCACTTTATAAGTAGAGTTAATAAATTGTGCTACCACTATGATGAGACTTATTTTGTCAAATCAGCATCAGTTTCAAGCTTTACATTTTTGTGTAGAATGTTTCACTAACCTATTGCCATTGAAACATGTTTCTAAAATATACTAAATATCTGCTTTGACACATCAATCAGAATTTAAGGTTTTGGACATCTACCAATATGACAACCATAAGGAGAATTATCTTATAATTAAAAATTCCACGACGATTCTAATAAATTAGTCATGTTTCAAAACAGCTAATGAAGGAATCTAGTATAATGTCCTGAAAGTGTTGGTGTGAAAAGTTTAAAAGTCAAGAGATTTTTCCAAATGTTCTTGAGGATTTAAATGTAAAAAAATATTAAAAAGAGCTCATCTTCAAAAATAACTAATTAGGAATGTTACCCTTTCACGGAATTAAAAAATAATATTTATTCTGTAAAGTTTAAAATACTTATCAGTAATAGGATTAAAAACAGAATTTAAGTAAAAATGAAATTCTTTGTAGATTTCTTTAAATTACGTTGAAAGTTAATATTATGTATTTTAAGTACGTTATTAGTGATTCGACAATTAATGCATATTCTTTATTAATTTCCTACAGTATATTCTTATTACTAAATTCTTTTAAGTTCTTTTCGAACTAGGAGATTGGTAAGCACTTTGTTTAGGCTTAGGATGAAGTTATAATTGTAACTGTTAACACGTTTATGAGTTTTGGTAATTTGGAGCATAATTGTTATACATTTCCAAACATTATAATTAGTTTGGTATCAGTTAATCTCAGTCCTTTTTATTGGGTTTGACTATGTTTTTCTTGAAATCGATTTTTATTGTCTTTTTAGTTTTTATATTATAATTTTATATTTTGACTTAGTTTTTGTTTCTCTTGTTTTATAATAAAATATTGGAGGTTTCGTTTAAAAAATACAATCAAGCATCTCATCAGAGTGAACTGACCGTTCATTTACAAATAATCCGTCCAGATTATCTTAATAATATTATTTAATTTTATCCGTCCATTTATTTATATACATTTTATGTATTTGTCGGAACTAATAAGAGCTTGAGAAGTGAAGTGACCATATGTATTGATTTTAGTAATTGTTGTGTATTGTGAAATTGCAATAAAGTTTGAGTCCAAATTGAGTATGATTGTACAAAAAGAACTTTTCCCAAGCGTAGTTTTCATACATAAAAAATTCTGTATATTTATAATTTGTTAATGTAATTATATGTATTTTTATCGTAATAAATATGAGTTCGTTCATTGGTGTTTTATTAAATTAATGTCACACTAGTGATAGCGATAGAAGACGATTGTATATCGAATGCATAGATCGATTAGAATTATAAAAATTGGAGGAATTCGTTTGAAGAGAATATTGTATAAATATTTAGCAGATATTCGTTTCTATTGAAACTAACATATTTTACTATTAAATGTGAAACGAGTGGAAAATAGATTTTCAAAACGAGTAAAGATTATAAATTAGTCTGAGTTGAAAAATCGACGATTTTAAAGTGAAAAGAAAACGAATAAAAATAGATGCGAAGTTTCGAGACAGCAACTCAATCCTCGTTCGATGTGTGATTGGCTCGGGACAGAGCCAATCACAAGAAAATAAATAAGTTCAAATAAACATGTTTCATAGAATTGAATCTGGAAATCTATTTTCAAGAGTACAAATTATAAGTTAGTTTGAATTAAAGTAATTTCGAGTTTAAACTAAAAAGGAAAACTACAATTCAGTCTTAATCATTTCTCAGAACAAATCTAGGAAGTAATTTACCTCAGTCAATTTCATATAAAATGTAATACAAAATATTTAAAAAGGTCACAATCTGGGGCATTTGTTGGTTGTTTTGGAAAAGTTTCGGCCAAAAATGGTCCAAAGATAGAACATTTTAGGGTACAAGAATTCAGAGAAAAAAGTATCAGACCGATTCGATAGTTGGTAGGAAGTTGAATTTACCTCGCACTCTGGAACAACACATTGGGATATGGACGGCAGCCCTGGATCAATACCGACGGGAAAGATCCAAGGAAAACACCTCATCGTATTAAACCACGGACAGATGACGTCAACATTTGAGCTGGCATCCCACTCTCTTAACTTCCACACTTTGCCAGTGTAAGAAGATTTTGGGCCACGACATATTTATCGTGTTCATTAATATACCGACAATCGGTCTAATGGTCAGGGTGCTGTCTTATGGATTGAAAGATTCCTGGTTTTAATGCTGATGATTGTCCGTCCTGAATGATTGTGTGGTGAGTTCAACGTGTTGTGCCTGGAATGTGAGATATAACAAGTCTGGTCAACGCATGATGGTTCATAGGTCTGCCCATAGTAACGCCATAGCGAATAACATTCAGTTGACCGAGTTATAAACAAAACGTGTTCGTGATGGTTATCAACGCTGAAAGTCCAAATCAAGAGAGAAAAATTTTACAAATATTGAACAATGAGCATTTGGAAGAGATATTTTTTTTTCATGAAAATTCCACTATCTAATTTGGCACTAGGGTAGGGATCAGTTTCAAATCCACCCTTGAAATACCATAATGAGTAACATTAAATTATCAGAGTAACAGAAAATATTCATGAATGTTATCAACGTATGTCCAAATCAAAAGTGAAAAGTTTTTCAAGTTGAACACTGAGCATTGAGAATACAAACTTTTGTTTTATGAAAATCTCATAATCTAATTTAGCTTTGGGGTCTGGAGTAGTGCTGCAGTTTGTGACGCTTAAATACGCAGACAAAAACAGGTTGTAAAACTATTTCATATTCCGATGGTCCTTTGCATGAAGTTTATTAACGTCACACTAGAGCAACACAACAGGCTAACGGCGACGGTCCGGGATCAATCTTGATGGGAAAGATCCTAGGTAAGTAGGTCTTTAATTAACGTCATACTGGAGGAACAAAACGGACTATGAGTGACGATCCCAGATCAATATTTAATAGAAATATCCAAGGACAATGCCTCGAAATTTTAAACCACAGTCAGATGACGAGGTCAACACCTGAGCTCCTGAGTCAACACCACGCCAACATGAGGTCATTTGAGGCCACGACAGATATGACGTGTATAGCGCCCGTATACACGACGGACTTTGGCTGGACCAAGTCTCGAACTAGCAACCCTCTGGCTGGGCTACCTTGACTTCTGTTTCTTTCCTCTGAAAATTCCTGTCATACCATTGCAATGAATATTTTTAAATAAATCAAATAAAACACCTAACTCATTTTTTCACATTGCCATTTCTTAATATTATTAACAAGAAGGCACAAACAAAATCAAAACGATAATTATTTTGATTGAAAAACCACAATCTAATTCGGTAATTTCTTCTAATGCAGACTTAACAGATCATGCTTTTGAAAATTGGATAGTACAAAGTACGTATAATTAAATAAATTTATATCTATCGGCTTATAAATTTTAATCCAATTGTCTCGATTAGGATCTTTAGTAGCACAAGCAGCTTCGCAAAAATGGTAATTTAACTAATTGATAATGCACAGCTGAAACTAGTCAAACACCAAGTTTGAAATATAATTCCTTTATCATCTCTGCTCATCAGAGCACCACGCCTCTTATCGCTTTGATCAAATCAATTTTGAGTATTATTTAATGGGAATCATTCATCTAAGACTTCTAACAATTGCTTAACTCTGACACAATCCACGTCATCCTAAAGTGGGAGAGAACAGCTTTATGTGAATTAAAGTTCCGGCATTTGAGTTCCTGCAGAAGATCAATAACAGCAAAAGTAAACTAAAATGAGGTCGCTTAAGAAATGGAATTATTAGGCTTAACCATTGTGTCAGCAGACAGAAGTGCACTATTAGTTTATAGGGATAATAAAAGTTGGGAGAGTAAAATGAAAACTAATGGTTTCCTAGATACAATCACTCGCATTGTACCAAGTTTTCGAAACTTTCAAGTGACAAATGGGTGGCGTTGCCTCAAAGACTTTACAGGATTGGAACATGGTAGATATAAAGTCAACCTTACAAGAAATTGATACCCGGACCTTTGTGGATTTTAACTTGTTTCGAACGTGGAATCGTTTATAATTTTGCCCGTTTTAAAATAATTCGACGGGAATCGGATACTTCATGGATGCTAGAAAGACAATCAACAAGATGGCTATGTAGGTAGGCGAACTAACGTCGCACTGAAGAAACAAAATGGGATATTGGCGACGATCCGGGATCATCCCCGAAAAGTTGTTTTTATGGCGCAGACGCCATATTTGGCCATACTGCACCACACACGACACAATATCATGTGATACACACACAATGCTATTTTTCTGACACGGTAATGGTAATGGTAATTTTAGTTAACGTCGTACTAGAGCAACACAACGGGCTATTGACGACGGTCCGGGATCAGTCCCTTAAGGGAAAGATCCGAGGACAACACCTCGTAATTTTGAACCACGATTTTTCTGACACAGAAGAGTAGTTGGTAATTTTTAATTAACGTCGTACTCGAGCAATAAAACGGGTTATTGACGACGGTCCGGGATCAATCCCCTAAGAGAAATATTCAGGACCACATTACGTAATTTTGTACCACGGTCAGATGACGAGGCAACACCTGAGCTGCACCCAACTCTCCAAACTTCCACACCAACCCAACGTGAGGACTTTCGCCTACGACATACTTAAGTTGCACCAACCGCCTCTACACCATACGCTTACAAACATCCATGCACTTACCCGGATTCGGACAAGAAATTTTACGATCTAGAGGCTAACACTTTAACTACCATACCAGTTGGTCAGCGGACAAAGAAGATAAAAATATAGAAATCACCTAACAGAAATCGAACCCGCGCCGCCTACAAGTCGGAAGTTTGAAGCGTAGTGTCCATCCACTGCACCACGGTGGCCCCTGAACCCCGAAGGAAAAGATCAAAGGACAACTCTTGATGTTTAACCATGGTCAGATGATGAGGTCAACATCTGAGCTGGCACTCCACTCTCCAAATGTGTGGACATCAGAGGCCACGACAGAATTAACATGCTCAAGCCAGCATGTACATGACAGTCTTTGCAACGTTAATTAAATACCAACCATGCTAACTGAAATTACGAATTTTTATTCGTGACTCATAATTTCAATTATTATAGGTTAGTATATATATTTTTCACTATTAGAGCATAGATTATACATATCAGCTAAACAACCCAACCAGATAAAGCAAATCAAAAATTATTTCCATACTGATGAACAACATTCATGTCTTTGATATTTATTCATGCCATTTTTTTTTTCAATTAGCCGACCAACCGGTATAGTGGTTAAGGTGTTAGCCTCTAGATCGGAAAGTTCCTGGTTCGAATCCGGGTCCGGGCATGGATGTTTGTAAGCGTATGGTGTAGAGGCAGCTGGTGCACCTAAAATCTGTCGTGGCTGAAAGTCCTCACGTTGGGTTGGTGTTGAAGTTTGGAGAGTGGGGTGCCAGCTCAGGTGTTGCTTCGTCATCTGACCGTGGTTCAAAATTACGAGGTGTTCTCCTCGGATCTTTCCCTTAAGGGATTGATCCCGGACCGTCGTCAATAGCCCGTCGTGTTGCTCTAGTACGACGTAAACTAAAATTACTAAATTACTATTACCATTTTTCAATTGATGTAAGAAAATTAGTAATAGGTAATTTTAAATAACGTCGTACTAGAGCAACACAACGGGCTATGGGCAACGATCCCAGGACAAAATTCGGAAATGTAATGTAATCGGTCCCGTAATTTTGACTCACGTTGGGTTGGCGTGGAAGTTTGGAGAGTGAGGTGCCAGCTCAGGTGTTGCTTCGTCATCTGACCGTGGTTCAAAATTACGAGGTGTTGTCCTCGGATCTTTCCCTTAAGGGACTGATCCCGGACCGTCGTCAATAGCCCGTTGTGTTGCTCTAGTACGACGTTAACTAAAAAAATTACCAAATTACCAATTACCCGTAATTTTGAGGTCGACCAACCGGTATAGTGGTTAAGGTGTTAGCCTCTAGATCGGAAGGTTCCCGGTTCGAATCCGGGTCCGGGCATGGATGTTTTTAAACGTATGGTGTAGAGGCGGCTGGTGCATTTTAAATCTGTCGTGGCCGAAAGTCCTCACGTTGGGTTGGCGTGGAAGTTTGGAGAGTGGGGTGCCAGCTCAGGTGTTGCTTCGTCACCTGACCGTGGTTCAAAATTACGAGGTGTTGTCCTCGGATCTTTCCCTTAAGGGACTGATCCCGGACCGTCGTCATAGCCCGTTGTGTTGCTCTAGTACGACGTTAACTAAAATTACCATTACCATTACCCGTAATTTTGAATCACGGTTTAGATGACGACACAATATTATTTGGAAAGCCGTCTCGCCCGCTTGGCAGGTATAAATATTTTAATTAACGTTGTATTAGAGCAACGCCAATGGGCTATTGGCGACTCGAAACACTTGTAATCATCGATAAATGCTACCATTTGAAAATGACGATCTGAAATAAGCAGTATTTTTGTTTCGTAAAATTTTAAATCGCAATTTTAATTACATCCTTATCGAATACTCACATAGGCGTGGTATGGAAATTCGGAGAGTGGGATACCAACTCAGTTCATCTGACCGTGGTTCAAACTAACGAGGTGTTGTCCTTGGATTTTTCTCTTCGTGTTTGATTACGAACCGACGACAATTGCCCGTTGTGTTGCTCTAGTACGAAGTTAATTCAACAATTTACCTTATGATTTACAGGGAAAGAAACGTGACCAAATAGTTTTGCGATCCAATAGATATGAAAGAGAAGGGGCAGACATATTATTATGGAGAGACAGGAATGAATTCTTGAACTGGATAACTTTTCCTCCGAAATCGGAAATGTAATATTATATTCGGTCCCGAATATAATTGCAAATCCTCAAGAAAATGTTTCACCGGAACATATATTGCTACGAAGTTACTCCAAATGACATTTCATGGAATTCTCCATCGCAGTTCACGTATTCTCCAGCTCTTCACTAGATAAAGAAAGCACCGAAAAATTCCGTTCCGAAAGAAAGACAATACCAAACGCCTTCCCCTTCACACAAGTAAGCAACACTCACCCTTTCGCATCATTTTATTTATTAGGGCTAGTCGAAAACGCGATGTTTCTCCACACCTGCGTATCGGAGACCCCCTTCCCCCCGACCACAGCAACAGAAAGAACACTACTCGATAAAGTTGCGAATGAAATTTAATCACGGCCTCCCGAAATCCCCGCTAAGTAAGTTTGCCGCCGAAAATACGATAACGAAGAGGTGTGCAGGGGGTTGCATATAATCCGATTTACACCCTTCTTCACCTTTGTTCTTTTTCTCCAATCGCGGTTAAGGCCAATAACACGAAATAAAAATCACGAAGTTATGTCTCTTAATACAAAAATCCTTACGCTTCAGAAGTCAGCGTAAAATCTGAGCCATCACGCTTTGAACCTTAATGACTACACAGAAATTGACATTGGGGATGTAATATATATGTAATAACCCAATGTCTGTAATATACAAAAAAGGTGTAAAGTGAATATATATAGGGTTTTTTCTATAGCATCCAAACTTCAGAAGTCAACGTATAACCTGAGGTGTCACGCTTTGACACTAATGACTACACAGAAATTGACATTGTGGATTTAATATATATATATATATATATATATATATAACCCAATTTGTCCCCCCCCCTGTAATATACAAAAAAGGTGTAAAGTGTATATATATAGGGGTTTTTCTATAACATCCAAACTTCAGAAGTCAACGTATATCCTAAGGTAACACGTTTCGACCCTAATGACTACACAAAAATTGACATTGGGGATGTAATATATATATATAATAACCCAATGTCTGTAATATACAAAAAAGGTGTAAAGTGAATATATATAGGTTTTTTTCTATAACATCCTATACCATATATATATATATATATATATATATATATATATATATATATATATATATATATATATATATATATATATATATATATATATATATATGGAATTCCTTAGAAAGCTTCCTTCAATTGCTCCTTTTCTTTGTATAGAATCCATTGGAAATATTCTATTTATCTTTTCCTAGAAGTGAATTAGTTGGAAAGATTCCATTGCTTCTTTCATTGAATAGTATTTTTTGGAAAGTTCCCATTGCTTATTACCTTAGAATAAAATCTTTTGGAAAGATTCCTGTGCTCTTTTCCGTAGAATAGAATCACCCTTAGAAAGAGTCAGTTACCCATTTCCTTAGAATGGAATTCCATGGAAAGATTCCATTGCTTCTTTCCTTAGAATATAATCCTCTGGAAAGATAGTCCATTGCTCTTTTCCTTACAATAGAATACCATGTAAAGATTCCAGTACTCCTTTCCCTTAAATTATAATTCTTTGGAAAGATTCCAGAGATTCCTTGTCGAAGAATAGAATCCTTATTAAATATACTAGTGCTAATTTTCTTAAAATGGAATCCTTATGAAAAATTCTATTACCCCTTTCCTTAGAACAGAATCCCTTTTAACTATTCAATTGCTCCCCTTTCCTTAGAATACAATCCTACGGAAAGATTCTATAGACCTCTTGTTTCCTTAGAATATAATCCTTTGAAACTATTCTATTCATCCATTCCTTAGAATAGCACCCTTTGGAAAGATTATAATGGTCAAGAAGGTCAAAACTGGTTAGAAAACATGCATAGAAGATGGCGGGTTTCATGGTGGAATAATACGCATGAACCCCTCCGAGGGTTAATAAATCAACTTTGTGCAGTCACAACCACAAAGACTCCTTCGTTTAAAATGCGACACATACAGACTCCGACCCCATCGCATTCCCTCCAATCTGTCGGTTGCAATCACTGATAAAACGAAGTGTGGTGTTTTTGCTTCAGTTTCACAAGGTACAAGGGGAGTTGACAGTTGAGATGAGTTGATCGCATCGCTGCATTCCCCCCTTTGCTGCCTCCTCCAGAAATCGTTCATTCCTCCTCTTCTTCTTACTGCAGTATCCTTTTGGAGTCAATGCGGTTAATAACGGGAAAAGGATGATTGCTCTTTGACTGGGTTCCCGGAAAAATAAAAGGACGGTTCCAAGGAAATGTCTGCTTTGTTTTGGTTTTGAATTCTGAGAAAAAGGCTCAGCGCTGTTGTTGTTTTCCGCTGTTTTGCAATTGGCTCTTTGTGCGGATACCCTCAGAGACAGAGAAGTGGGTTCTGTCTTTTTATACTTGGGCGAAAAGACCCCGCGCCATTAATTAGTGTCTTGATTCTGAATAAAACGTGCGAAATGTTTCCAAGTGCGAACAATCGCGTTTCGTGATTTAGTACGTTTCCTTTTTGACCTTCTTTTATTTAAACGTTTATTCGAGCAGAAAGTCTTTATATCTCCCTGAAAGTGTCACATGCATGTATCCTTTGTGAAAATCCTTGTCTCATGATTTAAAACCAGTTTTACCTTCCTGATTAGTAGAATCTCTCCTAGGTTCTTTTCTACATGTAGTATAGATCAGGGCTCGAAATACCCGGGTGCACAGGTGCACAGTGCACATGAAAATAAAATTGCGCACCTAATTTTTTTCCCGCTAGATGCACTCAGTGCACCTAACGATAAGAGAAGGAGGGAAACGGGTTTTATGGTATTTTGATGTTGGAACAAAATATTAATATCGACCTCCCTCGCTCTAAGGAACGTAATTAAAATTCCTAAGTACACACTATGCGAAACAAAATCGTTGGGCCGTAACAGGTTTATACAGGAGGAAGGTTTACTTGTGCCACTGCCACCAGAACTTTCTGATGATCGAAACATTTTCCAGATGGCGCTGTTGAAGCGACTGTTGCGACAGCCGTGCGCCGGAGAAAGGAGAATTTAGATGTTTAAATATTCTTATTTACTATCTACTACTGACCTTTATAAACATATCCAAATAATAAAGTAGTTTACATTACATTAATGCTCTTATATAACGTTTTTTTTTAATATGCACCTAAAATATAACCTGTGCACCTAATTTAAAAACTTAGGTGCACAAAGTGCTCCTGTATTAAAAAATATATTTCGAAATCTGGTTTAGATTTAGCACATGTTTCCTTTTTGACCTTTTTTTAAAACGTTTATTCGAGCAGAAAGTCTTTATTAACCCCTGAAAGTGTCACATGCATGGTATCCTTTGTGAAAATATTTGTCTTCATGATTTCTAACCAGTTTTGCCTTCCTGATTAGTAGAATCTCTCCTAGGTTCTTTTCTACATATAGATGGGGTTACATAGTTATTACATGTGTTGAGGAGGGAAATAAATACCACACTACTAGGAAATATCGTGACACTCATAGGGTTAAGCATTGGGTTTACTGTTTAATATTTTCAATGTTTCACCCTATGCGTGATTCACATACATACGTATATTACACATTATGCAACCTTCAGTCTTCTCCGCAAGACTTCGAATCCATTTTGACCTCTTTCAGCCAATCGTGGTTATTTAGTCGTGTGTGTCGTGGAAAAAACAATACTACACTGTGACGGAAACAAAGCAAGCGCTCGGTGGTAAAGTTGAAAGGAGGAAAAGACTTGATGCCACAGAGGTCAAGCCGTGCATGAACCCAGAGCGCAGGACCGAGATTTAAAAAGCGGGCGATGCTCAAGAGACTCGATTTCACCGATATAGGGAATGTGAGATGTCATTGTCGCGATGCACCGTCAAGACGCAGGGGCAGAAGTTCATTTTCGTCGCTTCCAGGATCAGAGGATACCGCAGAGACCTTTGTGCCGCCGCCTGGTTTATGAAGTTCCGGAAGGGGAAATTAACCTCCAATGGACAGCCCGATATGGAACCAGCCAACGGCGAGAGGAAAAGTGTGTCGAAAGAAACGAGAGGGGGCCCCAAGAACCTCCGTGGAACTTTCGGAGTGGAATGAGACGGGAGAAAAGTTTCGAGGAGAGAGGTAGACAGACCCGAGGGATCAAACTGATCCGAGAAATTGAACATCCGTACACGGTTTCCGATACAACGTTCTCTGGAGAAGTGCTCGTATCGAGCACTGGAAAAAGGCTAGCCTAAGCCTGCAGATATCACGACTGTTGTTCGTTGATTCTGAGAAATTTCCCGAACTGGGATTTCGTCTATCAGACGTGAGGAAAGCTCAAACCTGAGCTGCTGCTCCTGCTGATTTGGAGCTGACATAGAACATGTTTGCTAGGCTCACAGGAGCTGGGAATCACTCAAACTCTTTGAGAGGTTCACATGCATATAGTATCCTATACGTATACACCCTCATTCTTTCCCACAAGACTTAAAATTAATTTTGACCCGTTTCAAAAAATTATAGTTTTTAGTCGTATGTGTTGTAGGGAAAACAATACTATCATACATCAATCAGAAATCTCGAAACGCTTAGTAGGTTATGCATAGAATTCATTGTTTCATTTTTTGAATGTTTAACCCTCTGAAAGGTTCATAGGCATATAGTACGTCTGCAACATTCAGTCTTCCTTGCTAAACCTAATCCGATTTGATCGAATCAGCCAATGTGTTTATGTGTGCTGCCGGTGAATCTATTCTGTGATTCTTTCAGGCCAATCACTGGTTATTTAGTCATTATGTGTGCTGTCTTGGAAACCTATACCACACTCCTCTGAAATCTCGTGACACTCAAGGGGATAAGCATAGACTTTATTACTTAATATCGTCAATGTATAATCATTTGGGAAGTTTACGCGCATATAGTATAGCATTCGTGTAGACCTTCAGTATTCCAAGCAAGACTTCGAATCAGTTTTGACCTAACATAATTTTAATGGTGGTCTTTCAACCAAAAGATGTGGCTACTAGTCATTTTGTGTGTTGAGGATGGAAAGCAATACCACACTACTCAGAAATCTCGTGACCCATAGTAGGGTTAAGCATTAAAATTATGATTCAATATTTTGACTGTTTAACACTTTGAGGGGTTTAGCATACGTTCTACATCCTTTAGTTTTCCCACAACCTTAGACTTCAAATCATCTGAATCAGTCAAATCTAAATAAAAATTTCGTATATTTTCCAGCGGTAGAATTGATCCAGTAACTTTCGGTAGGTATTTCACTTAACGTAGCACTGGAACAACACAATCCGCCAGGGGAGACCCGGTACCTATCTTTGTAAGGATTTACAGGTTTAGTAGTCTCCCTTGGTTGTTTATTAGTTTCTTATTTGCAGAGTTTCTGCTAGGTTTTCTTGATGGTCATATGGGAAATGTGTATATGTCGTGGCTATAAAATCATCATAATCAGAATATCATTGATTTTGAAAATGTTTTCTCTGCACTTCGTAGGCCTTAGTACTAGGTTTAGTCATCCTGAGGTGGGTCCTGATAGTGGGAACGCATGTGAAGTCAGCTTGCGAGGGGACAATCCAAGGCATAATGCATTACGGGCTATTGGCCACTGTCCGGCATGCATATTACCAACCTTTACCTGGACTAGAAGACATGGGGAAATTTTTAGCCCACTGATTCGTCGCTATCTCTCTCCGAGATCTATGACGTCACTCACCCATAGTGCGCACTCCGCATGTGTGAAAAATATCACTATTTACTTGCAATGTTTGCGAAAAAAAAAGTTGAAACTGCTTCGACCGAAAATAGAATACTAATAAAAAAGAAAGCGACAGCGTTTGGATGATTACCAAGCGACAGTTCAACGGCTTGTGCCATGTACTCGTAATTTGATCGTAAATGTTTTGTGTTTAGTTTTAATTCCAGTATAGATTCTACACGAATGATTAAAAAATAATCCATTTTCGAACTTTAAAGGACACTTGGGACCTTGAATAGAATAGAAGGCGGAAACAGGGGAGTTTTTCGTTATTACTGGGGATCTGATGTGCAGATTTGTTATTTATGTTGCCACCGGCTTTCAGTTCAAGTAGAAACTACCGAGTAATGACTAATAACAGAGTCCACGTGGAGCATCGCCTTTAATGATGATATGACGTAGTGACGTCATAGTCGACAGTTTGAAACCAACGAATCAGCGGTCATAAAATTTCCCTATGTCTTCTATTCCAGGTAAAGGTTGTTAATATGCATCCGGGATCAACCCCGATGGGAAAGATCCAAGGATAACACCACGTAATTTTGAACCTCGTTTAGATGACGAGATAACACCCGATCTGGCACCCTACTCTACAAACTTTCACATCACGCCAGCGGAAGATTATTTGGGGCTACGACATATTTAACATTCACCAGCCCCTTCGAACTCCCAACCCTCCGGTTGGTACTCCGTCGATCTTCCAACCAGGCAACCGCAGCCCTTTGATCCGGTAAAAGAACCACGTGACGCTCGACTCAGCAGTCTCATACAACAAAAACAAACGCAGTCTTTTTCCACGAAAGAGAAATATGTACACAGATAAGTACTTCCCCGAAACCCATTCAAACGCCCGGGCTCAAAGCCGTCCTCTTTTTCTTTCCAGACGCACACTCGTAAGCCACACTCGACACCCTCAACCGCGTTTATAAACTCGTGTTAAAGAGAGGAGGAAGACCAACCAAAAAGAGAATCCCCGGAATGATTATGCTTTCTTTCAAGACGTGCTTTTAAGAGGGCGGCTAATTCCTGAAGTTTGGTAAAAGTTCTCCTAAGTCCTCTCCCCTATAGAGGCTTTTAGCGGAATTAGGTTCAGCACCCGAGACCGCCTGAGCATCCCATGGGTCCACGTTCTCTATTACCTGACACGGACAGACATCCATTGGCGTAACCAATAATGAACTGATAGGTAATTAACGTTGATTAAGGAAATCGGCGATGCGAGTAATAACTTTTAAACCCTTGTGGAATCAGCGCGGCATAAAATTCCGAAACATCGTTTATATAAATACGCGGGTTCTATTGATTCGGTGGGAGGTTTTGATGTCTTTTGGTCCATGGACCGCGGAGGTTGAAGGTTGGGTGGTTTCTGTCGAAGCTGTCCAACGCGGAAGGATCGCGTATCGTGAAAAACATCGATGGCACGTACCGGAATGGGGAGAATGAAATGACGCGTTTTTATTTCGAGGTTTGATACGTATAGCAAACCGGCAAGAAAAGTGACACAGTTCAAAATTCCAGAATTTGAGAAACACCAACATAAAGGAAGCTATAAAATTTATATTGAAATAATATTAGCTTCTTTTAAATTTTAGGTAAGTATTTATGGTGGTAAATTCTATTATATTTACAGAATAGTACCTCCATACATGTTTTTCAATGACATAACATCAAAATTTTTATTTTTTGAGTTGTGTCACCTTTCTCGTCGGGGTGTGATGTATACGTTTGTAAGATAATTCTCGGAGAATTTCAGAGAGTATTAATTTAATGTGAATATTAAAATTATGACAAGAACTTCTTTGTAAACTAGCAGACTCGCGCATTGTATATGCGCTACGTTTTCTTAATTGTTCAATTGTTCACATCTATTAAATGCTATGTATCGTGGTTGGAAGATTAACGGATTAACAACTGGAGGTTTGCGAGTTCGAGTCCAACCAAAAACTGTCGTGAACATGAGGAGAACGTAAAATACTTGTGGCCTCAAATGTCCTCACATTGGTGTGGTGTGTAAGTTTGAAGAGTGGTGTGTCAGCTGAAGTGTGACCTCGTCTTCGGACTGTGGTTCAAAATTACGTGGAATATTTCCTTTGGGTATGGTCTCGGTCTGTCATCAATAGCCAGTTGTGTTGCTCCTGTGTCACGTTAATTCGATTATCCACCTATTGATAGCAGTGTCCTTGCTCACATTTCATATATAATTCCCAGTAATTGCTAATGAACATCATTGCTAATGAACATCATTGCTAAAAATAGTGCAAAATTAAAATTGTAAACTTCAACGCGAGTGAAACAAATTCGTAACCAGTTTTGACCTGGACAAATAGAATTTTTTCTCAATGATTCCTTTATCACTTGATGCTACTATTTAGTCATTAAATGCTATGAAGGGTAAAATCGATACTATACAATTCGATAATTTCGCGACGTTAAAGTTCAACAATTAGAAAACGTTAGTGTTAGTTCGTGTTTTAATACTATCAAAACAAATCCATCGTTATTGAGGTGTAGAGCCGTCAAGTAAAATATTAAGCAGCAAAGTTGTTTTCACATTATTTTCCGTTAATGGCGCAGCTAGTCTCTTGTATACAAGTCATTGCGCTTTAATATCTCACTGTATTTAGCTCAGTAGTATTATTAAGTAGTATAATTTAAAAGATATAACAGCTGTAACGAGAGCACGAAAATAATTTTTACTGCAAGCAAAAAGGTTCAGACGCGTTATCTTTTGTATGTATTTTACATAAAAAGCTTCTCGTGTGTTCTCACTGCATCCTGCCAGAAGATAAATTTTATTCCACTATCATGCCGGATCAAGAGTTTGCTAAAGTTGGAATGAAAATTCTGTACACAAGCTTTTTTAATATACTTGCAGAAAATCCCAACGTTTATATCTCATTACGTCTTTCAATTTATAAAGAAATATAAAGACGACTAGTTCTGCGAAAATATTAAAGTACAAGAAAATTAATTTTCTACGAAAGTTTTAACCTTTTAGCACGAAGCTCCACATCTACTTCCATATGTTCCAATTATAATTGGGTTGTTTTGCTCTCGTACGAAGTTAATTCAACTACCTGCCTAGCAATTATAATTGGAAAATGATTAATGTCTAAGGAATTCTTGAAAATTTGCTGCTCAAGTTTCTCAAAAACTACCGATGCCTAACATCTCTGAGACTATCAGAGGTAAATACATTTATCAAATGTTACTCATGTTACAAAAGCAACAGTTAACAACAACCATTTAACATGGGTATAAGTTATAGGTCTTAGAATTGGTCTTGAATTCATGAAAATTAAAAATGAATGAACGTTACAGAACATTATAGGAAATAGCATTTATGATACGAAATTGAGCAGAAAAAATTACTGTAGAGTAAATTGAATATGATAATAAATAGAAATTGAGTATCACTCAGCAGAAATTCTTGTAAGCCAACCTTTTGTGATCCGGACCTCTTGTACTCTAATATTTGTATAGTTGATTTCAAGCCCCCAACATTATTAAAACAAGTAAACAGTTCGCAGTTGAATTATGTCGCATTGAAGCTACCAAACGGGTTATCGGCGATAGTCCGAGATCATTCCCGAAGGGAAAGACCAGAAGACAACACGTACGCACACTACGGTCTTTGGAATTAAGTTCGAAATCTCTTCACTCCGGATGCTAATCCACGACATTAACACAGTACAAAGTCCAAAATCCGGAATCCTCTGGTCTTCGGCCATTCCAGATTTCGGATTATTTGCAATTTTTTTTTGTCAAAAAAACCTTAATATATCCCCCCCCCCTGCGTGAATTTTACGTTTGTAGTAGTAAAATAGCAGATATATAAATTGGAATAAGTAAAAAAAAACTTTTTAATAGAATGCAACAAATTTTACTTGCAAATCTAATTTTTCTGTGTGGTATTTAGTCTGAACACATCCATTATTTTGTGTTGTTTTATCAATTAGGTCCAGGTTTAACTCTTTGTTCTTTAAAAAAGATCGGAAAATTGGAAAAAAGTGAGGGGGAAAAAAAAACGAAACATCAACGGAATATGCATTACCGATTGAAACACGCGACTCTAGTACAATAAAGTTAACATATGTAAGGTTTATAATTTATGTGAAGGTATGAAAGTAAGATGCAATAGTTCCTAAGACTCAAGTGGGGTAACATATTCTTTTAAATATGAAAATAATCTTCGCAGTAGTAGTTTTCTAGCAGTTGTATTCTAGTAGTGTATTCGTTGAGTAAGTGTTTCGAATAAATTTGTTGTTTAGCATAATATTCTCTCTCGTACTAAATTTCCTTGTTCCCACCCCATACACCTTATACGTGAAAAGTCAAATAAAAAACATTCTATGGAAAAACAAATTAAATACCAACGTATTACTTCCAAGCAATGTCATAAGTGAAATTAGGACTTTCGAATAACGAACAACAATCCTCTCAAAAACGAACATTGAAATCGTTTACATGTCACCTAACAAAAAAGACTCAACCCCAAAGGAATGTTTTTGCGAGACGAAAAGATGCCTTGATTCGTTTTAAGCCTCGCGGGATAAGAGTAAATATTTATTTTGCATTTATTTTGAAAGTTAATTAGAATTACAAGAGATTTAATTGGTTTTGAAACTGAAGATTTGAGAACACACACAGAAAACAATATATTTGTCTAAAATTTGCTAGATATAGTTTATGCTAGAAAAAGTTTAATCCAATTGTAATAAATTTTATTGCGATATATTCGGCAATACATACAGAATAACCAGAACACACATACATGCAGATGAAAAATACCTTTCGGAAACAAGAATATTCCAGATCTAAGGTTAGCATGGAACGATAAATAAAAAAAGGCAACGTTAGAACGGTATTATTTTGAAACAGTGGCATCAGCTAAATTCAGTCTTCGAATAACAAACAAAAAACACTGACACACATTTGCATTTCATAAAAAAAAAAGGTCCAAGCACAATTTTTCTTGTGAAACAAAAAGACGTTCTTGTTCATTTTTGATATGGGAAATAAAAGTAGAAACTAAATATAAAATATTCTAAACGTATTGGAATTAAAAAAGCGAATAAAAGTTATAGATAGACAGGTGAATTAACTTCGCAATGGAGCAAAACAACGGGCTATTGGCGGTGGTCTGGGATTAATTCGAGGACCACACCACGTAAATTTGAACCGCGGTCAGGTGACGAGGTTAATAACGGAATTCGATCCTCACTCTCTAAATTTCGACTCCACATCAACGTGAGGACATTTGAGGAGATTTAACGTACACTAGCCAGCACTCAAACGAATTTCTTTGGAACTGGTAACCCACCAGTTCCATCCGGGGTAGTGCAACCCAAAAATTATAGAAAATTGTTTGCTACAAAAAATGTAAGATTTAAAAAAAATAACAACATATTTGTCTAAAATTTCACGAAATCGAGCTGAGGGACTATTCAACACTAATTCTAATCCAGTGATAATAAATTTTGTTACCTACCATTTGACCATAATTTTTGTTGTCATAAATTTTGTTGTTTACCATCACGTTACAGTCTGAACATAGATATTGCCAGATGCAAAACTCGTATCTAAAACAAACTAGTTCTTGAAATAAAGTTACCATTGAATGTCAAGTAATAAAAGAGAAACATACATCGATAAAAATAAATCAACGGTAAATACCAACACAATACGGTATTTCTTTTAAATAATGTCATCAGCTAAATTCAATCTTCGAATAAATTAAAAAAAAAAACCCTCTTTCAAGTCGTTTGCAGGTTATCCGATAAAAAAGAAAATGTGTTATTTTTTTTTGAAAATACGAAAAGACGTTCTGAACCATTTACAGGCATGGAAGTAAAAGTAGGTAGCCAGTAGAAAATAAATGTTTTTTAAAAAGGGAATGAAAATTTCAGAAAATGATTTACTCTGAAATTTTGCATATTTGATAGTAGACAATAATAAATTTGTTCAAAACTTTATAAAATAGAGTAGATGGAATGATGCGAGACCAAGTTTAATGCATTGACGATAAGTTTTGTTGCATATCCTTCAAAAGCACTTCAAGTACCATCGTAACACACCATTACTACATATTAAAAATGCTTCTCCAAAACAAGAAAATTTCAGAAATAAATTTAGCATATAACGACAAAAGGATTAGGACGAACTAGGTGGCCTGCCCCCTGCTCGCTAAGGCTCGCCAACCCCCGGAGGATTAATTCGCAATCCTCATTGGTTCGCTACTCGAACATATGCTCGCTTCGCTCGCCTCAATGAAGACATGTGTCCTAGCAGAAGGGATTGTTTACAAAATATGTTACCAAAAAATGTTTTTCAAATCTAAATTTGCTGTATTACAGAAAAAACATATACAGTATCTCTAAAATCAGAATTCAAATGAAAACTTTGTCCAAATTTTGACTCGAAATGTGACCGTTGCTTTGGAAATTGAATACCCAGCATGTTGTTTGTGTGTACATTTTCCCAGCACTCAAACGACCCACACTTTTTCATTGAGTTTGTTGCCGAAAGTTGTAGTGCAAGTGTCTTGTTGAACTATAATTGTTGGTCCTGAAAAGGACCGTTTTTTAAATGGCCCTGAAAAGATCCTCCGCTTCCTTTGATTTATATTATAAACTAACTGCAACAGCTCATTAAAATTTCCTTTTTTTTTCAATAAAATTTCATCCGATAACGCTATAAATTCAATCGATGCGCGAGACTTCGCGATAAACAAACAATCGTACAGTATTGCCAAAACGCGATTACAAATAACGTCTTTTTTGCGTGCCACGTAAGAGAATTATATATATAGATGCTCATCGAACACTGTCAACAGCTAAAGTAGGCCTTCGAATAACAAATAAACAAACAAAAAGAGACACATTAAAGTTATTTACATGTCACACACACAAAAATAAAAGCACGACGCATATTTTTTGTTTGCAAGACAAAAAACAAATTTCCATTTCTAATTTCAATATTTGTCCAAAATTTTACAGATTGTAGACAAAATTTTACAGATTCCACAGTACCTCGCTTACTATCATGGACATACATACCGCCAAATTGAAAAACACACTCTCTCTCTAGAAATAAAGTTCAAGAAATAGAAAAAAGCTCAAGAAATAAAGACATGTTCAGATGGAACATCCAACTAAAAATACAAAAGTTTACCAAAAAAGAATTCCACGTTAATCAAAACACCACACAAACCCAAACTTCTAAACAATGTTATCAGCCATCTCAATTCGGTCTTCTAATAACAAACAAAAAATAGACAAGTATTAAAGTCGTTTGCAAGTCTCCAAAAAAAATAATGCCACACCATCACACCACTTTCTGCAAAACGAAATGACGTCCTGATTCATTTATAATTTCTATATTTGTCTAAAATTTTACAGACCCGACAGTACTCCGCGAACCATCATGCACAACAGAAGGATGGAAAATACATCTCCAGAACAAGAAAGTTCCGGACATAAAGACATGTTAAGATGGAACGTCAAGTAAAAAAAGTTACAAACGTTTACTGATAAAAAGAATTCCCACGTTAAATACCAACCCAGAACGGCATTACTTCTAAACAATGTCATCAGCTAAATTCGGTCTTCGAAAAAAAAAAATAATAAAAATAAATAAATAAAAGAGACGCGCATTAAAGTCGTTTGCATGTCACCCTAAAAAAAAGCAAGCCCAACGCACATTTTCCGCGAAACAAAAAGATGTCCTGATCCATTTTTAGGCATGGGGGATAAAGGTAGATGGCAAGTATAATCAGAGGCGCTGATACCAGCGTTGACAACTATGGTGATGAAGATACATGCGATTTTGATATCAGGGGATTCCGGGTGCGTGAGTCCAGGATTAACTCCCGGACTGCTCCGGTAATCTCCCGGAATTATAGGAAGGCCGTGTCTGGCATATTTTCCATTTCCATCCCTTACTATTTTTTTATTCTTACTATTATTGCCCTGCTGTATTTTTTCTCTCTTCTCTCACAACGATGCTCCAGGAATATATTATATGTAAGTACAGTTGTCGGAAGAAGACTTTCTTGGAAGCGTCAGTGTATGACAGTTAAATCGAGACGTGATATAATAGCTCATCCGAGAGCGGATTCAGTCGCTGAGGGAGAATGTGATTTATTACTTCGGAAATCGATTTTTGTATATTTTTTCGGATATGTTAAGAGTGTGGTCTTTATTTAACTGGAGAGTTTGGGGAGAAGGGATTTTCTGTTTTTTGATTTCGAGGAGAAAGTATTTTCGTTTTAAAATGAAAATAGGACTTAATATGCTGCCGTATTTATCTCACTCAGGATTATGCCACAAATAGCAAGGATAGGGAGTGACTGTATTACAATGTACACGCGATTATGAGCTGAAAGATACTTTATAAGAATAACAGCATTGCTAACGATTATTTATGCGGCTCAGTCAGTAATAGAGATATAAAAGTTATTTATGATTCCAATTCAAGTACTGAAGTTTCGATGGTTGGGAATATCAAACTTCTCAGCATTAATTTTATGTGTTTCTGTAGAAAGACAACTGTGGTATTAAAAACCACGAATCAGAACATTATAGATAAAAAATTACTCGTGTCCAGAGAGGATATGTCAACTATCTATAATATTTAGAGGTAAGTGAAGGATATATGGCGCATTTTCCTGGAAATAGATATTCTGTATACCGAATATTTCAGAAATTCAAGGGGAAGAATTACAGAAAAACTTTTAGATTTCAATCAAAAAGTTAATTTTAAAAGATGAATACATGGTGTTCTATACGAACTAGGGTTGCCAACCGTACCGGATTGGCCGGAATTGTACCGGAATTTAAATTGCTGTCCAGAATTCCAGTTGAATGTCAAATTGCCCCGAAAATTACGAGAAAGCTATCGACATACATATAACCTACATTGCAAAATATTTAATTCTTAAATAGTTATTAGTTACACACGACTACCTGTCCATCCATTGAACGTCCGTTCCCCACTACTATCTAATGTCACTACTATACAGGGTGTTTCAGTGAACCGTTTCAGAACTTCTAAGAGAGGTAGGGTACATCCTGACAACTCGAAATCATATAGCAATGTGGGGTCGGAAATGCTTTCCTGAAGCGGTGTTGTACACAGAAGCACCGTAAAGAAAAGAGACCGTAAGTGAGAAATCATTTTAATAATACATGAAAAGAAGCAAAAGGTACATGGATTAAAGTAAGTGTTCGAAGTTTCTTCCACGGGCTACAATGCACGCCTCATATCTCCGACGCATGGACATCCGAACATTCTGGAATACTCCAGGCATATCTCGAATTTCTCCGGCAGCTACTGCAATTCTTGCAACCAGCTCCTCAACATTGTCAACAGGGGTGTCATAAACTAGCGATTTCAGATGACCCCAGAAATAAAAATCAAGACATGATAGGTCGGGTGACCGAGCAGGCCAACGCACGGGACCACCACGTCCGATCCACTGCTGACCAAATGTGACATCCAGGTAGTTACGAACAACTCCGCTATAATGGGCAGGGGCTCCATCGTGTTGGAACCACATTGTCTGTTGCGTCGATGCAGAAATCCGTTCATCTCTCAAAAGTTGTGGCAATACTTGCTGCAGAAAGAGCAAGTAGTTAGGTCCGATTATACGAGACGGTAACAGGTAAGGTCCGATGAGGTGATCTCCCATAATACCGGCCCATACATTGACCGAAAATCAAATCTGTGCTGCACGACGTCGTATTGCATGCGGGTTCTCGACCGCCCAGATATGGTCGTTATGCGTGTTGAAAATTCCTTCCCTTGTGAAGGATGCCTCATCGGAAAACAACACTTCGGCAGGAAAAAGGGGATTTGTAGCACATTTTCCAAGGTACCACTGTGCGAAAGCAATACGAAGTGCATAATCCTCCGGTTGCTGTGTCTAGACACGCTGCACGTGAAACGGATGCATGTCTTCTTCTCGGAGAATCCTCCAGACGCTGTAATGGGAAACCCCGACTGCGTTTGCTACACTTCGTGTACTCGTTCTTGGATTCCCCTGTACATGCTGCAGCACATTCTGTTCGACGTCTGCAGTCCGTGCTGTTCTTACCCTGTCCCTGTCAGCTCTTTCTAATGAACCTGTCTCAGCTAACCTCTGGTGCAGTCTTGCAAAGAAATTATGACTGGGGATACGCCTCGTCGGATATCGTTCCGCGTACAAACGATGTGCGGCTGGCTCACTACAATTTGCAGCCCCGTACGCCAAATGCATATCGGCTAACTCTGCGATCGTGTAATCATCCATCGTACTAACTTGGCGTTCTTGTGCGAAATGAAGATTCCCTACACGAAAGCTCGGGATTTTCGCACAACGCCATCTACCGCGTCAGGAAAGCATTTCTGACTGCCCATTGGTATATGATTTTGGTTCGTCAGGATGTACCCTACCCCTCTTAGAAGTTCTGAAACGGTTCACTGAAACACCCTGTATATGTCAGTCTGTTCAGAGCGGGACTATCGTAAAGATATGGTATTAGTTACCTTTCAATTCTATTATATTGTGTTTGAATTTCATTTTTAAAATTGGAGCTCGAGACGAACACAAATTTTCATACACAAATTTCTTACAATAGAATTCGGAACACTCTCGGTTCTATAAAAATAAACACGAACAATATCTCTATTTTGTAAACAAATACAAATAAAAATACAAATATTGACGACCAGCTACAGGCTCAAGCCCAACAAGGCTGGTCCTTTGTTTATGAACTCCCCGATTCCCACTGACTATCCAATTGTGTCTTAAATTCGTACTCTCCCTTTGAATTAACTATATTCTCTGGCAACGCGTTCAAACTGTCTATTACCTTATTAAAGTAGTAGTTTAAAACCGGTAGGTAACCTTAAATCCCGATTAAAATGTGTCTTATTCAATTTATACCCGTGGCCCCTTGTTCTGTTATCCCTCTGTGTCCCCTTGCTTTACCAACTTGAAAAGCTGAATCAAATCACCCCTCCTACTTCTTCTTTCCAGTGTATACATGTTTAGCTTACTTAAACGAACACTAACTTTTTTATTTTTTAATAGTTTCAATGTAACAAGAGGTTTAGATTTATTATTATTACTAGGTATATGAGAGGACCACCAGGTACGTATAATAATTAAAACTAAAAAACCCATAGAAATAACTAGCATTATTTTTTACACATTATTTGTACATGAAAATTTTTTTTCTTGGAAAACTAGGTATGTTATGTTAAGTGATTTCTCAGTGGAGAATACTGTGAAATTACATTTTTATATTTCAGTTTGGGGCAATATGTCCCGGAATTGTCTAGAAAAAGTTGGCAACTATTAATACGAACTGTTATAACAGTAAAAAAATTATAATTAAAACCATTTGTCATTGAACCATCTATACCTCAAAGTTAGGGTTAAGTTAGCACTTTTTTTAAAAGGAAAAAAAGTAAATCACAGAATGTCAATCTCAACACTGTAAATGGTTTTGACGAGATATCACATCCATTATAGATAAGATCTGTCCTATTTTAATTTCTTATGACGATACATCTCGCTATCAAGATATTGACGATTTTTTCGGTGATGACAGGATCAAGATATGGTCAGTTTACTTCTAATGACGAGATATCTCGTTCACGATAATATGGTCAATTTCGCTAGTAATGAGATACCTCATTGAGACAAAACCAGGAGGGTTAAAGTTTTAGTTTATTACTGTACATTTTTTTACATTTTTGCATTCACAATTATTGCAATTAGATCCGCAATAGGCGTACCTTTCATGCAACCAAAATTTATTATCTATGCACTGGATCCAATCATAATTTTTAAAAGAACTAATATTACAAATATTCGACTAGTAGATCTGTTGGAGCCTATTATATAATTGGATTTTCCCGGGCTCCTCGGCATGTTCAAAAATAACACCTCCTTTAATGTAGTTCTTGAGCGTTTCGAAAAGAACATTTTGCAGATCTATATCCTTATGTTACGTCAACAAAATTGTTGTTCACTGCCTGAATCTGAATGCATTCCCCTCCAGCAACAATAGAATTTCATGCAGCTGCTTCAATGGTGTTGGGTGACAATTGCAAAATTTATTGGGAATTGCTTAAACACGGAGTTATGCAGATGCACTTTTGCACAGTCGAATATCTTGTTGGAGTCAAATGACAGTAGAAATACTTTACGGAAAAGGAAAGAAGTACCAGTGCGTCCCCTACCCTTGGTATTAGATGCGTCATTTTCTCACAATATCAGGGAGAGGCGATAAACTCAGACACCTGATGACGTAAATTCCAAAAGAATGCCATCATGTTGTTTATTTTTCGAGATTCCGAACTATTTCGCGATGAGCGATAAACAATTGGGAATGAGTCACTCGATAGATGTAATAGAGCCTACTCTATGTGTCTTAATAACTGTAAGAAGGGCATATTTTGCACAACCATTTCTTCAATAGATGGTAAAAGTTGCTCATTAAACAAGAACTTGTTGCACTTTTTTTTCTGAAAAGAAAATTATTAATCGAAAACAAGCTAAATTTCAAAAAAGTGCTTTGAAAGACATAATTTTGAAATGAATTTATAATTAATTACAATTATTTATATACGTTCCCGATGAATCTGGAGAACAGTTCGGTCACTGAGACAAACGAAATATATTATTGCCAATTCTTATCCACATATCTAGGCAGTTTCTTTAAAATTAGGGTACATTATAAATAGATAAGAAATCAGAAATATTTAAAAAATATTGTTTTGCAGTGTATCAAGGGGAATTAAATGTATATATGTTACTCAAAACATTATTTCTTAAAATGGGCGTTGAAGGAATCTTGTAGACAATGCTGCCCACAGGGGAAATAGATGGCGTTAAGGAGCAATATATAACTGACAAACAATATATAATGATTGAAATAACAACATAGTAAGAGTTAAAATTGAAATTAAAAAATGGTTATCAAGAGTTCTGTATGCAAAAGCAAATACCCATATTTTATCGTGCAAGAACAATTTTGATTGAAATTTTGTCATTCTTATTATTTGAAGGTGAATTTAGTACGGTAACAATTTAATTTAAAAGTAATTACTGTAAATATTTGATGTTGGGTATTTAAGGATGCTGGAGATAAAAATAGAGTCCATTATAGACAAATTGGTACAACAATAAGAAATTTTTATAATTAGAAATTACTTTTAATTGCACCAATTGGATTGATGTTAATTGCGAATAATAGTCAGCAGTCTAATGTGTTTATGTGCATTTATTTTCTCGTTATTTGACTTTACTAAATAGCTTCATAACTTCAGTTTCAAACTATTTTATATTCAAACTATTTTTCAAGTTCAAAAATTACTCACGCAGTACATAAATATTTTGGTAAAATTAGAATATTATACGCAAAACTGTAACTGGAATTTATTATTACTTGAGATAGTTTTTCAGAGGGACGTCAAGAAAAATCGTTTTTGAAAAGGGAACGTTGATCCCAAAACGCTTGTGAAAGTATGCTTCACGAGTTGCAATTTTGAAAACCTATTTTCAAAGCTACAAACTATATATCTGCATATTTGCATATGGCCGACCAACCGGTCTAGTGGTCAAGGTATTGGCCTCTGGATCGGAAGGTTCCAGGTTCGAATCCGGGGTTAGAGCATTGATGTAAATTGTGCTGTCCTTTGTTAAGGACAATAATGGTCCACCCACTGGGTGAGCCTTCACAAGTGACCATCACTTCTGGCCTTGTATAAGACTAAAATGACCTCGGTCAACTCTGTATTTTATATTGTATTGTATTGTATTTGTATTTGTCTTCGCAATTGTACTGCCTTGCCATTGGAAATAAAAATATTTGCATATGATAAATTCGCAGCTGGCTATCAATCCTATAAAATGCTTAAAATGTTGAGAGCAAATGTGAAAAAAACAAATATAGCAATATGTTAAAATGAATTAAAAACAATTTTTAAACACGGAGATCCTAATGAAAGCCCCAACCTTTAACATATTACCCACCGCTGTTTACTAAAAAAGGAAACGAAAAAACAGCCTTCAATTTCAGTCAATGTTTACCAAACTACTAAACATTCTTTTTAATCCCGAGTAGGGAAAATTGCTTAACTATTTCTTTAAAACACCCAAAACTGCTCCACGCTGTTCCATCCAAAGGGAGCGGAACTCAAACGTGTTAAAGCCGCAATGAAATGCGTGGCGGGGAGTCTACAGTCAAGATTATTGGAATTTATTGGTGACTATGCAAACAAAAGAAGCTTCCCACTAATTAAATTCGATCGCTTTTCTTTCACCCGGATTTTAAATTGAAGGACAATGAAGTTCTAAAACTTTTTTAAGTGGATAAATTCTCCTCGCTTGCGTTGCGAATGTTTTTAAGGGGCTCTAAAAGCTCACTATTTAACGAATATGAAATCCTTATACTGCGTTTTTTTTAAAAATTATCGATCGTTTAGGTTTTAGGATAAAGAGAGAGCGTTCAAAAGTTTTTTTTAGATTAGGATTTTATTAATTTTTTCTCGACACTCTTTTTTTCTTTTTACAATCCTCACTCGGTTATTAAGTAAATCTAAATATTAAAGGGACACTAGTGCTTTCGTAACCTCGTTCGTAACTTGCGTTATAAAGATGCATTACTTGAATGTCATTTTAGCAAGCGTCGCGTGTATTAGAATAATGCCAAACATCTTCAAAACGGCAGTAAATAAAAAAATTTCACTATTAGTTTTCCTTCTTCGTTCAACTTGTTTTCCTTTTCCGATTAATATATGAAATGAACCAATAATTGATCCGTTGTAGCGAAATATTTTAACTGTCTCTTGAAAAGCTTGTAACTCCATTCATTCTACGAGAGGGACATTCAGCGTAAACAAGAAAACCCGGCGGAAGTTGGAAGTTTTACTTCCTGAAACCCAAATGCTCTCCCATGGAACATTTAAGGGTTACCTGAAAGTGTGATTTATCGCACTTTTGGCAACGTTTGGCGCTTAATCTATTTAGCGCTGACCAATCAAATGTAATAGAGTTATTCGTAATTCATTCTTTGGAAATTGTTATTAGCGACGTGCTGAAATCACATTCGAAAAGCAAATCCCAAAATCCATACAAGAATCACTGTATTCTTCAAAAATACCACAATACTTATCTTTAACTGGATAGTTAGGCTCTCGTATATGCCTGAGGGTACACGTATGTAGTTGAATTAACGTCACAACTTGAGCAATACAGCGGACTATTAAAAATGATCCAGAATCAACCCCGGCGACAACACCTCCCATTTTGAACCTAGGTCTGAAAAGGAGGTCAAACACCTGAGCTGACACCTCACTTTCCAAACCCCGTCATCAAGCCGATGTGTGCGCAAGTGTACGAATATAAACAGCTAGTAAAATGTCAATACATACTAAGATATAATATACTTGGTTGGAAAAAGTTCAATTTGTATTTGTTGTCTGTCAACAACTAGGCCAATCGATCACTAGAATTCACCCGTCAATCAGACCTAACGATGCAATAAGTAGTGTCAATTTCTATTTAAAAAAATAAATTTAAGTTGTGCTTCAAAGTGTTGCTTTCACAACGAATGGTAGAGTGATCATTAGTAAATGAATCATTAGAGGAGCTGTGAGGGGAAAATAAAAGGGTTAGTTTGTCGCTCTACTATTTTTTGCAACTCTAATTAGACCGTTGAATAAAAGGGAACAGGTAGAAGTTAATTTAATAGTAAGGATATCCGAAACTTTTGACTTCTTGATGTTCTGATAAATTTGCTTTAGTGATTTAAAGATTTGTAAACGCTATTAAAAGTTAACTATATTATATTGTGGTAGGTAGGTTATTAATTAACGTCTTACTGGAGCAACACAAAGGGGTATGGTGACGGTGCTGAATCAATACCGAAGGGAGAGAGTTAAAAGGACAATGCCTGATAATTTTGATCTACTATCAGATGACGAGAGCAACATCTGAGATGGCACCCCACTCTCCAAACCTCCACACAACGCCAACAAGATGACAGTTTGAGGCCAAGTTGGTTTTTTATGCACCAGTCTCCGTGTACATGATGGTAAGATCTTGTTAGGGCAGATTGCAGGGTCTAACCCACGTTTCCGTGGACCAATATCACTACACCCGAATTCATCAGGCCTCCTAACGACCCAAAAGTAAACGGAAAATAGGATATTAATATCCTGCCATACACCATTTCACATAAAAGTTTCTTAAATGAGACTCAAATTCTCTTTTACCCCGATAAAACTAAATTTTAAATCAGATTATTGATTTTTCTTTGTAATACGTACTAAAAGTATTCTCGAAACCCTTTAAATATTGATTTTAGAATTGAAGTATTTTATAAATATCATTTCTTTAAATGTGCTTGGAATGCTTTCAACTTTTTCGTAGTATGTTGATTAGTTTTTAGGAACGGTAAAACAAAATTTTGATCGATTCTTAAACTGTAAATAGGTCAGTACAGTTCATAGAATCAAGTCCTTTTTCTTTTCGTAATCTACAACAAATCTGTCAAAGAAACAAAATTACACGTCTTAATTTTGCTACGCATAAATTGCAGTCAAAAGATGTCGGTAATTGACAGGTTTTATTTTAGTTTTTGGAATAAAAAATGGCGTACATGAGTTCTTTACATAACGCCTAACTTGCAAGATACGAAAACGTGCAATCCATCCTTGTTCTTGACAATTTACACTGTGTTGAGACAACAAGGCGTTATTAAACAGAGCCATTTCATTTTGTTTTAAAAACAAACATTTTGTACAGCTCTCCTGTACAACAAAATTAAAAAGAAGTTTGTGAACAACCAGTAAGTCTGCTTTAAAAATGTGCTTCGCGAGTACCCTCGTTTTGAGAGATTTAAGAAAATCAATCGCAAGTTTTTTTTTTAAAAAGAACTTTTTAATTAACGTAATGAATTCGTTTCTTTACAACTTTTTTCGTTGTTATCTGGTTCTTTTAATTTCTTTTCCGTAATTTTGGTATAGTAATTTATTTTGGAAATAACTAGAATACGAACGGTTTCT
This sequence comes from Metellina segmentata, assembly GCA_947359465.1. Lineage (NCBI taxonomy): Eukaryota > Metazoa > Arthropoda > Arachnida > Araneae > Tetragnathidae > Metellina > Metellina segmentata. The sequence goes on along the minus strand of OX375878.1, from coordinate 91,170,344 downwards.
GTAAAAGAAAATAAAACGGAAAATTGCCTTAAAGCATGCTTAATATAATACCTCATAAGTTCAGACAGTTTGAGAATTTACTAATTAAAACTTCGTGAATGAAATAAACTAAATTCAAGGCATGTCCATAAAGTAGGTTTAGTGAATTAATATGAATAAAAAATACCTATAAACCCAGGTGCAGAATCATATTCAGTGTTCTGCAACACAACTCCAAGCAATTGAATTATTCTGCAGGCATTTTGTCCGAATTTTCAATACTGCTGTCAAATCAAAAATAGGTGTAAAACACAACTATCGGCTAACTATGTGTTGCATATTTATGATAAAACTTCAAAATTAATTAACTTACTTTATTTAAAACCAAGGCACACTTTCTAAATTTGCAATTGTGGCAATAACTTTTGAAGTTCAATATTTTGTCATTGACATAGAAGATGTGTTATTTATAATGTGTTTGTGGTAATTTGGTCGGATTAGTGAGGTTGTTCGGTAGATAGAAAAGAAAAAAAAAGAGTGGCAAGAGGGAGCGCACTTTGTACTGCAGAACATCATAACTTATGATTGAAAAAAAATCGGCCAAAAGTTTGATAAAATTAAGGAAAAAGTGTTCTGCTAAGACCTTGTTCTACGACGCACGTTGCAGTTTTAAGCACTTTCTCGTCCCGGGTCTATAAATATATGTGCATTTGTTTATTATGGATCATTGTTTAAAACAATCATGTTTGAAAAGAATATGACACATTTAAAATGACGTGCGAATTTGTTTATACGAGACAACACCAGAAACCTGACACCTTGAGCGATTTGTATACAGACCAAGCTTTCATGTTAATCCTTCTGGTGGATGTCACGACGAGGTATCTTGTCATAAACAACACTGACCAGAGTTTAGAGACGAGATATCGCGTCATCATGAAATATAAACAATATCTTCAAGATGAGATATATCGTTATTATCAAAACTGATCGGATCTTGATGGACGAGGTATCTCGTTGAAACCACTTCAGACTTTAGAGACGAGATATTGGGTCATCATGAAATATAAACAATATCTTCAAGATGAGATATATCGTTATTATCAAAACTGATCGGATATTGATTGACGAGGTATCTCGTTGAAACCACTTCAGACTTTAGAGACGAGATATCGGGTCATCATGAAATATAAACAATATCTTCAAGATGAGATATATCGTTATTATCAAAACTGATCGGATATTGATTGACGAGGTATCTCGTTGAAACCACTTCAGACTTTAGAGACGAGATATCGGGTCATCATGAAATATAAACAATATCTTCAAGATGAGATATATCGTTATTATCAAAACTGATCGGATATTGATTGACGAGGTATCTCGTTGAAACCACTTCAGACTTTAGAGACGAGATATCGGGTCATCATGAAATATAAACAATATCTTCAAGATGAGATATATCGTTATTATCAAAACTGATCGGATATTGATGGACGAGGTATCTCGTTGAAACCACTTCAGACTTTAGAGACGAGATATCGGGTCATCATGAAATATAAACAACTAGGGGGCCCGCCCCCTGCTAGCTTACGCTCGCCAACCCCCGGAGGATTGCTTTGCAATCCTCATTGGTTCGTTGGTCGAACCTATGTTCGCTTCGCTCGCATCTATGAAGACATATGTCCTAGAAGAAGGGTTTGTTTACGAAATATGATATTCCAAAAAAATATTTTTCAAATCTAAATTTGCAGAAAATATATATACAGCACCTCTGCAATCAGAATTCAAATGAAAACTTTGAGCAAATTTTGACTCTAAATGTGAGCACTTTTGGAAATTGAATACTCAGCATGTTATTTGTGTGTACATTTCCATAGCACTCGAGCCTTCCCCACTTTTTCATTGAGTTGTTGAAAGTTGTAGTGCAAGCGTCTTGTTGAACTATAATTGTTGGCCCTGAAAAGGACCTTTTTTTAAATGGCCCTGAAAAGATCCTCCGCTTTCTTTGATTTCTAATTATAAACTGCACCGGCTCGACTAAAATTCCTTTTTTTTATCAGTAAAATTTCATCCGATAACGCTATAAATTCAATTGAGGCGCGAGGCTTCGTGGTAAACAAACAATCGTACAGTGTTGCCAAAACACGATAACAAATAACGTCTTTTTTGCGTGCCACGTAAGAGAATTATATATATAGATATCTTCAAGATGAGATATATCGTTATTATCAAAACTGATCGGATCTTGATGGACGAGGTATCTCGTTGAAACCACTTCAGACTTTAGAGACGAGATATCGGGTCATCATGAAATATAAACAATATCTTCAAGATGAGATATATTGTTATTATCAAAACTGATCGGATATTGATTGACGAGGTATCTCGTTGAAACCACTTCAAACTTTAGAGACGAGGTATCTCGTTGAAACCACTTCAAACTTTAGAGACGAGATATCGCGTCATCATAACATATAAACAATATCTTCAAGATGAGATATATCGTTATTATCAAAACTGATCAGATCTTGATGGACGAGGTATCTCGTTGAAACCACCTATAGGGTTAAGCATTCATCAAAGTTCCGATTGCTCGGAATTCGTCTGAAGAGGAAATGTAATCTGGCTCTGGAGTTGGCATTTGAATCACGTGGGTTTTAACGAATCTGTTGATTGAATTTGGAGGCAAATTAATCGTAAACAATACGCTTCCACAATTGGTATTCAGCGTATATTCTGGATCCCAGTTTCGTATTCGGTCCGGAGATAACAACCTTAATTACGAGCTGCTAGGAAGAAATAATCACCCATGTCGATCTATGATCATACTTAAATTAACTTAACTCCATCACCGACTCTAGCATTGCGTTTACGGTAAACAAAATTTTCCATAACGTAAAGGTGAACAAATGAAAAAAAGGAATTTTTTTTTGTGTATGATGCAAAGCGGGAGTTTTGAGTTAAGAAATGTACACGCAGGTGCTGCTCTAATAAAAGTTTGCTAGGAGGTGATAGAGGCAATTAAAGGGTCGTAGTCAAAAAGTGAACCTAAACCGATTGGTTTTAAACTCCCTGGAGGCCACAAATCGCACGATTTGTATTATTTTCCTATGAAGCAAGGGATAAACAGCCGGGCGTTTACTCCAGGCGTCACAGTACTGAGGTGCTGGTTCCTTGACGTGTAGATGAGATGTGATAAGACATGTGGTAACGTAGTGGTCCGAGTCTGCTTCCATACCACAGATGCAGAGGTCACTACAATATATATTCATCCTAAATAGATACTGTACGAACGGGTCATGACCGGTGTAAAAGTGTCTGAGCTCTGGGGTAGAGATGAGGCGCTTTGTGCAGACCTTGGGAAAAAACCCGAATGTTCTCTCACCTTCGATGGAGTATATCCATCTCTCTTGCCAGCTGTTAGTTGATGCAAGCTTGATTCTTTAGGCATCCTTGACTTTACTACCTTAATTGAAATAGACTCCCATCAGGTAATCTACCTTCTCACCAGAACCTCCCCACAACTGGTGTGGGCGCTATTGTCAAACATGAACACGTTTTGAAAGTGCAACAGATCTAAATTGAAGGGATTTGGGCTGTATGATGATAAGCCACTTTTCTAAGTTTTCAGGAAAACAATTTTCAGATTTTAAAAAGGTCCGAAGTTTTTATAGTTTATCCACTATTCAAGATGTCATGTTATCTTAAACTTATAAATCTTACGCACTCATTCAAACAATCAGAAAGTCCTTTTAATGCTCTTGAATATTTTGTTTCTTACTTTTTTTCATTGCGGAATGTTCATTCTGTAACATACCAGAATGTTGCCTGGTGATCTTTTATTGAAAAGCTTTTGTATTTCAACATGTAGCGGTGATTAAAAAGAGCAATGATCTCATCTGGAATGTCGCGTCTAATATTTTGTTGTGATGAAAGAAATATCTCGATGAATCCTTCTTCTCAGAGAAGTTACAAGAGTTCAAAAGGGAGTACCGGACTATTATACCTTGAGATATCATTCACTGATAGAACCCATTAGTTTACCCTATAATGAACCATTAAGTGCGTCCGCCAGTTCAGACTAAGTGGTTCCTAAGAGATATCTCGTCCATCTAGATATGAATGGGTCCGTTAATATCTTAATGACGAGATACATCGTCATAAATATACTACGGACTTTTTGATGACGAATAAATTAAGATCTGGTCGGTTTTCTAATGACAACGTACCTCGTCTTGAATCGGGATAAAACAGGTCCAGAAGTTGGAATGCCTGGAATGGTTATAGAAACATGTCTTTCTAGGAGGAGAAAACGGGTAAATTCGATATTTCAGACTTCTGGGTATCATATTATCATGATTTGAGGAAAGAATCCGTAAATGTTTTGTATAACTAGTATTTCGCAGTAGGAAAAACAAAATAATGAAAAATGGTTTAGAATATCGCTTGAGAGGCTTCAAAATTCAGTTTCTTCGATGGAAATAGTGTAGTCACACGTAACAATGGTAACTTTATAGAAATTTATACATTGTTTTTATATATTTAGCATTGGAAAAAAGTATGTATACTTTTGAGACACGCATTTCATTTCCAATTTAGTTTGTGTAAAACGTAAATAATTATGTTTTATTAGTTGAAATTTGTAAATACAAGAAAACAATCCTGCACGTTTAACCCCCAAGTGGTTTTGACAAGATATCTCGTCCAAGATATGCCTGAAATCTTGCTAATAACGATATATCCAAGTAGGAAAATCAAATAGTTTCTTGACTAGAACTGGTGATGGTTTGGAACTTGTTTTTGTATTAGAGGCTGGCCAATACAGGATGATTTTCGAAGCGAAGATAAACCACTAGAAGGGTTAATGCACAATTGTGCACTGTTGTTTTAATTGCTAGTCGAATTGTTTACTTTCAATGCAAAAAAAATTACCGATTAAACTGTGTAGACGCATTATAAACACTCCATAAAAAATTTAGGTTACAATTGTGATTATTCGATCTTTACAAATAAAAAATATACAATTCGTGGAATCGAGCTTCGTTTTAACCCCAAACAGATAAATAATTTTTTATGAAGCTATTCCTCCTTCAATTGATATTGTTAAGTTTAATACAAAGTGTTTTTATATGAACAGGATAAAGAAACCACATAATTTTTTAAAACTTTTAATTTATCAAATTGTGACAGTAGAGTCAAATATAGAGGCTGATCCAGTTTTAAGGAGGCCAGTGTGGTCCTACCTCCGCAATGTTAAAATGGTAAAAATTTAAGGAACGTTTTCTCAGAATCTTTTATGTGTATTGATTTGATTTTTTATACAGGTTACGAAGACACTTTTAAACATTTTAACAAAGGGATTTTTAAAACTTAAAATTTGAAATTTTGAGGTATATTTCTTCAATTCCTATTATTTGAAAGACGACCAATTTTTATCCTTTTTAACAATCAAAATGAACTTTTTTCAGCACATAGAAAAAATGCCTACGTTGAAATATGCTATAGGGTATGTTACACTTGTAAACCATTTTTTTTTATATTTGCTTTAATAAACTTTGCAGGAATGTTCCTTTTATGGAAGAAATTCACATTTTGATACATTGTTTAGAGCATAAAATTGACCTTATTTTCTACATTTCTCTGTGCTTTCAAAAATTATTTAAAATACTTCTACTTAACGTATCTTTACAAATACAATTTAATTTTAAACAGAATTGCATAAGCATTTATTTAAATTTATTAAAAATGATCGAAATTTTGAAATATGTGTGGTCCCTTAATAAAATTAGAAAAGGAAAACTTTTTAACATAGTTAAAAACAGTCTTTAATTCTAACAGAATTCAAAACAGACTTTAATTCTAACACAATTGAAAACAGACTTTAATTCTATCAGAGTTGAAAACAGACTTTAATTCTAACAGAATTGAAAACAGACTTTAATTCTAACAGAATTGAACTCATGTATATTGAACTGCGATTACCACTTATTAAGGTGGGAAACAACAGAAGAATACATCAATACTTTTAATTTTTCTGCCATTTAAATAAAAAATACCGTTAACGAATAAAGATGTCCGTATTGTGCATTGTAGGACCTGAATTTAACACTGGCCTATATAATGCTGAGAGTCCTTCCAAAGTTCAATAACCTCTAGACCGAGTGCTTATGGTATACTCTATCTCCCGGCGAGATTATTAATTTACAACAGTATCGGGTGCATCCGAATACAGGAATATTAATCAACTAGTACATCGTTTTATGATTGTATGGTAAAATGACAGACGCTTTCCCGAAATTTTACGGCATATCCAACATCTATAATCACACCACTTAATACTGTGGCTTGACAGTTATTAGACAGCAGACTCACATATCAGTGGATATAGTATATTATTACTCAGTGACTGGCGACTAAATTCATATGTAATTATTTATTTCCACCGCTCAATTTTATTACCCAGTTGATTACACTTTAAGATACATATATAAAAATTCCGAAGAGTTTTTCAACTTATTAAAAATACTCGTTTGAAAATTAGAAAACTGACACACCCACACACCAAAATAACAACCAGACAAATAACTTTATAAAATATTTCATTTTCTGCTAGTGCCACACATGCGTGAGTTTCCTTCAATATTTTGTAATTTTCCTGATCTCTCTCCTTTTTATTTTGTTCTGAAAATTTGGTGTTCATATAGAGTCAAGTTCAAGCGGTGCGCCCAAACCTTCAAAGTACATATTGAACTAAGGAAAAATACTTGTTTAAAAATTAGCGAAATGAAAATAACAGACATAAAACCTTATGAAAGATTGAATGTTATATTACAATATGAAATTTATACTTCTAACGTCCAAAAATATTTCAATTAATTTGAAACGTCTTTAAAATAGAGTTAAGCGAAGTGTGTTCGTTTGGTAAGTGAATATAAACGTGTATGTGATTCAAGTAGAGACTACCACCTTCTGGAAATGTCTGAAGAAGTCCAATATGCTAGTTTCACTGTTGGAGCGCTTCGGATTCTGGCAGGGAAGTTCCACTGACCAAAGAAGGACAATAATGAAATAGCATTCTCATGCACCACTCATAATACTTTGCTCCATTACATTATTTGATACATTGCTAATTTTGTTCCATCACGTGTGGCAAGTGCGACCACATGAAATATAGCATTGTGAAAAAATATGACAGATTTATAAAATACTCGAACAGAGTGGTACAACGTTAAAAGAGGGAGCCCCTACTTAAAACAGACGTTTAGTATGTAATAGATAACCTACCACATAAAAGTGAAAATTAACGGTCGCCACTCGCTAAGTGGCGACAGAATGTATGAATGTAGAGACTGAAAAATTTTGCTAGAGTCGCCACACTTTCTTAAAAACATTAGTTTATGTGGTGGAACCTCCGATTTCAAGTTTCTTTTTTTGAGGACTGTAACATTTTTTTTATAAGTACAAAATTCTCCGGACTTTGACCATTTGGGATTTCGGACTATTTGCATTTTGCTTTGGCTAAAAACCGAAATCTAACCCTCTCACCCCCGCTCGAATTTTGCGTTTGCAATAGTAAAATAGCAAATATATAAATAGTAATAATTTAAAAAAAAGAAAAAACCTTTTTAATACAATGCAACAATTTTTACTTGCAAATCTTCTTATTTTTCTGTGTGGTATTTACTCTGAACATATCCGTTACTTTGCGTTGTTTCATCAATTAGGTCCAGGTTTAGCTCTTTGTTCTTTAAAAATTATTGGAAAGATGTAAACAAGTGTAAAAGACAAAAAAAAAAAAAAAAAAAAAAAAAAAAACCAGTTAGCAAAACGTCCGGTTTTTGGACTTTATACTGTTTGGGACTTTGTAACGCTCGAAAGTAGCCACTGAATGAAAAAAATTCAGTAATCACTGGCTACTTACAAAATTTTCATGAACCCTATTATTTGAGAGGCACCCACGCTATATATTTTGAAGATAATTCAAATGAACGTCATTATAGAAATTGGTTTGGACGTCAAATATATAAATTTCATCCTTTAATTTTAACAAATTCAGTCTTTTATAAGGTTCTTTGTAATTGTTATTTCCATCGCATTTCCTAATTCTTGAACAAGTAATTTTCATTAGTTCAATATGAATATTGAATATGATATGTTATATTGGGCTCACAGTTGCACCACCTTACCCTGTATGAAAACCAAAGTTTCATAAAAATAAGAAGGAGACCGGAGTTTGTAAAATATTAAAGAAAAGAAAATATTGTGGCACTTCTAAAATTATGTAAATCACAGCATTCATTTGCATCATTCATAAAGTAAGCGAGAAATGAAACAAGCCTTGTACAAGCGCGTTGAAACGTCCGACTTTTGTCCAAGTATCTCCATAGCAATAAGCAGAAAGACCAGAACGCTATCTATCAATCACAATGCGACTAAAACTGAAAAAGACTCAAATTGTTTTTTATAATAGAAAGAAAAGAAAAGAAACCAGAGACAAAATACGTTATAAAAAATTCACTAGCGGTTACTCCGTTAAGAAATTCGTACATTTAGCACTCATACACAAGTATTTTAACAACAGAGTTCTTTAAATCATCCCTTACACTGACATAAAGTACACTCATTTATATCCCGTATGCGCATTTAATTCCCGTTGAAGCCTCCGACTTCAGTCACATCAACTCGAGCACAAGCAATAAGCAGAAAGAGAGCAGGCATTAGACCCTGGAAAAGACGAAAACCTACTTCCAAACCAATCGCAGGACTAATGCCCCCTCGGAATGGGCTTGCAAATGGAAAAGATCGGAATTAAACAGTCCCAATCTTAATTAACGAGAGTGCGAGAGAAAAAAAGACACCCTCGAAAGTTCCACACTCGGCTAGACGCTGGAGAAAGTGAAAAATAAAATGAAAATCAAGAGAGGGAGAGAAAGAGAGAGGAGAAAAAAACACTTCCCCTCTCCCTTATCTGCCAATACTCTTTTCCCCGTGCGCTTTTGCCCATAAAACGCAGCGAGCGAAGATATTAAGAACAACTTTCCAACGCGAGATAATGGCGTCGAAACCTTTAGGCTTAGCTGTTCTCTTCCAAGTAGATGATAAAAAAAGAAGGGAAGAAAAACAGGGAAAAAGTAGGCCGAGTATCATCTTATCCTCTTCCCCTTTACCCTTGAGACCTTTCCCTTCGTGTTCATTAAGCAGGGTACAGAAAGGTGTTTACACCATGCGCTTTGGGGTCGTTACAGGGAGCTGTGAAAATACACTCTTGGGGAAATTTCTGCGAGCCTCCATGTTGGTGGAAAGAACTTCTTAGCACCAGCAGTCCCCTATTCTGCGTGAAGTCCCCGTCCCATTGCCCTGGCTGGAAAAGCGGAAAAAATTAATCCGCTTCGTTAGTAGGAGACAGATGGACAAAAAAGTAAAGTGATAAAGTTTCCTGGAAAATAGCCGTACGTAATTTATTGGATGCTCGTTTTTATAGAGATGTATGCGGAGATATCCTTGATATAAATTGAACCTCCACGCTTCCCTCTTCACTGATAAAATCCGTCTTTCTCACTCCACGCGAAACTTCAGGAGCTAAGAGACGTTTTTGTTAACAAGCTTCAAAAGCTTATTTTCGAAACGGATAAGCACATGTATGTGATCGTCCGGACTGGTATGTCGGGGGGTTTTGTTGAGTAGGAATACGACGAAATATATCCGGAAAGGAGGACTCGAATATACAAGTAGAGCTATAAAATTAGCATCTCTTCTGTAGCTTGATCTAATTATCAATGTTTGCTAACGTGAATTCAACGACTCACTCAGAAACAGCAACACAGAATGGAATCAAGATAAACTTACTAACAATTAGACTGAATTATGCACAAGTTGTGTATAAATACAAGCTTAAAATGTATCAAACATATTACAGATAAAAAATTTTATTTTATAGTTGAAAGATCCTGCCGTCAAACAATCATTCATTGAAAATTTGGGCTTTCAACGAAGTTTAAGCAATCAAAATTTACCCCAAAAGCCTTGTAGATTGCATTTCTCTAAACGAAACAAAATTTATCAAAATCTGAAATAGCAATCCGATACAGTTTTCTTGGGGTTTGTTCGTATTTTCCACAAAGTCTAGGATAGAAAATACTATTACATCAATTAGCTTTAAAACGTTCGTTTCAATTACATGACATTCATTTCAAAGGCAGGAAATAGATACTCAAGCCTTTTTCCGCGTACGCGTACATTTTATTTTCAGGACTGCTTTTTAATCTCTTAGGATTTCCCTTTTGTCAATCTGTCCTAAAACTGTTGGACTCCATTGGAAAAGAGAACACTTTTGAGTAATGTTTACCGTATTTGAAAGCACTATACACTATATGGACAAAAATATTTGAACACTGCATATTCTTCTGAAAAAAAAAAGCTTTATTATTCTATTTAGTAACGGGTAGGGGGGGGGGTTACGTTTGGTTATATAACAGCTGCAACACACCGAGGCATACTTTCCATAAGTTCTCTGTAAGTCTGGGCAGGAATAGCTTGCCAAATGAATATTGCAAGGTCATGAGAATAGATTGTTGTGAAGGTGAACGTGCGTAGTGGTATTGTACTCGTCGCTTCAGTTGTCCCACAAAAGCTCGATCGGGTTGAGATCGGGGCTCTTAACAGGCCAGTCAAGAAAACTCACCTCATTTTCAGGAAACCAGTCCAGCATACTTTGGCAGTATGGCATGGAGCTGGATACTGTTGGATGCAACAACCATCATCGCATTAGTATTGACATAGTGTAGGCAAGGCCGAATCATCCAGAACGTCGAGTTACAAGTCAGCGTTCATGGCACCAGGTACATAAGGCAATGGGCCGAGTCATAACCAGGAAAAACAACGCTACACTAAGATGGATACTCCTGAATTTCTGCAGTGTCCGAATACTTTTGTCCGTATAGTGTAGTTCAAACCAAGCAAATTAAACGAATTTGCAAAATTTACTAATGTTCCTCGTTGATGTTAATTTTATATTATTTATATCCACATTATTTATATCCACATAAGTTGCACTTCATACTCTATAGTAGTATATCACTAACGTATATAGGGCCGCGGTAGCCCAGTTTTAAAAATAACGGACTAGCAACAGGAGGGCTGCGAGTTCGAGTCCAACCAAAAACCATCGTGTACAAGGGTGCTAGTGCACGTTCAATCTGTCGTGACCTCAAATGTCCTCATGTTGGCGTGTTGTGGAAGTTTGGAGAATAGGGTACTAGCTCAGGTGTTGACCTTGTCATCTGCCAGTCTTTCAAAATTACGTGGTGTTATCCTAGGATCTTTCACTTGGTGATCTACGGGTTTGATCCTGGACCATCTCCAATAGCTCGTTGTGTTCGTCCAGTGTGATGTTAATGAAATACACATACTAACCTAAATCTCTACCACAAACATACATAACAAACAAAATCTACACACATGGCGAAGAACTGCTACTAAAATCTACATGGCAAAGAACTCGACGTTCGAATGACTATAAAAGGATATAAGCAAAATGAAATAAAATGCTCCTGGATTCATTCACCAATTTCGTCGGTTAGTTTAAATAGCTTGATTTGTGCGCATCAGAAATTTTCAAAAATTGAAGGAGAAGATCACAGTTTTAATGATATTCCTCAACACAGTCTGATAAGAAAAGTCAACAGTGAAGACAAAAAAATGTAATCAAACATGGGAATTAGTTTGTAAGTCATAAGATGCCGAATCACTTTTATAAAAGTGAAGTGAAATTGATGCAATGAAGTATATAATTAGAAGCTAATTGGATAACATAACTGGTATGTACTTTTTTCCCTCGAACTTTACTGAAAATAAGAATTAACACCAGTAAAGACGTACACTAATTACAGTTTAAACTTTCGATCAACTTTATTTCATTTAAAAGTATGAATGTGCATATTGATGGGTATAATTATGTAAGTTGATTTAAAATAGGTATCAAATGCGAATATAACTATACTGCAATTCATATATCATTAAATTAAACCCTACAAGTGTTTTGTTGAAATATATCGTCCACGATCTTACCAATTTCGCTTAGAACGAGATATCCCGTCAAGACAAAACTTCCTTATTAGTCTAAAGAGATCCTAAATGGAAAAGAAACTGTCCCTTGCCCGAAACTTGCGATTGTTTGAAACAAGATTTTGTACGAGAGGATGGCCATTACAGATCTGTTTTTGCCACTAAGTTAAAGCATTAGAAAGGTTAACCCTCTGATGTTGCCTGGACGAGGTATTTCGTCAGCAACGAAACTGACCAGATCTTGATGGACGATACATCTCACCATTAGTAATAAAATTACCAGATCTTGATCTCATCGAAAAAAAAAATTCGGTAATATCTTGGTGACGAGATATTACTGATTTTATTAATGTCCATATCTCGTCATTAGCAAAATTTGGTCAGACATTGATGGACGAAATATCTCGTCAAAACCTCTTGGAGGGCTAAGATAATGAAGTGCAGACGGCTATGCTGCGGGCCTTCCTGTATATAAACAATTCCGATTTCTGTGCCACGTATGCTAGTGAAATATACCTATAGAATCCCCTTTCCTTCGATGTTAGTAGCCAGTGAAGTCTATCGTACTAAATAGGTATTTAGGGATTTCCTTAGAACCAACCATAGCCTATCACCATTCTTGCAAAGAACCTTTTTACTTCTGTATTAATGAAACTTATACTTACACAACAGACTCAGGATGAAAGGGAAGAAACAGAGAGGGCGCAACACTTGCTAACCAGGCCGAAATGGATTCAGCTCTTCCTTTAAGTGAATACTCCTGATACATAATTGGGGACGACGGAAACGACATTAGCCACACATCTTCGGTATCTTATTACTCGCCGGAAAGAAACATCGGAATAAGTAAGGTTATCACTTCCATATCAAAGAGGATCAGAGTTATCTCTGAGGTGAGACACAAAGTTGTGGGGGATTCGGGTTCCTAATAAGCTCGTCACACAGATGGTAGTGTGAATTCGGCAAAGTGCCTTAAGGTTCTGGATTAAAGTAAGTTCCAAGCTTAGTTTGAATTGCTGTATCGATGAAATTAAAGCATCTCTCGCTTTAAAGTAAAATAAGAACAGAAAAGTAAACGATCAAGTCAGTAAAGAACATAAAGTTGACCTTCTAAATGGTTTCGACGAGATTCCCTGTCCATCAAGATCTGACAAATTTTGCTAATGACGATATATTGGGTCGTCAAGACACTGTCGATGTTATTATGATAATGATATCAAGATCTGGTAAGCTTTGCTATTGGCGAGGTACTTAATCGAGACAACACCAGAAGTGTTAATAAGTCACTCAATATCGGCAAGAAGGAATTAAAAAATACTTAATACAGTAAAACCTTGATTAATCGAACTTCGATTAATCGGGTATCCATGTTATTTGGTAAGAATTTGATGCCGTTTGCTTTAGATGACTGATTAAATATTTGGTACGCGCATTTGTCTACAGAGGCGAGAAAGTGCTGAGAACAGAAGACCGTTTTGGACTTTTTCAAGAGTTTGAAAGATGCGTAACACACTTCCAGATTTGTTGTAAAATCATTAAAATTAAATATATACGACACAACTCCAAGTATTGATTATTATGAATCCTTGCTTTATGATTCTTTCTGCAGTAGTAGAATCTAGAATAGTATTTTTTGTTTTGCATTTTGAACAGGTTGTTTTGTGCAACCACATTTTAAACGAATGTCTGGTTATCTGAGGTTATCTCGGTTCACATTATCTTGGATAACCAAGGTAATACTACATTTATTACATGTAAGAGGTTATTGCTTTTGCATAAGAGTGGTCAACGATTAATTTTCAAACGAACGTGCATATAGTCTCATTGAAACGTATTGATTCAACCTGAACATGTACGACATGGTATCACCTGTTATCGCATTTGAAATGTTTCCTTATGCTGTTTGAAAATTTTTGACACTCTTAGACTTTGATCTAATTTTTTGCTTACCAGAGTTCAAATAGCCAACAGGGCAAATGTCAAAAGTTACCTTGAGGATGCGTATCGATTTAATACGTATCATGATTAACGTACTAAAGCGGTAACGTACTAAAACGTTTTAATGCGTACCGTTTTCATACATATCGTGATTAATAAAAACTCGTTCCTTTCTTCAGTTATGAAGGACTACAAGTTGAACGCAGTCTATGATAAAACTTTTTATAATAAATACTTTGGGAGGAAGAATATTTCTGAAAATTAATCCCTTCTTAACCATCCAAACATTTCTTACGAATTGAGTTTAAGATAACTGCATGAAGCAAGTGAACTTTAGGCTCCCAATTTTAAGGGAACAGATTCAGTTTCTTTCTGATGATCGCAAACGGAAAATTTATCGGGAGCAAGTAGAAATTTTTTATCTCTTACCTCTCCTTGAAATTTGTACAATCAGGTTTGAAACAACCTGAATAATTGAGTTACTAAGCTCTAAAAACGAAACTATCTTTTTGCATTTGGAGTATTATTGGCAGTAGTACTAAAATGTAAAAATGTCAAATTTTTTGTGTTTTCAAATGATTCTGTGGAGTGTTATATATTTCTATATTCTGATTCAGAATACCGTAGATTATGAGTTATCGCTCTCTACAAGCTTAACGGAGAAGAAGAATGAAAGTGGTGCTTGATCCATAAAACGGAAGAAACAGCAAATAGAAAAAGTTTACGTCACTGCTACCACGGCACCAAAGAACACGTCTCCTATTCTCTCCCTTATTAAATTACAACAGTAGTACTAAAATGTAAAATATTTTGTGTTTTCAAATGATCCTGTGGAGCATTATATATTTCTATATTCTGATTCAGAATATCGTAGATTATGAGTTATCGCTCTCTACAAGCTTAACCGAGAAGAGGAATGAAAGTGGTGCTTAATCCATAAAATGGAAGAAACAGCAAATAGAAAAAGTTTACGTCACTGCTACCACGGCACCAAAGAACACGTCTCCTATTCTCTCCCTTATTAAATTACGACAGTAGTACTAAAATGTAAAAATGTAAAATATTTTGTGTTTTCAAATGATCCTGTGGAGCATTATATATTTCTATATTCTAATTCAGAATACCGTAGATTATGAGTTATCGCTCTCTACAAGCTTAACCGAGAAGAGGAATGAAAGTGGTGCTTGATCCATAAAACGGAAGAAACAGCAAATAGAAAAAGTTTACGTCACTGCTACCACGGCACCAAAGAACACGTCTCCTATTCTCTCCCTTATTAAATTACGACAGTAGTACTAAAATGTAAAAATGTAAAATATTTTGTGTTTTCAAATGATCATGTGGAGCATTATATATTTCTATTTTCTGATTCAGAATACCGGAGATTATGAGTTATCGCTCTCTACAAGCTTAACGGAGAAGAAGAATGAAAGTGGTGCTTGATCCATAAAACGGAAGAAACAGCAAATAGAAAAAGTTTACGTCACTGCTACCACGGCACCAAAGAACACGTCTCCTATTCTCTCCCTTATTAAATTACGAAACTGCCCAGTCTGATCACGGTCTTTCCCCTTTTTTACTGCACATCTTACCATCGTCGCTCTTTTTTATTATTTATTTCTATATTTTTTCCCTCCACCGTTAACATTTCTGCACGCTTAAGCTTTCATTCGGATCCTTGTCTAATGTTTGCATCGTCTTCTATTGCCGCTGGGTTGATAGCATTAGGAAGTTGCAACGGATATTCCCTATTAAGGGATAAGAAACTCGGAAATGTGTGCACTGCATATACGGGGAAAATGAAGAGCCTCTTATCTTTTGTGTGTACAGTGGAGAATATTTCTTGAGCTCGCCAACCTCAAATAATTATGGCTGTTTGAGACCTTCTTTGCTTCTTGTCGCATGCGGCATAGTAGGATGATCTTATATTGGGCCAAGAGATATACCTGTAGTAATTTAAATGAACAGCAATTAATTGCGGTGTTCTCTGTTGATCCTTTCTTTCGTAACTAGAACTTTACACCTTTTCATTATTCAGAACACATAAAATTTTTTACATTCCTCGATTATAGACATAGTCGTTGAAAAGGGAGCTCGGTCATTAAATGAGGAATGTCTGTATTCCGAAATCCAAGCTTAAGATTAACCCTTACAGTGCTTTATATCTAAATCATCAAGATCTGACGAATTTCGTCAGTTTCTGGATCGTATGATACTTTAGCATAATTTAACTGTCCAAGTGGTTTCAACGATATATCTAGTAGTCCACCAAGGTCTGACCAATTTTACTAAAGACGAGATGTCACGCCATCAAAATATTGCAGATTTTCTTATGACGAGTAACAATATATATATCTCGTTCGTCAAGATCTGGATAGTTTTCTTCTAATGAAGAGATATCTCGTCCATCAACATACGGTCAGTTTTATTCTAATGACGATATATATAGTCAAGATCTGGCTAGTTTTCTTCTAATGACGATATACATAGTAAAGATCTGGCTAGTTTTCTTCTAATAACGAGATATCTCGTCCATCAAGACCTGGTCAATTTGCTTCAATGACGAGATATCGTGTCTATAGAGATCTGGTTAGTTTTCTTTTCGAATGACGCGATATCTGAATCATAACGATTAGACCGATTTTGCTAACGGCTAGATAGTTCGTAATCATGATAGTTCCAATTTGCAAAATGATGACGAAATCAAAATCAGGTCAGCTTTCTTCTAGCGAGAAGATATGTAGTTCGACAAGATCTGGCCAGCTTTTTTTATGACAATATATTGCATCCATCAAGATCTGGACAGTTTTCTTCTAGTATCGAGGTATAGCGTCCATAAAGATCTGGTCAATTTTCTTATAATGACGAGACAGCTCGTCCATCAAATCTGATGGCTTGCTAATGATGATGAACCTTGTGCAGAAAACTATCAGGAGTGCTAAAATAAGGAAAACATCTCCTATTCCATCATAGCAAACTGACAAATCTCCTTCGGGGTAAAACAGTGGATGAAAAACATAAGCTCAATTTGCAATACCGTCAGACCCGAGCACTTACGGAATAAATTAAACGCATACGCCACGGCATGAATTATGTCCATCAACGTGCTGTCTCATGCTTTGTGTCTGGCATCCATAAACATTAAACTTTCATCTTTACAAAGGGGCCCAGTGATGAATGAACGGGCCGAGGAAAGCTGAAAGAGCGTAAAAGAAACTTTCTGATGCCCTTGCCTTCTTTGTGCCTCCTCCAGAAGTAGAGCCGCGAAATTCTTGGCTGCAAAAATGATCGCATAAATATTCCTCCAGACAAACCAAGTTTCCAAAGAACTCATTTACAATTCAAATCGCCCACAAACCCCTCGATGAAGTGTCGCCGAACAAATTGAGAAACTGAAGCTCCAAAGGGTCTGTTTATCTTGGGCTATCAC
This sequence comes from Metellina segmentata, assembly GCA_947359465.1. NCBI lineage: Eukaryota > Metazoa > Arthropoda > Arachnida > Araneae > Tetragnathidae > Metellina > Metellina segmentata. The sequence continues at coordinate 91,152,931 of OX375878.1, read as the reverse complement.
CGACTTTTGTCTTCTTGGGTGATTGTTGATCTATGAAAATGCTTCTTTCCCCAGTCGGCCTGCATGGCGGAAATTGAATTTTAGAAAGTTAAAGAACAGAAAGTGTGCGGGAGGTCGGAATCATAAGGAGCTTGGAGAAGATATCTTGCGGTGAGGAGCTTTGAATATATATAACAAAAGGTGGTGGGGAAGAAAGGATGATACTGTGATTCGTTAAGGGTTTATCAGGGTGTTAATGAGGACGATTTGAGCCTTTTCCTAACAATCTATCGTATTTAGGTTTGTGTGTATTCATGCGATGAGATAGATTAACCTTTAATTGGGATTATAACCGAGGTAATTAAAGATGGGTGGGGTATTTAAGGACTGTTTTGAAAACAATGGTGCGGTGTCTTTTAATCAACAAACTTAAGGCTGAAATGGATTTTTTCACTTATCAGACTGTTTTGTCTTATTATACGTTGATAAATAATTAAAAAATATTTCATCAACTAAAAAATAACACGAAAGTGTGTATTCTTCTGCAGTTTTAGTAATTGAAAACGCAGTTTGGTGGTATGCAAATAATGTTCATAACTGGGAACTGTAAAAAATACGGGAAACAATATGTTGGTATTCCGGCCAAGGAAGCTCACGAAGCAACAATAAACAAATACAACACAAACTAAATTTCTAATACATGAAAGCGCGTATTATTGTGTAGTTTTAGCAATAAAAAATGTCGTTTCGTCACACGTAAATCTTGTTCATATTCGGGAACTAATCCTAAGGGTATCAACAAACTGGTATTATTGACCGAGGAAGCATACGAGCAACAGTAAACAAATTTTGTATCAGCTAAATCTGTTATATACGAGTCACTCAAAAGTCAATGCGGTTAAGTCTATATTTTGATATTTTATGATTTTTGTAAATTTTAATGGAATAAATAATATTTTTTTTAGTTATTAAACCATTTATTCGTTGCTTTGTTTTTCTTGTTGCGAAAACCCTTTTCTTATAGCTTCTGAATATGTTGTAGTTTAAAGTCCGAAGTCATTGTGAATGAGTCCATTTTTTTAAATATTGTTTTACATAAACCTTGAAATAAAAACTAATTTCTTCTTCTTTCGATATGTGTTAGCAACACCGCTACCGCGTTCGGAAACAATTCCTTGAAAAAAGTGTAGACCAAAAAATAATCCGTCACGTGACCACCGTTTCACCAGTTCTAAAGTTGCATTTACGAACGCTTCCATACATTACAACATTAATTGATGGAACACAGAACAATCTCGAACAATCGATACTTAGATTATTTTTCTATATTTTTATTCGCACATCCAGTACATATCTTGTTTTGTTGCACATCCTACCACTTGAAAAAAGAATATACTTTTCTGATCAAATTAATAATAAATAAGTTATAAAAACCAATGCTTTGAAAAATATTTAATTTTTTTCAGTTATTGTTTCCTGGACTTAATCGCATTGGTTTCTGAGCGACTCGTATGATGGCGTGTACTGTACAGTCTTAGTATTACAAAATGGCGTTTCGTGGTATGTAAATGGTGTTCATAGCTGGGAACTATACTATCTACGGGAATCAACAAGCTGGTATGCAGACAGATGAAGAACACGAAGATAACACAAGTAACAAAATCAATGATAAGTGGAGACATTGTTGCCACTATACGCTAAGAAATAATTTAAAATATTAGATCAACTATCAGGAATACATGAAAGCTTGTATATTCCAGTGCAATATTAGTATTAAAAAAGTCATTTCAAGATGTGTAAATCTTGTTCATTGTTCAGAGCTATAATACCTAAGGAATTGAACAAGCTAAAACATGCACACAAAATCACAAAACTGAATCCAAATTCACAATGGCATTCGTCAGTTATTTCTTGTTGTGCAAACAGAGGGATGCTTCAAACTACTACAATGTTATTATGAGATGAAGCAAGAAATCATTATTTAGTCAAATTTAGAGAATCTGTTAATAATTTGACTGAATAGTTTTCGAGTAAAGGCTGTGTACAGCTGCTGGATGGCCATACATGTTCGTTGTCTAATAGCGATATTTTTCGAGATACCTGTTTGATAATTGTACAAATAAAAATCGTTAGCCTTGTCTTACCTTCTTTATATTCCAATGCCGGTTTAAAATAATCATTTAGACAAGTACCAGTCGGAAGCTTCAAATTTCAGCCATCTACTTAAAATTTTATTTCTATGGTATCTTTACCATAGTTTTACTTACTATTAAGGTACTACCTACTTTTTAGTAAATTTTTCACTCATGAAAATAAACGTCTATGATTTGTTTGAAATGTAACAAATCAGAAACAATTCCATTATGAGTTCACATTTCACCCATGTGTTCCATTTAGGACAAATAAATTTGACATATTCTTTAAATTCACTTATTTTACTAAATTTTTAGTTATTAATTTTAAATATTTAAGTTTAGTTTCTAGTTTAATATTTACCTTAGTAGAAAAAATGCTGGATGCATGAAATACAAGTATTATGGTACGGCTCACATACTGGAACTATTGATCTAATGGGACTATATGCCCAAAGTACAACACACTGCATGAGTAATTTCGGTATTATCTTTACAACTTACTAATTTATGGTCTTTCTGATGTAGTTCCGTAATACTGAAAAGTCCTCTGGATTTGATATTTGATAATCTCTTTATGTAAATGACAGATGCTAAGTTGCATTTCGATCATATCCTGGTTTACGTGTGTTTCGATTCTTTTGGCACAGAACTTATTTTCATATTTTCCACATGATTATATTATTCTTGAATGATGATGCTAATAATTGAGGGTTAAAAAGGCAACGTAATGAATTTTAAATAAAAATTAGGCAAAGTACCTAAGTCATCCATACTTAGAATGTGTCACACATGATAAGAGGAACGCATTATTTTCAACGTAAATATAAAGTCACTGACCAGTGTTTCACCAATCTTTTCTCTGCTGAAGTAAGGCAACTTCTGGGATTCAAGACTTTCAAGATACTTCTGAAGTCTTGTATAGGAGTATGGATAACTGAAGGCGAAGTGGTAGACGTCATCTTCTCTATCAAAGGCAAACACAATGGACAAGACGTATCTATTGGCATGTTCAGGACAACGGTAGTAGAAGACACACTTGGAGGGAATACGAACCCTAAAATATAAGGAAAACACAATGTTGCAGTATACAGTATAGAACTATGCTGGGAGAAATAGATTGAAATTCCGTGTATACGAAATCAAGTTTTTCGCATTACAATTACAAATATATAAACACATAATTAACTACACTAGTAGACATAGTTAGACACGTGACAGCGCTTTGTCTACCAGAAATAATAGCATGGTGAAGTGGAATTACACGGCTAATATGAAGTTATGACAACAAGAGTGGCCTGATCCACCAACATACCCAATGGAGATAAGTGCTATTTCCTTATATCATATATTTATTATATACATTTATTATATATTTATATTCATCCACAATATGATTACAGGTTCTAAAAATTTGTTTTTCAGTGATCAACAATAAAATATTTTGTAATTTTAGAAGACTTGAATCTGCATATCTCGTTCATCAAGATCGAACCAATTTCGACAATAACGAGATATCTCCTCAAGATATCGCCGCCTATTTTGTGATGATCAGAACAAGCTCTGTTTAGTTTTCTTACAATATGAACAGTATCTCGTTCATCAAGATCTGGTCAGTTTTGATAAGGATTATGTACCTTGATGAGACAACCACCATTAAGGTTAAGATCACGCGTGTACTTCCCTATGAAAAGTAGTGCAATTGATGATTGCGACCGCTTGACTACTGCTAATACGCTTGTCTGTATTACCTTTAGCAACCGAGAGTGAACACAACCGTCAGTCTTTTGAAGTGAGGCTGAGTTGAAACGAACAGTGAACATGTGGTAGGAGTGGAAGTAGTGTATGTTATCACAGATCTTTACAGTGGAAAGTGATATTAACTAACTAACTAACACCAACACACACTCCCGTGCCTAGTGTCGTGAGACACTGTACCAGTTTAAATAAGTGTGGTTGGATGAGTAGAGCATTCCACCAAGGCGACATGTCTACCCAGAATGTTAGAGCACATTACATTACATTTATACATCCTTACATCTATACAGTATATACATTAAATCATTATACTAGGTTACATTATAAATATATATATACATCATGCAAGGTGAGAAAAAAGTTCGTTTTTCTTAGTCTCTTAGGATAATCAAGTCCTGATGATTTTCAATGAATCTCACCATGTTAATAATTTTAACCCTCGAACCCTTGTTGCATGCAATGTTCCTGAGCCATGTAATTTTTAGGTGGTCGGCAGGTGTTCTCATATGCCATGAAGCTGTAAGGGGGCAAACTGTGATGTAATGTAGAGGTGTGCCAATTTCACCACATGAGCAGTTTTCGGACTTAATTTTCTTAAACCTCGTTAGGTAGGATGGGAATGGGCCGTGCCCTGTGAAGAAAAGTGTCTCTTCCCTGGTCCAACTTGATGATTTTAGTGACACTTTTGGTAACACATCGTGCACCGTCCTGCCTGTTTCTCCTTCGTCCCATTCATTCTGCCATGCATCAAGTAGCCAGCTAGTGGTTTCCTTTCTGTAATGGCTCTTGGGCCATTTCACCCCTTCATCTACGCATTCCATTGTTGTTGCCTCTTTTGCTAATCTATCTGCTTCTTCGTTTCCATCGTGACCCGCATGGGCTTTAATCCATCCTAGGCAAATTTCCTTGTTGTTGTATAGTAAGTGTTGTATTTTTCGTGCCAGTGGACTAGGCGTCTTGGGGTTTTTAAGTGCCACCATGCATCGAAGTGCGCTCCGATTGATGCGAGCTTCATATCGCACCCTGGCAAGAAAAGTGACACAAGTCAAAAAATAAAAGTTTTGATGTTATGTCATTGAAAAAATATGTATGAGGTGCCCCAGGGTGTTATATTACTATTCTATATAATATAATAGAAGTTACCACGAAAAATACTTACCTAAAATTTAAAAGAAGCTTATACTATTTCAATATAAGTTTTATAGTATCCTTTAAGCTGAGGTTTTTCAAATTCTACAATTTTTGAGTTGTGTCACTTTTCTTGCCGGGGTGCGATATGTCAGAAGTGCCATCGGACGAGTTTTTCGAAGTGTGCATGTTCACATAATGTATACCAGTCACCAATTTAGCAACTCACGTGAAAGGCAATGCTACTTTGTCTTCTAAAAAGTACTTCATGGTGGTACAGTTTGTAGGTAATTAAATTAACGTCACACTGGAGCAACACAACGGGTTATTACCTACATGGAGGAGTTGGGTTACACTACTTCATATAACACTCTACCATAAATTAATTTTTGTAGTGATGTATGAGTTCATAAAACACATAACTGTATCTACTGAGAAATAATAAATAAATATTTATAGATGGTTATAGAGAGTTTACAAGAACCACTGGAATCAATTTTTTAGAAAAGATATGCGGCTTCGTGCGTTATTAAACGTTTTAGTAGGACGAATAAAATATACATTTACGACACTTCTAATTTAAGTTCCCAATCTAAATGATAAAAATTAATCTCAAATATCTGCTGTACATATTAGATTTTACAACTAAAGTTTCAATAATTCTTCTTAAAAGAAAATTTAAAACGATCGACGAAGTTAGATCTTCTGCATTACTGAAATATCCTTATACGCACTTCAACTTAATATTTCATCAAACGTATCATAAAAGTATCTTTGGTATCGCTTCAAAATCTATCTCCTTAAAAGATTCACTCCCGGATATTTCTGAGTACAGGAAGAAAAATATATATTTATATACACACATCGTACCTAAAGTTAAATATTATATTTAAAAATACTGCGTACGTAGGAACAGGTTTACATCCAAAACAATTTTATCATGAGTTAAGATATTTTACTCCACTCAACATCTTAAGTTACTCAAGAACGAGGAATACGAAATAAGTGTTTATAGGTGAATAGATTTCAAGAAGCTGTTTCAAGTTTCGAAACTTAATCTCGCAATCTTCAGCAAACAATCGTTCGGCTAAAAATTATGAAACTAGTTTTCTAGTAAGTATTTACCTCTTAAACATCGTATAAATGAATTCTTCAACGAAGAATCCTTGAACGAAATACGAGATATATCACATTTATAATATCTTTGTTTTTCTTTTGCTTAAAATCGTATCTAATTTATGGAAACACACGAGTTATCGGACTGAAAATGAATTCACAATCGTATTTGCTGTCATTTGTTTCTTGTTAGATTGACAAACATATGTTTGAAATTACTACAATGGTCCTAAGAGATGTACCAAATTTGCTATTCAGTCAGAAATCATGTAACACGATTTCGAGTATTTGTAATTGAGTTGATTGAATACTTTCCGAGTTCATGTCATTGAGTAAGGATCAATATAAAATATTTTAAGAAACAACTTATTAGCGAGGAGAGAATACAAAATTGGGCAGCGCTAGAAATAAAATTTATCAGTCTATTACAACAGCTCTGTAAATAAAAATTAATTGTATTATAATTGTATTTTAATCAATTGCTGTAACAACTATCCTACTTAACTTGTAAATCATAAAGGTATTAAAAAATTGTGCGCAAATAAGCTTAATTTTATTCTTGGAAAACAGTATACGACTATAGATTCATTGACATAATATAATTCTGGATATTATTAATCCTAGATTTGAGACTTAACCTACATGTAATGACGCAAATTAAAGGAAGGTAAATTCACAAAAATAAAGTGCTTTGTTTATTATTAATTTTTATACCAACATATAAAAATTCTCCAACACAGCAATTATATTTTATTAGAGGAAATTTCAGTTTGATGAAAATGTTTCTGATCGTCTAAACGTGTTGACTGAATATATTCCGAAAGTGGTGTTACTTGGCATGTTTTTAAATACAATTTCAGCACTTCGTCAGTAAAAATACATAAAAATATATTTGATTAGTCAAAAACAATTAGATTAAACACCAAACTTTGCCAAAACGGCAATTAGTTGAATATTTAGCATTTTAAAGAATCTAGACTATGTATAATGCAGAAAAATCTTTGCACTCCTCGTTTGGATTTGTTTACATTAAAAATTCAGCTCATAGAGAAAATTAAAAACTATTTTTCAACATGAATACAAAATTTAGATTTCAGGACATCAGATATATTCACAGATTAATTTTTATAGGTGATAGGATTTCAGTAGCTGCTTAAGAGTTTTTCTAAACTTCATTTCGAAATACTCTGGATTTGATTGGCAAGAAATTATGCAAGTAATTTTCTAGTAACTTTCAATGTTAAGACTACTTAAGTCTAAAAATTCAACAAAGAATGTTTGAACAAAATTCGAGACATAATATTAATTTTGTCTTCATATTTTTTCTTCTGCTTAACAACATATATTTTAGTTAAGGAAACATACAAGTAGACAATATAAATATGTTTATTTTTCTTCACCGAACGTATACCGAATAATTTATTTTAAATGAGATATCTTAAAAACACATTTAATGTCAGTGATTTGTAATATTTTAAGACTAAAAGTGATCTCGACGAGGTATCTCGTTATCAAGACATTGCCGATTTTTGATGAATACGAGATCAAAATCTGATCAATTTTTTTTCTAGAGACGAGATACCTCGTCCGTCAAGCTCTGGTCAGTTTTTCTAATGACGAGATATCTCGTCAAGGTAACCATCATGAGTGTTAGCTCTGTTAGTTGCATTAGTCTTGACATGTGCACTGTGAGTTTTACAATATTACTCAATGAAAAGAATAACTATCAAATTGAAGGTAAAAATAATTATAAATTATTTTCCGTATTATTTTTACAGTGTATTAATTTAAATGAATAATAAACGTGTGTGTTACTTGAGAAGAAACCTTTAAGCCTGACTCAGATACTCCGAGATTCCATTTGTTCAAAAACATCTCCGACTATTAGAATGTTAATATTCTCATCAACAAAAGTACGAGTGTATTTAGTCAGACTCTTGATTCAAATTTTTATAAAAATATAGTTGATTTAACCTAATCGTTTTTAATATGAAAAGATGCCAAGTTATGATTAAATTTGAAAAGAAGTAACCATAACTACACATTTAAAACTGACGAATATTAATCTCAGTCACAATTACAAAGAATTGAGCTGAACTAAGTTCAATTGACGTATCGACTATTGCTTAGAGTAGACACTGATGAAGTGGCAAAGCGAATTATTTGCTATTCAGCTGTTTAGAGACTGGCTTTTAGTTTTATGGTCAAAAAATAAAAATGACAAGCACATTTTCATAGCATTATGTATCTTTAAAGCAGATTGCAATTTGAGTTTCTCATCATCATGATGTTAAAACGTTTAGTGTCTAAAAAAAATATCAGTTGATTCATGATGATGACTTTCTGCTCAAGCCGACGATATTTGATTGTGATAAAAGTAAAATATGAGAATAACGGCTATGCATTATGTCGAAGCCCAATAATTAAGGTCATATTTGTGTGGTGCAGGGTGTATAATGTTAGCATCCCAACACTGCAGGTGGTTGTTGCATGGTTGAGCTATAGGGTCATTCATCTCTTTCGATCAAGTCAAGTCATGGAAAGTATTCCAATTCGTTGCTATTAAAGGAGTTATGGGCTGCCATCATTTTCCAAAAGGACAGTCCCCAGTCCAGAGGAATGTGACATTTCCGGAGTTTCTGACCAAAACATATCCACAATGATGGATTACACCCTTCGGGCGAACCATGTGGACTTCATATTGACTTGACAGAAACCATCGTATCGTGTTTTTTACGGAAGGCTATTATCAAAGCTATCAAGGTACAACAAATGAACCTGTAGTTTGTTTAACAGTTGGGGCTGTTGAAACTGCAAATTTTGATGTCTTTTGTTTACATCGCATATATATTACCTGAAAAGAACAGTAGACATCGAGATTTAGATAGAAATACAAAAATATGATTTTTTTAAACTCAGCCTAACATTTGCAGTTTTCTAATTGAACTTTACATTCAAAGAAATTTATTGTTAATACAACTAGTCTACGATTCCTGAATAGTTAAAGAAATTAAAATTTTATACTAAATTAAGTTTAAGAATTAAATGAATTATAATTCCTTTTGTGGCAGAGAAGTTTATGTTTCGTTTGTAGTACACGAAATGCTTTAAATAGCTTTTAAACAAAGAACTTAAATTTGACCTTTATGCAAACAAATGTAGAAGAGTTGATTTTGAAGTTCATTGATAACAAACTGGATAGACTGTTAAATAAAAAATATTTAAATTATTTATTTATTTAATTTCGTTAAACCTTTTATAGTTAAAAATTGATTAAAAATGCAACTGTTATGAGAATTATTTAATATTAGTGCAACATTTATTGAATTGTTATTTGATGTTAGCTTAGTTAATATTTGAACAAATTTAGTTGTTTAATAGAACTAACCATTGTCATCATGTTTCTGTTACAAATGGTGCCAAAGAATTCTTTAATGTTATTTAAATATTCATTTTATTGTTTAATGTTAGTTTGTTATATATTTTAACTAGTTTGACATTAGTATTAACCTTTATGGTCATGTTTACGTCTAATGTTCGATAAATTGTTCATTTTCTAAGTTTTACTTAAACTATCATGTAAAATTTTTTTATCCTAGCTTTATTTATTACAAATATACTGTGATAACTAAAATATTTGCACTAATATTTAAATTTAAATTTTATTGTAAGAAATAAATACTGGTCAGTTACTGAAAGGTTAGTGATAAATTACTGGATGAGAGGTGATCAATTACTGGCTCCATCACTACTCTGAACTTCGTGCTAAAAATTCTAAAAAGCTATGAAATATTAAAAATTGTACCATTGCCCACTTTAATCGCCATCTTTGCAAAATACTAAGTGCAAAAACATCTTCGAAAAGCAATTGCAAATTAACAAAAGGGAAATTTGTTCACGAAAAATTAGCTCTAACTGGTCAATTACAGGCTGCGTGACCCTAAATGGCATTAGATTATAAAATAAATGGTCACGAAATTATGGCATGAAAATAATTAACGTAAACACACTCATTTCATTGAGACAGAAAACTTATTTTAAAAACGATCAGCGACATTTTACGTAAAAAACTAAACCGACAATCCCCTTGATGAGTACATGGATTTTACAGTTCTTCCCACATTGTTAAAACATTTTCAACCGCACTGCACCAACTTTATAATTTGTTCTACAAAACTAACGGGCGTCATATTACTCCACCTTCCCCTAACACGCCTCTAATTTTCCAATTCCTCGTCCCATACCCGAAATCGCGAAATTAACGCCATTCCCACCCCTTCGAAAACGATTGCAGTAAACAGTAATTATGCACTAAATATTTCACAAGTACCTAATCGTCCAAAGAAATTACTTTCTTCCCCATAAAAAAGTGACGTAATAAAACAGAAATGCACTAAACGGACAGGAAAAAATAAAACTTTATATATAAGTCTGCTAATTAGGCTTACACAAGAATGGCTTCCTTTCTTTTTTTTCTGCAGTTGGGTCGGATACATTTTTTGCTTCGTCGGGACCATTAAAAACTCCGCACATTAAAGTATCCTTTTTATTCCGGCTTATTAAAAGTGACGCACATATAGACAGCTTAGCGAATTAGTCCCTAATACCGGGGGCTAAAATAACTGTGAATAAGGAGATGGGGCTATTCAAAGGATCTGGATTTAAGCTCGGGATTTAAGCTTGGCTTAAGTCAGGAGACATTACAGCTGATGACTGGAAGCCAGCGTAATTAGGAAGGCTAGATGTGATACGGAGAAGTTTTTTCCCTGCGACTAGACTTTCCTCTTTATAACAAAGTAAAAACGCATGGATTGGTCCAAAGTCTCTAACATTTTATTGAACTTTTTATGCCGAAATGCAATACTATATATAAGACTTGTGTTATTGGAATAAGAGTGCAACTCATAAAACACTAACAAGAATTTAATAAATACAGACATCGCAAAAAACAAGCATACGACAAAGTAAAAACGAATGGATTGATTCAAAGTCTGAAAAATTGTATTGTTTCTATTAATGCTGAAATGTAATTATATATATATAAGGCTTGTGATATTGAAATAAGAGTGTAACATAAAGTACCAACAAGACATTTAATAATTTCAAAGCAAAATACAAGCAAAATACCCGACCTTACTCGGTTTGAATTGGTTTACCCTAGATTGAAGATATGATCACAATATATGATGACCTTTTTCGTAGAATAAAATAATATTTTAACACCTTTCGCCATCTTTATAATTTCTACAACTTACTTTAGACACAAATACTACACATGCATAATATGACAGAACAGTATGCATTCATGCAATACATTTCACATATATCGCATCCTTGCTGTATGACAAAGCTACAAATTGACGAAAGGTAACATTAATGATTTACGGCGAGTGCTCTTGCACTCATAGTCAACAAAACAATATATATATATTTTTTTACTTGTGGCACACTTGTATCCGGCATGCGACATTGTGGAATTTCGCAATCTTCTCCTGTCATTTTAAGACAAATAATTTTTTAATGTTTGAAAAGTTCTAGTTCTGATTTTTTAAACATTATTATTATTTCAATAACGGCATCATTTTTTCAATAATGGCATAATTACACTTAAAATTTGCTTTATTCTGACTTATCTGTCACTTTAAGTCGAATACTTTGTGATCGTGTTGTGTATGAAGGAAAAGTAACACAATTTATTAAAATAAAAAAAATTTTAAACAGAAAACAGCGGAATAAAACAAAATAAAAGATGTAGGGAAAAAGTTGTTCGAAAGATATTAATTTGTGATTCTTTTTTATCTCTTGATCTTGCAGTTGCCACAACTTACAACTAAAAAGTGCCCCCTATTTAGAGATGCGAAATTAATTCATAGCGAAAGAAGAATGAGTTTCCGTTTTATTCCCGTTCGTTGAAAAATATAGTCTGTTTCAAATATTCGGAAATCGCTTACATTGCGCAAAGAACAAAAATAAGACTCGAAATAAATAAAATATCAGAGGTCGTTTCTTCGTTTTCGTTTCAAAATTCGTTCGTGTTTTCAAAATTCCATAATTTTTTTTTTTTGAAGAATAATTACTTTTTTAGCAGTACTGGTAAAGCAATCGAAGTAATCGTAATATTGAATTGTCATTCCAATTTTTCCAAAACTACCAAATTATGGTTGATTTAAGTATACTTAGGGTTTTTAGGGCGAAACTCATCTAAATATAACAATAAAGAAATGTTTCAAAATGGACTTCACTAAACTAATAGATAATGTATAAAATAAAACACATTCCAATCCAATATCTAGAATAAAATTCATGTTGTGCCTGCACAAACACACTAAATGAAGATAAGTACTCAATGTATGCAAATTTCCATGAAAATATATTAAACCGTGTGGACGTGTATAGGTCACATACTATGCAGACAGACAGACACCAATCGCGTAAGAGTCGGATTTAGCATCAGAAGGGTCCAAAATGGATAGAAAACTTGAAATGGGTCGAAAATATTCAATGTACAAACAAACAATCCATTCTTATTGATATAGATAGGTAAATCATATAAGATAAGCAAACAATACGAACAAAGTAAAGACATGGAGGCAATTTTACAATTAGTATATACATAGTGTAATACTTTTTATAAATTATAAAAATGTACTTTTAAAAACTATAAAAATGTACTTTTTATAATCTTTAAGAATATACTTTTTATAAACTCTAAGAATATACTTTTTATAAACTATAAGAATATACTTTGTATAAAATATAAAGATAAGAATGCAATGGGTTCTACAAATCACTTATTGCTATTTAAAGTACATGTTATTATTTTTCATGTAATTGTGTAAATAATGAATGCGCAAATCCGTGATAAGCTTCATTGTTCATGAATGTGTTCAACTCAGAAAAGTGTGTCAATTAATAAATAACTCAAACGTTCACAGCTGAAATACTTACCACAGTATTCGCAATAATCTAAGAAATAATAATCTAAGAAATAAAATCAGTAATGCATAACATAATCACTCAATTATACTCACAGATAAAAACTACATTTTCAATTGATGCTTTCAATTTCTCGAGACGGTATTTGAATATTTTATTGACTTTAATATGACAGAGGATAAAAAGGGATCTACGACGTCGTAATTTTCTCTTTTTGTTGTTCAATTTGTTTCCAAGTGAGTCGATTTTCTCTAGTACAATTACGAGTAGATTGGTCCAAGATCCTTTCATATTCATATCGAAAAGTAATGGCAGATATAAAAGATTATTATAAACCTAGTCACTTAGAACTAGGAACCTCATAAAGCTCTGATTAGAACTGTTAATTAAACTACAATTGCTATTAATTACCGCAAAATATATCTTGTAGGCATATTACTGTATTTGAAAACAGGCTTGAACTTATTTAAAGCTTAACTGCTTTCGAAGGTTGAAATTATAAGAACATAAAAATGGCTATAATGTGTTTCCAAAGGTATAAACAACACACTTTTAAAGTACATAAACAACACACTTTTAAAGTACATAAACAACACACTTTTAAAGTACATAAACAACACACTTTTAAAGTACATAAACAAGTAAAATTATTAGGTAAAAATTTTAAGACGATAAAACTTTATTTAGAATTATGATACATATAAATGTGCAACACAAAAGTTTGTAAAATATGATTTCGATTATGAACGTCCTCAGACAAAATGGCGAGTTCTGCTTTGCGATGCGGCTTCTGGATAGAACTAAGATTGATAATTTATTCTAATTATAGCGATTGTCTAACCTAGCATGCAAAATTAAGATAAGTAACGTTGGAATTCATACACTGCGTTACCTAAATTTCCTTTAACTATACAATAAAATACTGGAAATTCGTAATATTGTTCAAAAAAGACACAGATTTGCCTGTAAAATTTTTAAATGGTTATTTTCATCGATGTCCTTAGGGACAGGCTTTGGTATCGTGAAAAACTCCGTTGTGCTTGACCTTTAAGAGGGTCATTTGCAGGGCAGGAACAACCTACTCCATTGTGTCAACGGAATGCGAATATATTATGACTGTTTTTTTGGTGCCAGCTGCTGTTCTTTAGTCGCGCGATTTACAATGACTTAAAAAGAACAGGTGAAATAGAACGTACTCTGCAAGCGGTATTCGTTCAGATGATCTATGATTGGTTTTCAACTTTTACAGTTGGCTTTCTTTTTGAACTGCGGGCAGAGCAAGTTGGAGACAACGGTTAGAGAGAGCCAAAGCAGAGGGTATGACGCTTGGTAACAGCGTTGGACTGAGAATTCATACTTTTATGTATTGGTGTAATGATGTAAATACTGTGTATTTTTCTTAATGTTCTTGGAATAATACAAACTTAAATATTGGTTGTTGGTTGTCTTCTCCTTACGTACGATTCCTACTGTTTTCATGATACCGTTTTGGGACCACAACACAACAAGGCTAATGCTTTGTATTGATGGTTCGTTTTTGATGCGCCAGTATGAATTTTTGTCATTTGGAGGAAAAACATTTATCAAGGAATTATATCCGTAAACAGAAGCGGTATCCATCAGGATCAATGAACAACCAAGTATTTTCTGTTTAGATCAAACTTTAACAGATAAAAATATACAATTTTTCAATCTGTAGTGAGCCAATTCATAATAACAAGTACAAAAATCTGTACGAAAGGTGTATATATATATATATTTTTTCAGTCCAAACGCTAATAGAAAACTATTGCAAGAAATAATAAATAGGGAGCCATTTGACTATCACGAGTGCGGTAATTAGTATAAGTACTAATGCTTCTTGTTTGCATAAAATTTAAACCTACCACCATGATACTTGTGTACACAGAGAAGAGTAATTTCAGAAAAACAATACAATAAGTAGTACCAATAAGAAGTGCTTTACAATTCATGCCAGACTTTAAAACGCAAAACCTCCACACGACATTTGTACACACAAAACAGATCTAATAATAGTACAATAACCAGTACCAATAAGGAGTGCTTTTCTAGTTCTTATTAATCTTGAAAACACATCGTCAACCAAGACACACAAAAATTGTAATGTAGAATAACAATAAGTAATAAGGAGTATTTTTTCGGATCATTCCAATCTTTAAGAGGTAAAATCGTCCAATGAGGTATCCGCATACACAAATTTATAACAATACTACAAAAACCAGTAGCAACGAAGAGTGCCCTTTCAGATCATACCAATCTTTAAAACAAACGAAAATCATCCACCAAGATGCACACACAATTGAAAGTCAATTCATCATAACAGTACAATAATAAGTAATAATAAAGATTGCTTGTTTTCAGTTCATACTAATCTTTAAAATGCAAAACCCTTTACCTCTACATTTCACACAGTCTAGAGCCAATTCAGGATAATAGTACAACAATCAGTACCCATAAAAATTGCTCTTTTTAGACCGTACCAATCTATAAAACTCAAAACCCTACACCAAGAAACTTGCACACAGTCGAGAGCCAGTTAAGAATAATAGTACAATAAATAATAATAAAGATCGTTTTTTTTCAGTTCATACTAATCTTTGAAAATGCAAAACCCTTTACATCTACACTTTCACACACAGTCTGGAGCCAATTCAGAAAAAAAAAACCCCAATAATCAGTACCCATAAAGATTGTTCTTTTAAGTCCATACTAACCTTTAAAACTATATATATATATATATATATATATATATATATATATATATATATATATATATATATATATTTAGAGAGAGGGGGAGAGAGAGTTTTTTCAGATTATACCAATATTTAAAAAGCAAATTCCTCGACCAAAACACTGGACCACACTTCAGAGATTTCATTTAGAACAACAGTACCACAAAGGTATTCAGTTCAAACCGGATTTCTTAAAACCTTCCACCAAGGCACTTCTACACACAACGCAAAACCAATTCAAACCCATTCTCTCCCACTACAACCCCCACCCCCACCCACCCTCTGCAAACCAATCGCACGCGTAATTTTTGAATAACACTCACGAAGCAGAATCCTACCCCTGCGTCCTTTAATTACCCTCTCCGACCCAATCCGACAAACGCCATTTCGCCCCACGAGCCCCATCCCTCACAAAAGCGAATCAACCGATCCAGCTACCTGCTTAGTATTAATGACAGGCGATCGCGGCTAAAGTAGGGAGACGTTCCATTCTTCTGCTGCACCCCCTCGGCTCTCGGAGGGTCATCAGAGGCCGCCTCGGACCCCCGCTTCCGAAGGCCCCTCACGTCCTTGCGCTAATGCCGCCATATTTCTTCCAATGGAAAATTTCCCTCGACCCACTACTCCGGCGGAATTTTTCATTGGGGAGGGATTTCCTTTTTGTTTGGGTTCAAAAAATTGGATAGGTAGAGGTAATTCTTTCTGATCCGTCACGTTCCCGGATCGCTGTCCGGTATCTGTAAATCACGGATCCTGGGGGTGAGTTATGAAGGATCGGGATCGGGAGTGGCGGGTCTGGATCCATGGAGTCATCTTTTGAAATAACTAATTGAGGTTACTAAATTCACTTCGAAGGCTGCTGAAGGGTAAGTAAATAGTTATGTCTGTTGAGCAGCAAGTTTCCTTTTTTGATCCACAAATAACTTTGTTTTAGTTTTTATTGGAAGGATGTCTTTGAATCTTTTTCCAAAATCGGTTTTAATTATATATATATATATAAACCATTACTTAATACATATATAAACCAATAATAATTTAATTATATATAAACCATTACTTAATTACAATACATAATAAAAACCATTACTTAAAAATGGCGTCGTTAGATCACACCTTTCATTTCCCCGTACCACCGTAGCTCAGTTTGTAGGCTTGCAGATAAGGTAGGTTGTTAAACAAAGTTGGACTGGAGCAACCCAGCGGACTAATGGTGACGGTCCGGGTTCAATACCCAAAGAAAAGGCCGAGTACAACACAGCGTAATTTTGAACCACAGTCTGATGACGAGGTCAACACCTGCGCTGGCACCCCACTTCAAACTTTCACACCATGCCATCATACGGACATTTGAAGCAACGACGGATTTAACATGTACCAGACCCCACATACATGACGGTTGCTGGTTGGATTGAGTTTCAATTCGCAGCCACCGAGTACTGTCCGGTCTTATTTTGATAATGCGTAAAATGATTTCTTGTTCATTCAGTCTCATTTCAGTTTATCTCGTGAATATGGTTTGCAGAAATTCAAGATAAAATATCAAGCTATGAGATGAAACAACACTTTTTAAAGAATGGTAGGTAGTTAATTTAATTTACGTCGCGCTGGAACATCGCAAGTGACTGCGAATCAATTCCGAATGGAAAGGACAAGACCTCGGCATTGACCGTCATCCATAACCCGTTGTATTGCTCCAGTGTGAGGTAAATTTAAAAATACCAAACCAAATATTTGTCTTGTGTCTGACATAGCATGACAAAATATGGTCTTTTCACCATAAAAACCCCAAACAACTATCCAATTGATTTGTTTTGTTCTTCTTCAAACGAATTTTTAATGGCCAGTTGTGTAGAAATATGACCGTTCTAATCGATAAACTTTGGGAAAAGATAAAACTCACCACTAGTGTCGTACTTTAAAAAAAATATGCATTTAGATTCATATTCGAAAATGAGCAAGAAAGGGATAATTTTATGGATTTTCTCATAAAATAATCTTTTTTCCGAAATAGTAGCGAGTTAAATTCAACTCCTGTCTACGTAAGCTTGTGGGTATTGCTACTTTTTAAAATATACCATTTTGAGGATTACGAACTTAATATTACAACCATCCAAAATGCATCCAAAGCACGAAAATAATGGATAATGGAATCTTTATCCACAACTACATTAAAAATACCTAAACCCTTCAAAGCTTTCCAACCTTTTTTGTTTTGAAGTATTTTTAATAAGCACTATCTTTGGGATATCGTGATGTGCACTAAATATATTTCATGAAAAAGCTGTAACATAAACGGGAAAGACAAATATGTAATTTTTCTTGGGATTATATTGAAAAAAAGGGTGCGCTGAGAAAAGCATAATCCAGTCTTTGTGTTTTAATATTTTGTTTCGACAGTGAAATCTGTTTGTTTATATTCATTTATTATGCGTGTACTACTGTTTGTGAGTAAATACATGTAAATTTACTCACCCTCACACTAACGTTGTGAAAATAATCCTTATGATTACTTTACGTATGCATGATTTCACGAGTTGTTACTTTTATTCGAATCGGGAACAAAATATAAGGTATTTTAGTTTGGTAAAAAAATAAAATAAATTTAATGTAATCTGTTACTTAGAAAATTGCATAACAAAATAACAAATTTTCTTGTAAAGCACCATTTACTTGAATAACAAAATAGAAACATAAAACGGAAAAACAAACCAAATATTTTATAGTTATCCACACATCTTATTTTCTTATCAAAAATTCAAAGTAAATCTGAAAAAGTTATAATTCTTTTGAGTATGGTAGAGGTGTGGTTTTTCCGTTTCCAGCCTTTTACCATAAAACTCGAATTGAAATACAATATGACTGTAGCTCAGGTTACCTGACCGTGGTTCAAAATTACGTTGTGTTGTCCTCGAATTTTTCCAATAGGGTATTGAACCCAGACAGTCGTCAATAGCCCCTTGTGTTGCTCTAGTACGACGTTAGTTAAAAATTACCAATTAACAATATGACTGTATTGAGTTTTTGGTGTAAGGACCATATTTTAAATATGATCCAAATACGAGACAATAAAAGTCAACTAATAAACATACACACACAAAGGAAAGGTTTTAATGACACAAGAAGAGAGAAATACATTTAATGTAATTTACAGGAATATAACCTGCGCCTTATACAAATTGCAGATTGCTAGCATAAACGTGAAATATAAATAGACTAAGCATTGCTATTGTGAGGAGTTTCAAAAAGTGAGACGAACATGCTAACTAGCAGTCACGTGACTGATATTTGAAAAATTGGTTCGAAAATTTGGCATCTTAGCACCACGTTTGGCGTTATAAAGTCTTATGACACGGTAAGTGATGCGCATTTCTATAGTGGTCACAAAAGTAATGAAATTGACAGTCTGCTACCTTTATCATGTGGACCAATCAGATAAGGAATAAAGGGATAGGCGTAATCTACCATCCCGTGCACCAATTGGATTACGAATGTTCGTTTCTAACCGACAGACGAATGTAATCTATTTATCAGTTTTGGTTTCTTGATTCAGAACACAAAAATTGTTGTCATTGCTTACTCTATTTTATACTCCCTCTATGGTTCTTAAAGCAGTGGAGAAATCCACTGAGTCTCAGCTACACCTTTTTAAATATGGATATTTCTAATATGAATTTTAATTTGAATTTACTGTATTTTTCTTAACATTTACTATTTTAGCACTCAAGTTTTGAAATTGAGATTTTAAAACATCGTGCTTGAATAATTGGGCCTACTGAGTTAGGCATTATGTAGATACTCAAGTATTACGTCGCACTGGAGAAAGACAACGGGATGTTAAGCATCAAGAGATAACTTTCTGTAATTTAGAAAATCAAAGGGCTAAGTTATGTTCTACGTATCCAAGACAAGCGAATTTATGGATAGAAAATTCGAGTATCCAGACAAGAAATATCAGTCTTAAATCGATTTATTAAAATAAGAACATAAAATATAAATTCAGTAATGCATAATCAAGAAACTACACCTAAACAAACTAATTTAAGAAGTCTACTACTTTGTTTAACCAATTTTAAATTGCCAGAGGCGCGTTTACACATGTGCACCGAAAACTCTCATTCTCAGAAGGAAAAATAGCTGTTATTACAAGACCTAATATCCTTTTAAGATAAGGTACAACTCTGTTGTTTTACTATTCTATAAGATATTTCTTCAAAGCTTACTCGTAGAAATCGATGGAAAATATTGTTTCAATCTTGTGCATCTGTTTTACTCCCTCTCTCCAAAGAGATTGGCACATTTAATACTTGAATTTATTCCGTATTTACTTGAATTTATTCCGTTGTCGTATTTCTATAAAAGGTAGAAAGAAAATGATTTAATCATAAATTGAGGGGTTTATTTTTCTAACATTGTTAAATATCACACACTAAGTCATGTGTGGCTGTCGAAAACCTTCAAGATGACACTTATTCTGTTTTTCGTACCTAATGTGTACAACTATGTAGGCTTTTTTCCTAATATACAATTCTGTAGGCGTTATTTTCTAATAGCATCATTATACTTTCCATACACGATTGCATTGTTAAAAAAATGCGCGAATATCGAATCACGAATTTCACGCATATTGAAAAAAGTTCTATGTTTCAATTTTGCAAATCTTTTTTTACCATAAAAGAAGGCGATCGAGAAGATTATAGGTTGCCGTATAGGTAGATTATAGGTAGGTCGAGACGATTATAAACCTCTTGGTGGTTTTCTAGACGAGATATCTCGTCATTAGCAAAGCTGACCAGATCTTGAGGGGAAAGATATCTCGTCAAATAATCTCGTCGGCATAAAAAAATTGTCGATGTCTTGACGACGAGATATCTCGTCATCAAGACATTATCGAACAAGATTAACCATTTGCAAATCCGATTCCAATCAAGGTCTAACCACTTTTGCTGATGGCGCGTTACCTCACCATCAGCAAATTTTCTTAGATCTTGGTGCACGAGATATCTATCTGAAGCCCCTTAGAGGGTTGAGAAATGTTGTCCTTGTTGGCATAATTCACTTCAGAATGAAAGAAAAACTATGAATATTAGAAACAAAAATGTAGAAATTTCCATGTTTTGGGACAAAGGAAATACATTTTTACTACAGTTGGCGTGATAGAATCATGATATCTTTATAATTCTTACAACAGAATTAATATAAATCGACATTAATATTTGCTCTAAAGTGGTTATAATATAAAGAAGATTTTCAAAAGCTTCTAGATTTTGCACTATGTTTTTCTGCTCCATATTATGGATACATACATTGGAAGTTAGATAGACAACGGAAAGTATGTCTTGAGAAATGGGGAAACACTTTTAGTGTACATAGCAAGTTCATTCCGAGAATTATTTGTGTACCGAAGTATGTCTTACTGATTAATAATTATTAGTGTGATAATTTAATATTTTGGATAGCATGTTTGAGTTCATTGGCGCAAGGTCCAAAAGCGGACGAGCTGCGCCTTTCATTTTTTGGAAGAGAATGCTCAAAAATGATAATTTTAAATACATTTTAAAGAAATGGGTAGGTAGGTGACTGAATTTACATTGAAACTACACGACGAGAATATGGCAACGGTTCAGGACCGACCCCGAAATGAAAGGATTCGAGGACACTCCCTCGTGCTTTTGAACAACGGTCAGATAATGAGGTCAACACCAGAGCTGTCATCCAAGTATCCAAATTCCCACACAAAACCAGTATGAAGATACATGAGATCACGACAGATTTAACTTGCACCAATCCCATGCATTCACGTCGGTCTTTGGTTGGATCAAATTTCCAACTCGGAACCCTCTGTTTAATAATTCCGTTACTTTACCAAATGGAAAATGAACACACACAAAGGATTTACACTGGAACAATAAAACGGGTACTTGCCAACGGTTTACACGGTGTCCCTAAGAAAATTAACTATTATAGGAGGAATGGATTTGGAAAATGGGTAATGGGAACGGTTAATTTCTCAAACAAGGTACTTCCTAAGAGTTAATTGATTAACTTTGTTAGAACTTCGACAGCATACATGTAGACACACTTACATTCATGTGATAATTATCTGTTTTGTTAAAAGAGAAATAGAGTTGTGTTATCGGAATAGATGTATAAAAGGTATGGAACATATACAGCTGTTTGCAGAAAATTACGTATTGTTTTCCAGTACGACTTTAAGTAAAATACACACGTACCTACTACCATATCTTAATTCGTTATTAATTTTCGCCGTGAATGATATTCAAACATTTCATCCTAAAGTATGAGAAATTTAGTCTATGAAATGAAAACCCCTCTTCTATGTACTACCTCAGCATTCTATTCATATCCTGTTTTACCTCTATTTTGTATACATACTGCTGTTTGTAAAAAATGCAACACCATGAAAGAGTCATCAGAATTAAATGAAATTTAAAAAACAAACGGCTTGCATTAATACAAATAAATGAATAAATATTCAAAGCAAAAAAACAATATTAAGTGTCTGAAATCAGTATTTGGTGTCGCCACCACGCGCTGCAATAAGTGCTGCTATACGACGTGGCGCGGAGTGAAACTGGTGTTGAATGTCTGCTTGTGGAAGAGAATTCCATATTGTTTGTTTGCGCACCCAAAGTTCGTCTTTTGAAGCTGTAGGATGCGGATCACGAGCGAGACGCCGACCAACCAAATCCTACATTTGCTCAATAGGCGACATGTCCGGCGAATAAGCAGGCCAAAGAAGAAGTTGCATGTGTTGGGTTGAAAATAAATCTCGAACATTCCTTGCAACATGTGGGCGTGCATTATCCTGTTGAAAGATAGCTCCAGGGATGCCTTGAAGGAAGGGAACGACTTCGGGCTCTAGCACTTCAAGGACGTACATGTTGCTATTCAGATTACCCTCAATTCGTAGCAGCTGAGATCGTCCAGGATACGAAATCGCACCCCAGACCATAACTCCGGGTGTTCGGCCACTATGACGTTCGATAACGCACTCTGTAAGGCAGCGTTCACAGGCATAGCGTCTAACACGAATCCGGCCATCATGGTTCCACAAATTAAAGCGGGATTCGTAAGAAAATACAACTTGTTACCAATCAGCCCGCCAGGCTCTGTGCTCATGAGCCCATTGCATATGCAGCCGTCGATGGTTTGGCGTGAGGGGGATCCTGTATAAAGGAATCCTTGCACGCAGTCCACGGTGCAGCAGACGTCGGCAAATTGACGAAACCGACATTAGTACACCTGTAGCAGTAGATCAAAGTGCTACCAACTGCCTGGAGGAAGCTGTACGGTCATTCACCGCCATGTGGACCAGGTGTCTATCATCGCGCGCTGACGTCACCTTCCGTCGTCCACTCCCAGTTTTTCGAGTTGTCCGGTGCTCGTCGGTCCACTGCTTCAAAATTCGCATCACTGTGGAACTGTTTCGCTGCACACGAGCTGCTATTGCGCGATAGGAAAATCCTCCTTCACGAAGGCCGATGATTATCCCCGTTCAAACTCCGTAAGTTGTTGAAATTTCACCCTATTTCGTCGTGGATTCATACTTTGGTCTCACTAAACGTTCGCCCCTAAAAAATAACCATGCACAATTTTCAACGTCCCGCTACAACCCTCTATTTATACGCTTTTAGCATCAGTTCAGAGGGCGCTGCTCACACCACGCATGCGTGGAGGCTCTGAAACTTTACTTCTTTGCATAACATCCTATAATTGACAATTGCTGCAAATTTCATTTCATTCGGATGATTCCTTCATGGTGTTGCATTTTTTACAAACAGCAGTGTACAATCTTCCATTGCAGCCTTTGGACAGGGTAGAGAACACGACGTCTCTATATGTGCAGAGATAAATGACCTCACAGGCCATAAAGAAACTATATCAGTCATGGAAAACATCATAAACAGTCTACTATAGATGGAATTACACTCCTCATCCAGCTATGGCAAACTGGTGAAGCTAGTCTGTTCTTGCGTCTTGCACCATAAAATCCATAATACATTCAAATTCAACCAATCCAACGTAGATTAAACTTAACTCACATTTATTTGGGAGAGGAAAGAAATCGAGAATAGTATCCTTCTTCAGATACGGGTCAGATTAACCTTCCAAGTGTTTCGACGAGACATCTCATACAGGATCTGGTCATTATGATCTGATCGAGATATCCCCAGATAAAACTACCACGATTACACCAATGGTAATGGATATACATGTTGGAAAACAAATCGTCCTAAGCCCACAATTAACGACAGTCTGAAACAGGTTTTTGCACCAGACAGGACTACAGGACAGTTTTTGACGCAAAGATAAACCATCACAGAGGGTTATATAAATATATTTCTACTAATTTATTAGTTAACATTATATTTCTATTAGCTTATTACTTAACGTTATCGTCGAGGCAACATTATATGCATACTAGTGGGCCCGCCAACTGCTCGCTAACGCTCACCAACCCC
The DNA here is from genome assembly GCA_947359465.1 of Metellina segmentata. Lineage (NCBI taxonomy): Eukaryota > Metazoa > Arthropoda > Arachnida > Araneae > Tetragnathidae > Metellina > Metellina segmentata. The sequence continues at coordinate 91,128,643 of OX375878.1, read as the reverse complement.
CCGAGGATTGCTTTGCAATCCTCATTGGTTGGCTGCGCGAACCTCGCTCGCATCAATGAAGACAAGTGTCCTAGCAGAAGGGATTGCTTACAAAATATGATATTCCGAACGTTTTTTTTTTCAAATATAAATTTGTTGTACAGTAAAAAAGTTATAAAGTACCTCTGGAAATTAGAAGTCGAACAATTTGGAATTCAAATGAAAACTTTGGGCCAATTTTGACTGGAAATGTGAAGCTCTCTTTGACAATCGAATACCTAGGATGTTGTTTGTAAGCTGCAACATGAGCTCGACTAATATTTATTTTTTAAATAAAATTTCATCCGATAACGTTATAAATTCAATTGAGGTGCGAAGCTTCGTGGTAAACAAACAATTGTACGCTGTTGCTAAAACGCGATGACAAATAACGTCTTTTTTGTGTGCCACGTAATAGAATTATATATATAGAAGTTCTACATAATTTGAATACACAGCTTATTAAAAAGGTAAACAAACATCAATACTATTAATTGGCAATCCAGTAATTATCAAAAGGAAATTAGATGCGTATTTCAATAGTGTTGCTTTATGACACTTTATTTGAAATAATATATATGTATAATATGTATACCACTCTTATTGCAGGTAATGATTAATTTAATCCATACCTTCCGATCTTCCGAATCCAAAATATAAGCTATTCTTTCGTTCGTCTCCAGAACATTTCGTGGCTCATTTTCTTTAAGTGTGCATTTCTCACGCCTGGTCAGTAAAATTTTCTTGTAAGTGTTTCTTCATTTGCTTGAGGTTTGATGTAGTTTGACCAAATATTGCCCAAGTACTATAAAAACCAATAACTTAGGCTTAAAATAGCCAACCATTTCAAACCATTCGAATATAGTTATTACGAATGGCAAATTAGAGCTAGAGTTCTAACAATGCTGTGTACGGGCTTCAACAATACCGAAGTACCCTAGGGATCTATTATTTTCCCATTGGCCTAACTGCCACTAGTAAACACGGAGACATGAGGTTAACCATGCGATCTTTCTCTTACTTCTCTCTTCACAATTACTTGGCATTGTCTATCTTGTGTTTGGCGCAGCTTGTCCAAATATGAAACTTGAGCCATAAAACCCAAAAACAACCATTTGAGTACCTCGTACATATAAATCAAATATACACCCAGTTAATTGGAACTAAAGATTCGTCTTTCCCACTCATTCCTACCTTTTTCGAATCGAGGATTTAAGCTGCTCTTTTGTTCGCTCCTCAAGAACACTTCAAACCCTATGTATTATTTTCCTCTACAGGAATTTAGCAAACCGCACCGCCATCGATCTCCAGTGTTTGTCCCTTTCCGAAAAAATGGCGATTCAATTGAATAGAGGATGATCCAATCAAGCCCGGTTTTTTGCCCTTCGTGACTTTTGCCGGAACGCAGCAACGAATTAGGACAAGGGTTTCTGGTCAGGGTTCCAGTTGATTTTGTTTAGTCACACGGCCCCCGCTTCTAATTGGAAAGGCCTTAATTATATTAAGAAAGCTTTTCGAACCTAGTCCGAGATCAAAGGGGTAGGAGATGGAAAAGAAGGAAAACAAAGGGACGCTGTTATTTTTGCCCCTTTCTTACCCGGGCTCGAAGCCAGGAATCTTTTTGCTTAACTTGGGGGAACGGGTGTTGAATATTGAATGGTTTGTTCGTCGCGGCGGGGGCAAACTGATGAATGAAGCGGTGTCCGGGATGAAGTAAGGAGTAAACTTGTCTTAATGAATCACACAAGATTCACGGCCTCGTGAAGAATAGTAAACGGAAGGCGCTTAGATGATATAGTCGTGAATCATTCATTATCTAAATCTACCGAATGCTTGGATCGGGGTGTTTCAAAAATATCCCTATCAATTGTAAATGTAATGAGACATAATGTGGATGTTTGCTAGGGTTTGCAAATTATCGAAGGTCGCATTATCGATGGAAATTTACAGTATTGAATTCGATTTCTAATTTCTTCTTTGGCAAGCTGTTTTTAAGCACATTTCTGAAATGACAGCAGTCATTTTTCTAATTTTCAATACCGATTTCAAGTTCTGTTCTCAGAGAGAACTGTTTTTAAGCACGTTTGCAAAATGACGACACTCATTCCTGTAATTTTAATACCGGTTTAAGTTCTAGTTTCTTCATTAGCGAGCTGTTTTTACTCATATTTCTAAAATGATAACAATTATTTTCTAAGTTTCAATACCGATTTGAAGTTATAGTCTCTTTACGGCATCACAGTACTCTAAAAATGACCAAAATTACGAAATTTTTTTACATATTTCTATGCCTATACAGTTAGAAAGCTATGCTCCAAATTTTAGACATGAACTCAATTTAGTTTTTGTGATATTTAAAGTTTTCTGAGCGATGTCAGGCTCAGATTTGACAGCTTTCGTGACGGATTTGATTCCAAATATAATTGTGGCACGTTGAAAACACTTCAGACCTTTCATCTCTCAATTTAGTTAGATATCAAAGCACTTTTCTTTTAAACTGACAATAGGAGAACCTATTTTCGAAACACAAATAAATGTAAAATATAAAATTGCACAACGGAAAATAAAACTTGAAAACTGTGTAAAATTCAATATGAAAAAAATGTGGAAGGTGTTTTATATAATGACGGTCATTTCTAATTTAATTAATATTATTTTGAATTATTGCATTGTGTTTTAAAACTTGTTTTGAGAATGTTTAATATAATCAGCTAAATTGCCTTTATTTTGTCACCTTAACCATATTTTCAATTATATGAAAAACAACAATATTTTGGAACAAAATTTTGTTTGAGTATACGTAAGAAGTCGAAAAATATTATTAAAAAAAATTACAGCTCTACAAGCATTAAAAAGTTTTATTATATGTCATTAAAAACTTAAAATGCATTTTTCTCAGACTTTTATTTTGGTGATAGTAACTGTTTTCTATTCCCCAAGGCTTTTTTTATATTCAATATAGAGTATTGAATTTTTTCGTATATAGTTGTAAATATATATACTTTAAATGTTAACTAGTATTTTGTGTCTTAAAACTATACTTTTTTTTTAAATATCAAAGTGTACAGAATTAGAATTGTCAAGGTTTTTCCAGTGTTCTGGTACAAAAATCCTTATTGAAGTTTAACAAAGAAAAATATTTTGTAAATACTAGCTAGCATTTAATTCTAACTATCCAACAGTTATAAAAAACCCACAAATAGTTAAAACATTGCAAATTAACTATTTTATAAAAGTTTAAAAAAACTTAAAAAATTTGAGTTATTTTTTATTTTAAAAATACGGTTCAACTGACTTAATTTTTTGAAATATGTTTATAAACAAACTTTAGAACAAAAATAGCTATTTACACTTTGTTTAATTGTATCTAAAAATTTTTTTTGAAAAAGGGAACTGTGATGCCTTAAGTTCTGTGGCGAGCTGTTTTTAAGCAGATTTCCGGAATGGCAACAATTATTCTTGGAATTTTCGATGTCGGTTTTAAGTTCTATTTCTATTAGCGAGCTGTTTCGATGCTACGTTAAAAAATGACAGCAATTGTTCTTGTTATGAAGGTAATAAGAGGCTTTTGGTTAGCCTGAAAATGTTTGCATAAAAGTACCACTTCACTTTTAATTTTTCTTTTTAAAACTATCATACATACGTTATATCACCCACTTTCACTTTCTATATAATTATTCTAAGGAGTATGATTGGTTTAACAAAGCACATAGGCTAATCAAAGTGATCAATTGGGCAAGTTTCATGAATGCCCAGTAATTTAGCTAATCAAACGCATGCATTATTATGTTACTTCTGTGTCTTTAACCCTCCTGGTGATTGTCTCGACGAGATATCTCGTCATTAACAAAAACTGACAGGATATTGACGAACCAGATAACTCGCCATCACAAGCCGACCAATCAATATAGTGGTTAAGGTGTTAGCCTCTAGATCGGAACGTTCCTGGTTCGAATACGGGTAAGGGCATGGATGTTTGTAAGCGTATAGTGTACAGGCGGCTGGTGCACTTTAAAACTGTCGTGGTCGAAAGTCCTTATGTTGGGTTGGTGTGGAAATTTGGAGAGTGGTCTGCCAGATCAGATGTTATCTCGTCATCTGACCGTGGTTTAAAATTACGTGGAAATACACAGAATGGCTTAGACTGTGACGGTGGTAACTAGTTGAATGTCTCGTCATCATAAAAAAATGGCAACATTTTGATGACGATATATCTCTGAATTACCAAAATCAGTTAGATCTTGATGGACGATATATCTGTTCCATCGAGATATAACCAATGAACCTGTAAGGTTGACCCACTAAGAGGTTTAACTTCACACGCTCTAACACATTGTTAAGTGTTTTTAAAAGACTTGCATGCAATACTACGGTACTCAAAATGGAAGCGGTGAGGTTAAGAGGATTAACATACATTGTTCGAAATTTCCATGCAACAGTTCATAACATCAGATTTTACTTTGCATGCTGCGTATAGGGATTCTGGATCTACAGAATGAACTCGGGAATATTTAAATAGCCCCCCTTTCACACTACATTGACAGCAATCGGAGACAGTTCCAGTCGTTTCGAGGCAGTAATGCAGCTTTTTCACCCCTAACACCACTGTTAGTTCTAAAGTCGAGTTCCGCCCAACTTGGCTATGGACAAATCAAGCCGAAGATTTTGCAAATTGTCCGAATCAGAAGAGTATCTAATGAAGTGCCCAAAAATCTTCTACGAACTCATTTATTTTTATATCGGGCACTCGAAAGAAGTGCTTAGGGAGGTGGAAGTTGAAATTACACATCATTCCAGTGAATGGGGATGGTTCTGGAGTAAACATTCAGCAGCGATTTTTTTCTCGTGGCTCATATAACTTGTCTGTCTGAAATATTTGCTATAAAAATAATCGTTATGGTTAGGTGGAGTGAAAAAGGAATTCTTAATGTGTTATAAACCATGGCCATATAGAAGTCTCCAAAAATAAAAGTAACTATTTATTCAAACTTTGAAAAGTTGTTTAGTTCAGAAATAGTTATTACTAACCTTCTCAGAGTAAGAAGATTTTTGAGAAGTGTAGTTTTCTTTTCCCCGCAACACACATAACTAAGCAACCGTATTTATTGGTTAAAGTAACCCATGGATTATTTCAGTTTCTAAAAACATTATTTTGGCCTTTTTCTTGGATTATAATCCTTTGGGAAGATATCTATTGTTTCAAGCAAGAGTCTTATTGCTCCTTTCCTTGGAATAGAAATACTTTGAAGGTTTCTATTGATTTTAAATTTAGAACAGATTTCTCTGGAAATATATTTTATTGATCCTTTGCTTAGAATAGAATCAGTTGGATGGATTATATTGCAACTTTTACTATAGCATTCTTTGGAAAAGTTGCATTGATCCTTTTCTTGGGGTAGAATAATTTGGAAATATTCTATTGGTTTGATCTTTAGAACATAATTATCTAGAAATATTCTTTTGGTTTTATCTTTAGAACAGAATTAACTTGAAAGAGATTATGTTGATCTTTTGCTTAGAATAGAATCCTTTGGAAAGATTATATTGCTCTTTTAATTAGAGTGGAATCCTTTGGAAAGATATTGTTTCTTTCCTAAATATAGTATTCTTTAGAAAGATTACATTGTTTCTTTCCTAAATATAGTATTCTTTGGAAAGATTACTCTGCAATCAACATTTAATTTATTCAACCCGATCAATCCCGGGTAGTTCTACTAGTGTTAAATACAATTTGTCCAAAATTTGAAATGGCATTTTGTGTTTACATATTTAAAATATACTCATACTGATGTCAATGTCTATTTCCAAACGAGTGTATGGTAGAAATTTCTCAACTAAACCAAGTTACCACAGTTAGCATCTGCATCTGAACGTTCACTTTGATTGCATCTCATTCACTTGTTCAGAGGCAATTCATTACTGACCTCGAAATCTATTTTACGGTTAGCTAAGACTTTCTTTACTGAATTTTAAGAATTCATAGATTTATAGCAAGGGATAATCTATGAATTCAGCAGGTCTTCACAAGCACACTGTTTTTTAGTGCGTATCCATAAACATTTCAAAGCAACAAAATATGAATGTCTAATAACTACTGTAAAGTTGACATTTTAAATTAAATATTTTAGACATTAAAAATTACCAAGTATAGCAATTTGTCGTGCATCAAAATAAAATGAACTGTAAAATAGTTATTTTTCCAGGATATGTTTAGTATTTTTGAAACATTCGGTTTTATCTCTTCTCATTTTAATAAGATACTTTATCTATATTATTTTAATGTGTTTAAATTTTGATTAATAACTCCTCTTTTTAAATGAAGCAGAATAAATAAGTAAAATTGGTAATATCTAAACTGAAAATTTAATTTATAAATAGAGTAGTACCTCTTGGACGCATTTCACCTTTAGCATGGTGAAATAGTCAGAAAATATTTATCTTCCAAATAATTCTTAGCTTTCCCTTCCAATATTCGTGTCGATAGCGGACTTTCGCCAATAGTCCATTCTAGTGCGACGTAAATTTCTTTACCTACCTCTTCCATAAATATCTGTTAACACTTAAGTTAATACAGCTAATTTAAAGATGGGACTAAATTTCACGTCTCATTTATAATTAAAATTTTATTATAAGGGCTCAACTAATTATATTATGTAAAGGAATTGCGAATGAAACACTCAACACTCTTGAGACTGTTTCTAGACTAATAAATGTTGATAAAAATGTTTAAAGCGTTTAAAGAGAACTGCTTTATTATCTCTTAATTTATGTTTTATGCAAACTATTTACGCTTTAAATTAATGTTTGTTTTATGGAAATGTTTTTAAAATTTACGAATGAATAATTTGAAAACGCTCACATTTAGTATATGAAAGAAGGGTATTCGGTTATGAAGTTATTAAACTAAACCTAACCTAGTTTTGTATTGTTACTATGCATCACATTTTACAGAACTCAATAAACTGAAAGAATTAATAAAGAATACTGATTTTTCTCAGTTAAAAATGTAGGTAGGTAGTTAATTAATGTCACACTGGAGCAGAACAACGGTCTATACGCGACGGTCTAGGATATATCATTAGTGGAAATATCCAAGGAAAACGCCGCGCCCTTTTGAATCATGGTCAGTTGAAAAGAACAACACGAGTTGGCATTCCACTCTCCAAACTCCTACACCACGCAACCGTGAGGACACGGCAGATTTAACGTGCATGAGTGCCCACGTACACACGATCTTTTATTGGATCGATACAAATATAGGATTTGAGACAAATTCAAAATGTCAGTACTAACTAAGCAGTAAAATTCAAAATTTCTGTACTAACTAAGCAGTAAAATTTAAATAGTTAGCTACGCGCTATGCAGGTGGGTTGCATTTGGCCACATACAGACAATTTTTACAGAACCAAGTACTCCGAATTAAAAATTTTTGAAATCCATAAGCTAAAATTAAAAAAGTTCAGAGAGTAAATTAACGTATTCCCTTTATTAACCCTTTTAAACGTATTCCCCTTTATTAACCCTTTTAAACGTATTCCCCTTTATTAACCCTTTTTAACGTATTCGCGTTATTAACCCTTTTTAACGTATTCGCTTTATTAACCCTTTTTAACGTATTCCCTTTATTAACCCTTTTAAACGTATTCCCCTTTATTAACCCTTTTTAACGTATTCCCTTTATTAACCCTTTTAAACGTATTCCCCTTTATTAACCCTTTTTAACGTATTCGCTTTATTAACCCTTTTTTAACGTATTCCCTTTATTAACCCTTTTTAACGTATTCTTGAAGTGTACATAAACAATTTTTCTCTCCGTTGTTTTTACTGACGAACGTAGACAAAATTTGTCGAACACTCTTGTTGAGGAAATTGTACATCATGCTTCATGGATGGAAATAGTTCTGGTGTTATATAACCGTAAGCGATTTTCCGTGTCTCATATCGCTTGTCTGAATGAAATATTTGTAATAAAAACAAATATTATTCGGTTGTTGCAGTCGGAAAAATACTTATAAATGCGTTATAAAACATGGTTATATACAGGATGATTCTTAAAAGATGGGTAAAACTTTAAAAGATGATAGTACACATCCAAACAAACAATTTTCATCAAAGAATTCATGGTCGGAAACAAAACGCAAAGGTGCTAGAGGGCGCCGAAGGTGGTGTTGTTATAAGAGAAATAAACACACAAAGAGAGAATAAGTGACAAAAGCAAGTTTAATGACATGTGATTACAATAAGTGTAATCTAACAATAATATTTTTACAACGGCGAAGAAAAGATTTGCGAACTTTCGGAAAAACGTAGATCGCGTTCTTGTCCTGCAGCGGCTGAAAGTAAGGCGACGAGATCTTTTGCAGATTCAACGGGGGTCTAGTGCACAAGAGCCTTCAGCTGTCAGCACAAAAACAAATCATTACATGAAAGATCTGGCGAGCGTGGTGGCCAAGCTACAGGACCACCTCGTCCAATCCATCGGTTCGGAAGTTAAATCCAGATAGTTTCGCACATCTTGTGCATAATGGGCAGGTGATATATCTTGGTGGAACCACATTACATTCTGGATGCGTGTGGGAACGTCCTTCAGCATGTCTGGCAGTACCTGTTGCAGAAACGGGAGGTATTTTTCCCCGTCAAGGCGTTCTGGCAGAATTTAAGGTCCGAGTAGGTGGTCTCCGATTATTCCTGCCCAAACATTGATAGAAAAGCGCCGCTGATGAGCATGTGAATAAGTGACATGTGTATTTACATCCGCCCAAACATGTTGATTGTGGGTGTTAAATGCACCTTCACGTGTCCATCATCCGTGAAAATTACATTCATCCGTGAAAAGCACAGTTGCCACAAAATATGGATTTACTGCGCTCTTCTGCAGGAAACCAGCGAGCGAATTCTACACGACGAGGACAATCGTTTTGAGCCAGTTCCTGAACTCGTTGAACCTGGTATGGATGCAAACTTCAGCCTTCAGTTATCGCCATGTCGTGGATTGTGATACAAGTAACTGCCTAGCCACTGCTCGGGTACTTGTACTTGGCTGATCAGCCACCATATCCAAAATGGCTTCTTCTACGACTGACGTTCTGTCCGTCTTTGCACGACCTACATCCGACCGGGAAGCGAGAAAGGATCCCGTCTAGCACAACTGTTGGTGCAAGCGCTCAATTTTTTTACGGTTGGGCAACCGCCTGTTGGGAAACCTCTCTCATTACAATCGTTGAGCCCCTGAGCCATTTCCATTTGCAAGTCCGTAGATAAAATGCATATCAACCTTTTCAATTAGTAAAGGGCACCATCTTCCGATATGTTCCTACCGCGATTGACAGTTACACACTCGGATCAGCGGTTTTATGTATTAATCGAGAAGAAAATTTGCAAGCGAGTTCTTCTTTTCCCCCATATTACATTTGCATGCCATTACTGTCGTTCTTCTACCAATAACTCGCAACAAGAATGGAGCTTTAACATTTGCAAGGATCAAGTTTTCAAATGCGCCAGCACCTTTGCGTTTTGTTTCGGACCATGCATTCTTTGATGAAAGTTGTTTGTTTGGATGTGTACTATCACCTCTTAAAATTTTGCCCATCTTTTATGAATCACCCTGTTAGAAATCCAAACAATACAGATAATGTTTTATTATTTTACATAAAAATTCACGTAACTCTTTAAGCTGCCTCTGGAAGTTAATAAATTGAATAATAGATAACTTTTGTATACTTCCTTAAAATTATTTAAATTAAAGAATAGGAACTAATTTTTTTTAGGTACTTCTAGAATTGAATTTGATCATAAAGAACCCCCCCCCCTCTCTCTCTCTGACATACCCAATTTCTTTTTAAATAGCTTTGTAAAATAGTTTGTCATGCTTTTGCAAAATACATATCTGATCATAAGTTGTTCTAAATGTAATTTTTTATTTTATAAATACATTTAAACATTTAAATGTTATCACAGTCTACACTATTTTGTTATTTGTCTAAAATGAAATCTATGTACAGGTAATTTAATCAGTTACAGCGATGTTACTATCGACAGAAAGTCACTGCATAACCTGCATTATTATTTTCAAGCATTTTAAAATGTAGACTGGTAGTGTTAAGCATTACCGTAACTTACATTTATTACTATAATATGCTCACATAACCAATATTAACGAAGCAAAATTTGACATTGCTGGGCATTTTGTATAGATAAATATTATATATTTAATTTTCCTTTAAAGTTAGTTTGAAGAAAATGTGACTGATTTGGAAATATCAACTGAAATTAAAAAACTTTTTAAACAACAAATGTCATTATTCCTACGTACTTAAACGTATTTAACAAAATATAACTACTGATAGCGCTTATTTGGAAGACAATAATACATAGTTAGAAACGTTTCTAGGAACCTAGTTGTGAAGGTATCTATGGTATCCTTTTATAATTTAAAATTGTTTTTGAACATTAAAGAAATATTTTGTCACAATTTTTGTATTTCAGTACGATTTCAAAGGAGTCTGAATAGGTAATTTTAATATACACCGAACGCCACTTTAAACACAACTCAAAATTACCTATCATATGCAATATATAAATAATTAAGATAGTTTATATTTCACAGATGGAAATATTTTTTACATTTTTACTTTGTTAGAAGATAGCAAACAACGAAAGCAATTTTTATTCGTATTTCTGTACATTTCAGAGGGGTTTTAATATACAGTTGCACAACACTAAGCGTCATTTAAACTCAACGTGTTCTTACCTAATCATAATTAATAGATAAACAATCAGGTAGAAAGTAGGGATGCAACATCGATAGCAAAACATCGATGTTGATAATACATCGTCCCAAAACCATCGATGTTTTTAAAATCCAGTGTATTTAAACTTCTTTCCCCATTTCTTAAAACTGGTTTAGCAACTAGTGATGCGACATCGGCTCTAATTCATCGATGTTTTTTTCTAAAACATCAATGTTTAGAAAACATCGACATCGATGTCGCTTCCCTACTGTTCAGACCCTTCATACTTGGCCACTTTGGTATAAAAGTATGTTCGATTTACTGAATTTATAAACTATGTTACTTGGTTATTTTTAAAATTCTTATAACAGTATTTTTTTCATTCAAAATAAAACAGCGACAACGTAAAAATATCGACAAGTATAAACATCGATGTTACAAAAACATCGACTCCAATACATCGATGTTTTTTAAAAAACATCGATGTTTTGAAAACATTGACATCGATGTCGTAGGAAGTTGAATTAACGTCGCATGTATTTTTTGATTCAGAGAAGATAGAAAGCAACGAAAAAAGAAATATTTTACATCGTACACTCTTTGTTTACATTTCAACACGACTTTTAAAAGATTCGAATAGAATAGGCCATTTCGCAACACCTAACGTCACTCAAGCAACTAATCCAGACACCCTCAACGACGCTCTCCGATAAGTGCTTGCATCTTTGATTCGTTTAACTGGAGTATACTCCCGGCTTTTCAACACTGGATCCTAATTGGATAGTAGCGCAATGCAGGGTCAATATGCTGTCCATTCGAGTTAGCCTAACTATAAGTCAAAGTACATAACTAATGATGGCAACCTGGAAATGTGTATCCCAGAGCCACGATTAATCAAATTCATCCAACCGTTAGGATCCAGTCTTTAGGCGGATTAACAGCGTGTTGGAGCCCGCTGAACATGTCGGTAGGTGTTGACGCTGCTAGTGGGGGTCTGTTTGAATCGCCTCCCAAACGGCGGATTAAAGTTTGCTAATGGTCTTACTTAACTGGATCCTGATAAACACATCCACTCTGCAATCGGAACGGTATCGGAAGTGGGTCTTCGATGGATTGTGGTGTTTTTAGCCCTCTTAATGGTTGTCTTGACGTAGTGCCTCGTCATTAGCTAATAGATAGATCTTGAAGAACGAAGAATAGATCTTGAAGGACGAAGTATCTCGTCATTAGAAGAAATGGAAGAGTCGGAAGTGGGTCTTCGATGGATTGCGGTGTTTTTAGCCCTCTTAATGGTTGTCTTGACGTAGTACCTCGTCATTAGCTAATAGATAGATCTTGAAGAACGAAGAATAGATCTTGAAGGACGAAAAGCCGAACATATCTCGATCTCCACAGAATGAAAAAAATCGGTAGTGTCATGATGTCGAGGTATTTTGTCATTAGAAAATAGGTCAGGTCTTGATGACTTGATATCTCGCCCTTAACAATCTTAGCGGAATTATAGTCCTTCTCGAAAGATTGCACAGCAAGGGAAAATCCTGTGTCCTACAATGGATACCAGCACATGTCAATATTGAGGGAAATGAATGTGCGGATTCTTTGGCCAAAGAAGCTAGAGACCTTGATCAGAGGTGCACCACCATCACACTTGCTGATGCTAACGCAGTGGCCAGATATAGAATTATGACTCATACATATAATTAACCCCTTTTAACAGAATTCGCCTGTCTCAGAAATATCACATCCACTATTGCCAGGCTTAGAGCTGAGCATTATAAGGACATGAAGATCCATCCGGACAAAACAAGAACCTATGCCCATTGTAAAAACTGCCACGAAGTCCAACTCACTCCCAACCACATCTGGGAATGCCCAACTGGTGAGGTGAATCTTTTGAAGACTGGAATGGTTCCACTCAGTGACCCATTACGGGAGATCCTCTTCAGCTGGGATGCACCAACATTGGCAGAGGCTGTGACCAAGGCTTTTGATGGAATCTAGACCGCTACCCCACTACAATATTGCTTGTCCATGGACACGCGAACAACAACAACAACAAAAATCTTAGCTCGATCTTGATCGACTAGATATATCGTTGAAACCCTTCGGAGAGTTGAGTTAACTAAAATGTGGGTTATTACATGGATGTCGTCGAAGAGGCCAATTATATGTTGTCCGGTTAAGAATGGTGGATGTTGCACGACGTTTGTGCTCTTAGGATTACATTTGTTTCATTCAAATTGCTAAGATTTTAAGATTGATCGAACACCATTCGGCTGACGAAGTGCTTACATTAACACTGGACTAGGCAGGAGAAAATTGTAATTTATACGAGAAATAGTTTTTACTGTAGGTGGTAAGTAGTGGATTAACGTTGCACTTCTAACATCGAATATCACGTTCGCCATCTCATTTTATAACATTAATAGAATAATATTTATTCATATTAAGCGTAACTTGTTCATGACAGGAATGTAGAACATTCATATGGGTTTGATAAGATGAGTTCGAAATCTATTTGAGAACAATATATATATATATATATATATATATTGTTATATATATATTGTTATATATATATATATATATATATATATATATATATATATATATATATATATATATATATATATATATATATATATATATATATATATATATATATATATATATAAAGCATTTACAAAACTTATATTTGAAGTATATTTATCTTTCCGCGTAGGGATATGAAAATATTCAGATACTGAAATCAGATATGAAAATATATATCAGACTCAAATCGTGCTAGGCGGTATAAAATATCAAGATAAATGAAGGATATCTCGAAATACTTTTTTATAAGCTTTATTGTGAACAAAACATTATCCGAAGCTCGATAATTCGGAAATCGCGTATATGGTCTTCAAAAAACATAATTGTTTTTAACACTCTTGATGGGTTGTTTCTGTGTCTGCAATACTGATAGTAAGCAAAACTGACCTAAACTTAATAGACGAGATATCTCGTCAGTAGAAAACTGACCAGATCTAGGAGGACGAGATATTTCGTGGAAATAAGTTGGAAGGTTTAAGGAAAATATTGCCAGGCAGGGTAAATAAAATTCAATGTAAGTAAATTATAAATAATGTGCATAGTAAAAAAGATATTTAAGAAAATATATAAGAGGTAATAGTGATTTAACTTTCCGAGCGCCATACTTACACTCACATACACATAAACACACATGCACATCCACTCAATTACATACACACACACACGAGATTTCCGAAAAGTGTATTGTTCTTTTCTCCCCGCGACACACATAATGAGTAAATAACCACATTTCTTGGAAAGATTATATTGGTCAAGAAGGTATTAATTGGTTGGAAGTGATGCATGAAAGACTGCAAGTTGCAAATCGGATAACTGAACCTTCAGACGGTTAATAACAAGTATGCCAGATTGAAACTGGATAATAAAAAAACTGCTTACTCTGACCATTGTAAAAACGAACACTTTTCTTTTTTAAAAAATTAGTAATGACCGACTTCCCGATCATCACAGCAATTGTAGTTTATATGATCCTGATGCCCTTTAGTCCTGTTAAGCTATTATTCCTACATAACATCGATTTACTCAAAATATTTCGGTGCTGTACTTTTTAGATAAACGTAGTTTATCTCTACTATTATAAAAGGAAGTATTTGTCTGTTTATTTTTTCCGTGACCGAAAAATCCTGACAATTCAATGGCACTTACAGCATTGAAATTTTACACACAGGTAGTCGGAATTTTTTGCAATTTTTAGGTAGCGGCGAATTTTAATATTCAATCTAAAATATTTTAAAATGAATTTAATGAAATTTAATCATTATTGAATGCTACTGAATGCTACAGCATATAAGAGATCACATATTCTTAATTTATTGCTTTCACTTCCGTTTTGATTTTGATCGGAGGAATAATTTTTCAGCCAGACGATAAAAACAAACAATCTCTTAACTGGAGTCAATTAGTTTTCTTTCTATCTCCTATACCGTTAAAGATAGAGTAAAAATTTCAGCGGATTTGAAATATGCGGAAATTTTTACACCAGTTTAATACCTTACACCACGGCACGGGCAACACCGAGCTAGCCACGCGGTGGCTAGTCAGTACATAAGTTAGAAGGGCACGTTGCGAAAATTTTAATAAGCATCACGTTTTTATCTGTTGCATAAACAAAGTAAATCATTTCACCCCAAAAATATTCAGTAATTACAATTAATTACAAATTCAAATCTTTCTTGTAGACACCATTTTAAACAGTGTGGTTTGACCCCTCCAAGGTATAATTAAATTTCATATTATCCAGCCTGTATATATCTCCAACGAAACCTTTAAATTAAAAAAATAACGAAGACACCGAAGTAAGCATACGCTTACACATCCCAGACAGAAACTACCTAATAAAAACGCCTATTTCAATACTTTTGAGCAGGTAATCGATTGACTGACTCAAACTCTCAATCAAACTAGTGGGGTTCTAAAATACAATAGTCTAGTAAACAGATGTAAATTACTTCTGTAGTCATCCAACATCGATTTTCAGAAGAAAAATATTGAAGGGTGTAAGGTACTTTCCACAGAATGGTATATACTAAGGAGTTGATCATGCAAAATACTTCTCGAAGTAAGGTATGAATTTTTTACTTAAAACTGAGAAAACCATCGATCTTGTCTGAGTAGAACAAGACTTTCATCTCGTGACTGTCGGAAACACAGGTCAATAAAAAGAATACTGTAAACAACAGTTCAAAAGTTATTGAAAACTCGATAGACGGTTCGCAAACGATAAGAAAGAGAATAAAACAATGGATTGCCTTGGAAAAGATTTTTTGAGTCTGCAAAATCATAAAGTCTTTTCTTATATCGAAAGTTGGTAGGGAGAGGTTCAATATTAAACGTTGACTATTTTTTGTCGTATTTGCAAAAGTTCTTCACGATACTTTGAAGATAATTAAAAAGTTTCAGTTTGTAAAATGATGGGTAGAGTACTGAATATATAATACAATCAATATCTGATTGTTTAAAATTTGCTATCAGCTTTGAATGAGTAGAAGCTTATATTCAATATTTTGATGTAGAAAAAAAAATCTCCCATAAACTTTTATAACATATTGATTCTTACAATATAAGGCTTCATGGAATTTGTGATGCTGAGATGCATGTTAACCGAAACACTATTCTAATCTAAAATATTAAATCTCATGAACATAGATAAGCCTTTTGTTATATGAAGAAGGTAAATAGTTTTGCGTATGTTACTTGTACTGAACTCATTACGTTTTATTAACAAGCTGGTTTTAGTTTGACAGAGTATGAAGAGAGCTATTAGACAATTGAAAAATGTTTGTTACTTCTTATTTTCTTCCCATCTATATTTATTTACACATTAACAGCCTTTCTATGGAATTTCAGAGTTAGGAAGTTTGCAGTCCTATTTCTTAGACACTGAATTCAAACTGAAAACATCTCAGAAAATGATATTATATATATTTCTTAAATATATGTACTACAAAATTATCTATAAGTGTAGGTGATTTGTTGAATTATTTTTGGCGGTTGAAAATTTATATAACATACCTATGCACTGTATTTTTTCAGACTTTATCAAACAGCCAGGATCAAATATATTTAATAAGAAACAAATTTAATTTTTAAACTTTTCACACAATTTAACGCTATTTAAATACAGTTGAAAAGATAAAAGTTGTTCACAATTACCACTTTATTTCAAAAGTAGAAATTAAAATTATTAAGGTTTATTATAGTACCGTTCCTTTCAAATTGAAAGCCTAAATACATTAAAGTAGTCTGCATTATTATAATATGATATTTTTAAGTTTGAATATGCTAAAATAGTAAAACATACTTATAAATATTTCATACAAATAAATAAATTTGAGTACAAATATTTTTTTAATCCGAAACGTATAGTAAAGACTATTAATTTTCAAGTTGATTTCTATTATGGATGGATTATTATTTATATTAGACTCCAAATATCGGTTAGTTAGTTGGTAGATGAATATATATTGCACCGGAGAAAGGCAATGGGCTAAAATTCATAACACGAATAGGAAATTAATATTTTCAATTAATTTGTTGGTTTAAACAAAAACTAAATCATAAAGTAATACAAAATATAGATAAGCATATTTTCAAGTGTCGAAGAACATTAGTGGTTATTTAAATGATAAACCTAATATGGACGCAAACTCATCATTATATCTAGTGATTTTCGCACTTGGTTAACCGCAATATGAGTTTAATATTAAAATAAGGCAAGCATCATATGTTTTCCAAATTATATAAAACGCTTTTAAGTAACAGTACTTCAATGTTTCAACTTTGTATTTTTAGTGGTAATGGGTGGAATTCCATTATACTATAAATAGGTAATGATATGTCTGTAAAAGTTCCCTCTTAAATACAATTTTTGATCCACGTTTTCCCTTAGCTTATTGTTTATCAATCGTTTTTTGGTCCCTCTTTCAGACACTATTTTTTTCGTTTCCCCCTGGAAAACTAGATTTTAACCAATAATAAATTGCAAGTATGAAGATGAAGCTGAAAATTTTGAATTTCGTCAAAATATTAAACCAACTGAGTGTAAAATTTTATGAATTCAAAGAGCTAGTTTGAATATGAATACAAGTTTGTTTATATTGGGATACATTTTTTGTCACCTGCATCTTTAAATCTCCATAGTCAACTTTGTGCAGTCAGTTCCTTTCTAAGATTAAAAAAAAAATACTAAATAACAAAGCACCATTGTGCACCTAATTCTGTTTATGAACGAACGTCTAACATGAATTTTATTTAACACGAGTTCAAATAAACATTTCAATGCCTAACCAAAACACGAACAACGCTTAACAACTGAATTCGTTCGTAAAACCGGTGAAACATCAGCACCAGATGAGACTCGCGCTGATGTTCATTATTAGAGGAAGAAATTCATTAATAGAGGAAGAAGACGATGTGCAGAATATTTTTAGTGATAGTTGTCATATTCCAATCGTACGCAAATGTATGCGCTGTTTATTGTCAGAAAGTAAAAACGAATAAAATCTTGTTACGTGGAAAACAGAATTTTTTTGTTTCATGAAGAATTTGTTTAATTTTTAAAGCAAATTTACCTCTATACATTTTCATTGCATGTGTATTTTGTTGAAATAAAATAATAAGCTTAAAACAAATGTTTTCATGTTTTCTAAAAAATTATTTTTTGTAATGATTTTTTACATCCTGAATTAATTTTATTTTCTTACATACATACAATGAATTTTGTACACGCATTATTCTGGAAAGTATCTATCATGTAGAAATATACTTAGGTGTAGCGAGTTATTCTGTATGATCAAGCATATATATGTTTGAAGTAATTTTAGGCGACACATTTCTTAGTACATTCCTATAGCTCACTCTAGCCACATAATCCCCGTTATTTTCTCTGGACCCTTTTGTTTCGGCAGAGCCCACTTGAGGAAACTATGCTTTACGTTAAGCAACGAAGGGCTTCACTGTGAGAATGGTACCATTGTAAGGAAAGTACTTTTACAGAAATAAAGCTTCTTGATCGCGCCCGAAGATGGCGCTGGGTGTCAACGGCGAACAAATGCGTTATCTCAGTAGGAACGTAACTTAAAATTAATTACAAAGATATTCGCTCATCTCCATAATTTTTCTATCCAATTCCTTCTGCATCGCAGGGTTCCAGTTTCTCCCTCAAACAGCATGTAATTCCCTTTCGTATTCTTTCTAACAAGCAATTTAATTCTTTTTTCCCCCACTCGCTTAAAAAGGGGGAAATATTTTTAGGTTGTTTAAAAAGACAAACGAGAGAGAGAAAAATTCCTTTCAAAAGAAACGGAAAAGAAGCGCCGTCAATGGAAAAGAAATCCGAAAGTGAAAAGAGAAGTATTGTTTTTAATTATAGCTACTCCTTTTTACGAATGAAACTGGAAAAAAAAAGGAGTGTCGTTAATGAACTGAAACACTCAATGTTTAAACTAATTTTTGAGAAAAGTGAGGTAAAAAGCGAAGCCTCCCGTGAAACATCAGCAGTGACTAAAACAATTTTTAATGGAAGTAAATAATTCATATATATATTTTTTAATTTGGGAGTATGACTCACTGTTGATGTAATGCACTTCGATGTGATAGACCTAACTGAGTGCTTTAATTAGTCGAGACAGGATATAATAGTTTTAATGTAGATAAAACACAAACAAATAACCCTAATTAAACATGATGGCATAATCATTTTAAGCTGGTAGAAAGGGATTAATAAGCAAATCTAATTAGATGGGACATTAAAATTGGTTTTACGAGCTTGAAATTTTGTTCGAAGTTTATTCGTTACATATTTAATATGCGGAAATATTTCTTTCGTCCCTTTTGGTTGCTGATAGATACTTTTTGCAGTGAATCCTCATTACTTCCCTGTGTGAGTAGGAAATAAAACTCTTTTAATGAATATTAATGAATCGGAAAGCAAGCTATTCTGCCTAATTAATGCTCGTACATCCGGTGGTTTTTGCTTTTCTTTTGTCCATAAAACTTTTATCCAAACGCTGTTTGAAATTTTTTTTGTGACTTCGCTGATATGTTTTTACTGCAATGGGAACCATTTTATCCATCATTTGAAACATGAGTAAATGAAAGAAACAAGTATGGGTTCATGAGTAGTAGTTTCTATAAAAAAGTAATTGCTCGTACCTTATAGCATGTGGATATTCAGTGCACACTTAACCTTGTAAGTGATTTCGACAAAATATCTCTTTAATCAAAATCTGAGGAAAATCGAAACATGGTCCCTTTTTTTTAATTATGGAGATATCGTCCATTATGACGGGTCACTTTCATTCTAGTTACGAGATATCTTGTCCATCAAAATCTGGCCATTTTTGCAAATGGCAAGATACCTTGATCAGAGAACCACCAGGAGAGCTGCTAAATACACAAATATTCTAATAATATCTGCCAGACAATTGGTCTAGTGGGCGAGGGTGTTGGCTTCTGGCTCGAATCCGGAGAAAGGAGTGGAATTAGAATGAATGTGTGGTCTCTATAAACCTGTCCTGCCTTGATTTTGTGGTATGTATGTGTTGTGTAACTTGAACCAACCCCCTTAGTATTACAGGATAAAAAAAATTAGCCTTTGAAATGCCTTAGTGAGTAATGTTACAGCTGCGCAGTAAAAAAGTTTGAAAAAATGAAATTGGACAAAGCTGTTGTGTTACGTTACTGAAAACAAGCAACACGTGGCGTGGAAAGATATATTGCATCATATGTACTTGTCATAAAGTTTATGTTATAGGATAGTGCGATTAATATATATATATATATATATATATATATATATATATATATATATATATATATATATATATATATATATATATATATATATATATATATATATATATATATATATATATATATATATATATATGTATATCATGTTTTAATTTTCAATGTCTCAAAATGTGTATTTTTTCCATACAAGGAACATTTTTTTAGTCGTTTCAAGTAAATACATAAAAATGGGCTTACAAGTGTAACATAATCTATTACATATTTTAACACGGCATTTGTTTTCTATCTTCTCAGAAAAGTTCATTTCGATTGTTAAAAAGGATGAAAATTGGTAATTTAAAACAATATGATTTAAAAAAAAAGTCTAAAAATTTCAAATTTTGTAAGATGTTTTTTTTTTAAAAATCCCTGTGTAATATAAGGAGTGCAAAAGTGTCTTCATAACATGCAATAAAATATTAAAATCACTACACATAAAAGATTCTGAGAAAACATTCCTTAAAATTTGACCATTTTAACATTACGGAGATAGGATTGCACTGGTCCCTTTAAAAGGTATGGAAGACCAACCGAGAAATATACAGTAAATTCTATCATATGCATTGGATTCAATTATGCGGTTTTATATCACCACTCTTAAATAAATATTATTTATTAGAGTCTCAATTTACAAAAAATATGTACGTGTACTAAAGTTTATCAGTGACTTATGACAGTTTCACAAAACATCTAAAAAAATATATTCGTTTTTCAGCACAAAATTTTGTAATCCTTGGTGTAAGCAATATTACCACTGCATAAAGTTAGATAAAGTGAAATATTGTTTCTCTTGAATCTAAAAAAATATCTCTTACGAATTTTAGCAACTCGCAATTCTATTCATAATTTCGTAAGCGTTGTTGACATGCTACAGATATACAATATGCACAGACACGTGTTGTCATACCTCAATTAAAGAAACTAGGTACATCTAATCACGTTCATTAGTGGCTTTCGATCTTTTGCCAAAACATCATCCATGTAAAAAAATCACATTTATTTTTTCAGCTCAAAATGTTGCAATTCTTGATGTAGTTGCAATTGTGCAAGGTGTAATTGTTGTTTTGGTATACATTTGTAGGCTCAACAACACACACACATCGGTGACTAAACATCTTACGAAACAAACCGCAGGATGCGGACGTTTCGCACATACTGATTTACGCCCCAAGTTTCAAATTTTGTTTCGTATTCCCATCCACGTCGCTCAATCCCATCCCACACTAAGTGCACTTTGATTACGATTCGCCAACTTCAAAAATCAATCAAGGATGCGCAACTTCAATCCCAAGCCCAGAGCGTGCACATTCAGGGCTCCCAACATCCATAATTACTTCTCTGAGTGGATCAAATGACTCAAACGGGGAAAAATGTATTTCTCTCAAATAATTCTGAATGGGAAATTATAATGATATCCGAGAGGCAAGCCAGAGATACTGAACGAAGCCAAGCACTCTTATGAGTAGGCCTATTCACGGAGCATTCCCATTCAGTCTGTGAGTAAGTCTTGTGGACTCTCTTTAATCCGCTTGCAAGAGCTAATTTGGAGAAAATGACTTTCCGGGCAGAAGATTGGGGGTGGTCGGATGGGGTGTAGAGAATCCCTTAATATGGGAGTTTTGTCATCTTCGCCTGTCGCGTCGTCCGTCGAGCAGAGAAGGAGAAAGATGATCTTTTGATGAATTGATAAAGTTTATAGCTTGTGGAAGGCAATGTCCTGGAATGGCTTGGAGTCCGCCATATTTTGATGGAGCCGTGGATATATTAAATATAACTCAATCTTATGATTAGGGAAGCCTACTTTATGTATACGACATGGAGGTTTTCAACTGGTGGTAAGCGTGACACGAAAGGTTCCTCAGTTATTGTTCAGAGGTTCCTCGGTTTGACGTTTTTGAATATTGAGCCAGTAAACCCAACCTAATAGTGGTACGCAACGAAACCTTTTATTTCACTCTCAAATGAATTTCATGCTTCTGTAATGTCCTCAGTTTATTATGTTTGATGAATCGCACGTTTTTACTTTTTTTTTATGAAGTTTACAGCTTGCTGATGAATTGGCTGGAATGACTTGCAGTCGGCCATATTTTGATGGAGCCGTTAATATATTAAATATAACTCAATCATATGATTAGGGAAGCCTATTTTATGTATACGACATTGAGGTTTTCAGCTGGTGATAAGTGTGTCACGAAAGGTTTCTCAGTTACTGTTCCTCGGTTTGACGTGTTTGAATATTGAGCCAGTAAACCCAACCTAATAGTGGTACGCAACGAATCCTTTTTTTTACTCTCAAATGAATTTCATATCTCTGTAATGCCCTCAGTTTAGAATGTATGATGAATCATACGTTTTCACTTTTTTGATAAAGTTTATAGCTTGCTGATGAATTGACTGTAATGACTCCAAGTTCGCCATATTTTGATGAAGTCGTGTATATATTCAATATAACTCAATCGTGATTATGGAAGCCTACTTTATGTATATGATTGGAGGTTTTTGGCTGATGGTAAGCGTGCTACCAATGGTTTATAAAGTATTGCGCAGAGAAACGCGGTAGGAATATTTTTGGACCTAGAGCCATCAACATTTTGACTACAGCTATATATATAACAAGCGCGATTCTTATAACTTTCAAGGTTAAACTGCTGTAACGGCCATAGTCTAAATTCTTTCTCGGCGCGATCCTTAAAACTTTCAAGGTACAGCTGTCGTACTGGACGTTGTCTAAATTCTTTTTTGGCACGATCATGATACAACTGCTCTATCGGCCGTAGTCTAAAGGTTAAACTGAAATAACTGTACGCAACAAGACAGTTTATCGCACTCTGAAATGAATTTTCTGTGCATTGTAATGCTCTCACTGTAGTATTTTTGATGAATTGTCTGTTTTTAGGCCTGTTTTATTAATTGATAAAGGTTATAGTTTGTGATCCGTCATACTTTGAAGGAGTCTCGGATACATTAAATATAACTCAATCATGATTACGGAAGCGTAGTTATGAGTTTATGCGTCAACCATGGAGGTATGCTCAATGCTGGTGGTAAGCATGCTACCAATATTTCATAAGTTTTTGTTCAGATGGCGTGATTTGAACAGTTTTGATCTGGAGCATATGAACCCAAGCAACTATAGATACGCACTAATTCTTTTATCTCATTCAAAAATAATTTTTTGGCTACTATAATGCCCCCTGTTTAGTATTTTTTATTGTTCTAATATTTTTACTTTTTTGACGAATTGATTAGTGATAGCTTGAGGATGAAATGGTTTGGATGACGTTAGATCTACCATGTTTGGATGGAGCCTTGTATATAATTCAATCATGATTATGAAAGCGTGGTTTGAAATTGCCGTCAACTGGTGGTAAGTATGACATTAGTGGCAATTGGTACTTAAGTTATTGTTCAGAATGAAATAGTTTACGTTTTTTTTTTGTTTCGTTTCGAAATCTCTTGAGACCATCAATCAAGATCCGACCAATTTGCTAAAGACAAGATATTGACAATTTTTTATGACGACGAGATCAAAATCTGGTCAGTTTTTCTAATGGCTAGATATCTTGATATCTCAATATCTGGTCAGTTCTCCTAATGACTAGATATCTCGATATCTCAATATCTGGTCAGTTATCCTAATGTCTAGATATTTCAATATCTGGTCAGTTCTCCTAATGACTAGATATCTCGATATCTCAATATCTGGTCAGTTTTCCTAACGTCTAGACATCTCAATATCTGGTCAGTTCTCCTAATGACTAGACATCTCAATATCTGGTCAGTTCTCCTAATGACTAGATATCTCGATATCTCAATATCTGGTAAGTTCTCCTAATGATTAAATATCTCGATATCTCTATGTCTGGTCAGTTCTCCTAATGACTAGATATCTCGATAGCTCAATATCTGGTCAGTTCTCCTAATGCCTAGATGTCTCGATATCTCAATATCTGGTCAGTTCTCCTAATGTCTAGATATCTCAATATCTGGTCAGTTCTCCTAATGACTAGATATCTCAATATCTCAATATCTGGTCAGTTCTCCTAATGACTAGATATCTCGATATCTCAATATCTGGCCAGTTCTCCTAATGATTAAATATCTCGATATCTCTATGTCTGGTCAGTTCTCCTAATGACTAGATATCTCGATAGCTCAATATCTGGTCAGTTCTCCTAATGCCTAGATGTCTCGATATCTCAATATCTGGTCAGTTCTCCTAATGTCTCGATATCTCAATATCTGGTCAGTTCTCCTAATGACTAGATATCTCGATATCTCAATATCTGGTCAGTTTTCCTAATGTCTAGATATCTCAATATCTGGTCAGTTCTCCTAATGACTAGATATCTCAATATCTGGTCAGTTCTCCTAATGACTAGATATCTCGATAGCTCAATATCTGGTCAGTTTTCCTAATGACGAGACATTCAGCTGGGGGGGGGGAGAGGGTTAAGAATAAGTAATTTCAGTGAAATCTTGATTATCCAAGATAATGTGCACCGAGGCAACATTAGATAACTATAAATTTGGATAACACAGACGTAATAACACAAAACAGAAAAAACGAAATGTAGAAAAGAATTAGCGTACCGCATGTTTGTATTGCTGAACATCTTCGGAAAATAACTGCATCCACTACTGATGGATTCATAAAGAAGAATTTCAAGGATCTCAAGTTGTAACCGGCAGCATTCTGACGGCTATATTACGCCAGTCAAGGACAAAAAGCTCACATTCTCGTATGTGTTCGAATTTTTATTTACATGGTACATGATGATGGTACATGATGATTTAAAGCTTTAAAAATCTAGGTTTAAAACTATCGCATATGCAATTGAGTTATCGGAGTTCGTAATAAGCATGTTTCTACTGCGTTATCCACAAAACCTTTCATTTATTCATCATATTTTCATATTTTACATATTTGTTGGAAATGGTACTTCATTGAAGGAGATTAGAAAAAGCTATGCAGAAAATGATAAATCAACAATCATTGTTAACCTAGTTATAGATATCCCTTAGGCAATATCGTTGATAGAGAATTTTAGAGGAACTAGTCACCCTTTGATAATATCAGCACTTCTGGTTTCCTCGCTTTAGGCTGGTACAGGTATAGAACATTCCTTTTCATGATAGATTCGATTACCAAGGAGCTATAGATGTAATTGAAAAGAATTTGGGAAGAGATTGGTGTAATTCTCTTTGGAATTCGTTTTTGTAATCCGTTCTTATTTGACAATGCAGAAGTGAAAACTATCATTAAGATTGGAATGTACGGCATAGAAACACAGTGAGCCACCAAGCAAAAATTTTTCTGCAACTAAAACGATGCCTAAAGCATAATTTATTCTTGGAATTGTTAAATAATTTAAAATATTTTCGAATACGTAAATTTTACCATTTGAGATCAATAAAATATAAAGTGCTACGAACTCTCACAATTGAAAAAATATAATACGAGATAAATCACCAAAATTAGCGTCGAATCGCTACATGTGTCATTCTTAACTTGTACGTAATATTACAAATGAACTGAGTAGAGAAAACGAAATAAAAGCAAAAATACGCTCTGCAGAAAGAAACCAAACCCCATAGGCAATGTTCGATCGGAATGAAATATAGCACGTGTGATGCACATGAAGAAATAAAGAATTGATCACAATAGCAAATCCAGAGGACTCTTTGTTATTGTAGAACTATATAAGAAATATAACAAATTTTAGAAAATTGCTAGCTCCTTACGGCATGAGTTAAATGAAGTCCGTATTCAAGCCTGTGGCAAATTATGCTAATTATTCTAAAGCTGCTGTTCAAATTCCTTATGACCCAACTGACTCCAAGCATATCCTAGGCATGATCAATGGGAACAAATCTGTGGATCGTGTTGACCAAGGATGGGTGCCAACACTATGGAAGTATTCATGGAAGTGGCAAACCGTATATGACGGGTTGCTGTCGTGCTGTTAAATAACCGTTTCCACACATGACATGAAAGTCAATCAACATTGTACCATTACTAGAAGGAATTGGATTTTAAGTTTACCAATAGTTATGAAATTTTATTTAATTGGACAACTAAAATTTGTTTCTTAATTAAAATATACAAGTGTATCGAAAGAATACTCGAAGTAAAACTAGATTAAATATGTGGCAAAAATGGTAGAATTGAAAATATTACTTTTATTTATCTAGAGAGGATGTAATTGGTATAAAATCAAGAATGGTACTAAATATATAGTAATCATATATCAATCATATATAACCATTTTAAAGTTATTATTATCTCAAACACTCAAATTAGCAGGATTTATGTAGTTCCACTCGTTTTTGTAGAATTTGTATGTTAAAATGAAACAATTCTTGGCATTTGAAACACTTGTAAGTGATTTTACAAGAAACAAATGAATTTTAAAAGTGTAACATATATATTCCAATTCCATGAAATAGAAAAATATTTAAATTATAAGTTCATTATACCTGGAAGTAAATAATTATCTCTCATACATTTGCATTTGTATTTCTGATGGCAACAATTATTTTCCGAGAGCAATATTATGCATGCTTTCAGTGTTGTCACTGCTGCCCAAGTTTGGTCAGCCCCATTGTCAATAGCATTGACGTTAATTATGGCCATCTGCTTCATAGAAATGTAGTATGCAGTGATACGTTTAATTGTTTGAATGCGTATTTGGAACTGAAATCCCCAGAAGACCTTTGCTACAACAAAGTAAATATGAATGTATTGAAACTTTCAATTGTGGCACAAGTGTTTCGCGAGAAGTCACACAGAAGTCTGCTAACACAGTTATTGCAAATGACTACTAATGACTATCTGCTACCGCAGTTGTGCAAATTGTTTGTTGACGAAGGCAGAGACAGCCCAGTTGATAAGAGGTAAGACCATTATGTTCGTATTTAACCTTTAGACTACGGCCGGTACAGCAGTGGTACCCTGATCGCGTCAAGAAAGAATTTAGAAGATGGCCGTTACGTCATTTTTACCTTAAAAGTAAAACGAATCGCGCTTGCTATATCTATAGCCTGACTCAAAAGGTTACCGTGGAATTATTTTTCTGTAGGATGTTTTTTAGTTGATGTCCATGTTAACTTCATTTCCCGAACTTCCTTGTACTTGAGCCTTGTGTTTCAAACGGGAGTACATGTACCGCCGATGGTACATGATGATGGTACTGTATGAAAAGTATTTGGGAAGGGACATAGAAAGACCCCTGTTGATTCATTTCTACATGTATGATTATACAATAATTGATATAAAGTTCACACACACACACATACATTTCAATACCTCAAAAACCTGTATACTTATAAGTGTACCACGGTAGCGTAGTTGATAGAGTCGCATATTTGCAACTGGAAGGTTGCGAGTTTGAAACTCGATCCAACCAAGATCTATTGCACGTTAAATCTGCAGTAGCCTCGAATGCCCTCATGGTGGTACATATACCGCAGATATCATGAGGCCCACAGTGAAAATTATTAGGGAAAGGAGCA
The DNA here is from genome assembly GCA_947359465.1 of Metellina segmentata. Classification (NCBI taxonomy): domain Eukaryota; kingdom Metazoa; phylum Arthropoda; class Arachnida; order Araneae; family Tetragnathidae; genus Metellina; species Metellina segmentata. The sequence continues at coordinate 91,100,996 of OX375878.1, read as the reverse complement.
CTAAAGACCTCACATTTATACATGTATGATTTGTAAAAATTCATTTCGTTAACACACTTGAATACCAGGAAAATCTTTACTAAGTGCCACGGATTAGCAATCGGAGGGTTGCGAGTTCGATACTAAAGCCCATAGAGTACGTGAGGGGGTGCGTCAAATCTGTCATGGCCTCAAACGTCATCCTCACGTTGACATGGCGCGTAAGTTCGAAGAGTGGGGTGCCAGTTCAGGCACGACCTTGTCAGCTGTCCGTAGTTTAGAGTTACGAGGTGTCCTTGGATATTTCCCTTCGGAATTCATCCCGGATTGTTTCCAATAACCCGTTGTGTCGGACCAGTCAGTCACAATTCCACTACCTACCGACTAATGTTGATTAAGTGTCAAATGAGTGATTCGTCTCGGTCTCAAAATCGAAAGTGTCATGCTTGACTGTACGTTGATAATATTCTTTTGAGGGAATGAACAAGCTCGCGCAACTTGGATTAAGTACCTTTAAAAGCAAAGGGCATATGTTTAAATTATTACTGCAATTTGTCTACTTCCACCGAAGCAGAGATCATTGTGGATAACTCGACTCATCCTCGTATCTCTATAACACTGCAAGTTATATCACCTATAAGTACTCTTGAGAATGAAGGATGAGCAGATAAAATCAAACTACAGCAATTTATCTTGACATGGATGGAATATTCTGTGGTGAACGTCTTTGTATTACTGTGTTGTTACATTACGTTTAAGTAGTTTCAAGCATGAAGGATTGACCAGGCTGTTGAATCTTTCTTTTAACAGATGCATTGGACGATATTGAGTTCTGGTGATTGAGTTAGAGGAAATACCAAAGCACACTCTTCGTGCCTTGAAATGGCCACATTAACCCTATGAGAATGGCGGATAAATCGGTTGAAGGAACATATTCTCCATTCAGCAAACCAGGATATAATGAGGTGTGAATGACACGTATGATATTAACATAATCTTACGTCATTACTACGCTCCTCCAATAAATGACGACCAATATCTCACTGCGATTCTACACTATTTTAGCTGCATTATCTGGATCAAATCGAGTTATGTTAGCAAATACGTGAAATTTATAAAACCAATATTGTTTGGTTCATTAGATAAAGAAGTGTTAAAATTGTTTGGTTTATTAGATCATTAGATAAAGTTTAATAATTCGTTTATTGGGGGTTTGGTTACATGGAATTTTGGGTTACCTATATATATATATATTTGGCCAATATGTGTTGAACAATGTTTTTCCTGTTAAGTAAATGGACTAGCATGATCACACAACTATGGAGTTTGGCAAAGAAGGTAGAAATACACCTAGGGAGTTACAAGAATTGAGTCGGCATCGTCTTCAGATCCCAGACTGTGAGCAGTGGGTGGTAAAACCACTAAGCTAAGACTAAAATTGAATAAATAATTTTCGGATTCATCTAGATAAACATATAGTGAGGGGAACAATATAACAGCCGCACACAATAGATGACCTTAAAAAATAAAATTTTTCAAAAAGCTCATGCTGGTTATATGCAACTAACACACTGCTTTATTTACTGGTAAACTCACATTCAAAATTTCTTAATGATGCAACAAGGCAATACGTCTATAGATTGGACATCTTTAATGATACTACAACTTAAGCAATTTTATACTACATTATTTTTCTTCGAGTTTGCACAAGAAATTCTTTTACTGTGATTTATTTATAACATCACTAGAATTTCTCTTATACCAGAGATATTTGTCGACGACTCTTCAATATCTACGGAATAGTTATAGCTTGAACTGGATTACAGGGGGAATATATTAACTCGATGGGAATATTACGAGCGGAAATCGAGATGTTACATAACTTGAGTTAGGTTATGCGAACATTGGCAGTATAATCTAAATGCTCAGTTACAGTACAGTGTAGGATTCAGCGTCTACGCGATACTGTATTGAGCTCTGTGCAGTGTACGCAATGGGTCTAAAGTAACACGAAAACAATAGTCTACGAAATGAGGTATTGAAAATAACATGGTAGGTCAATATGAATTGTAGGTAGGCATTACAATTAACGTCGCAGCACTGGAGCAATACAATGAGTTATTAGCGACAGTCCGAGATCAAACCTGAAGGGAAAGAACCAAGGACAACACGTAATTTTGAACCACGGTCAGATGACGAGATCAAACCTGAACTGGCACCCCACTCTCCAAATATCCACACCGTACACCAATGTGAGGGCATTTCAGGGCACGGTAGATTTTACGTACGCCCTTCCTCCTGGTACAAGACGGTATTTGGCAGTATTCAAACTCGCAACCCTCCACTTGCTAATCCTTTACTTTTCCAACTGGCTACGGTGGTCCCCAAAATAACATGTGTACAATAAACAAAGTATATTTATATACCAAGCCGCCGACCTGATATAATGATTATTTAACTTGTCTACCATCTAGTAAGTTCAGGGTTCGAAGTAGATAGGTTCAGGGATCGAAGTAGATCAGTTCGAAGCAGTAGGTTCATGGATCGAAGAAGATCAGTTCGAAGTAGTAGGTTCAGGGATCGAAGAAAATCAGTTCGAAGTAGTAGGTTCAGGGATCGAAGAAGATCAATTCGAAAAAAAAATGGTAATTTTTAGTTAACTCCGTACTAGAGCAACACAAAGGGCTATCGACGACGGTCCGGGATCAGCCCCTTAAGGGAAAGATCCGAGGACAACATCTCATAATTTTGAACCACGGTCAGATGACGAAGCAACACCTGAGCTGGCACCCCACTCTCCAAACTTCCACACCAAACCAACGTGAGGACTTTCGGCCACGACAGATTTAATGTGCACCAACCGCCTCTACAACATAAGCTTACAAAAATCCATGCCCGGACCCGGATTCGAACCAGGAACCTTCCGATCTAGAGGCTAACACCTTGACCGCTATACCGGTTGGTCGGCGAAGATCAATTCGAAGTAGTAGGTTCAGGGATCGAAGAAGATCAGTTCGAAATAGTAGGTTCAGGAATCGAAGAAGATCAGGGTTCGAAGTAGTAGGCTCAGGGATCGAAGTAGATCAGTTCGAATTAGTGGGTTCAGGGATCGAAGAAGATCAGTTCGAAGTAGTAGGTTTAGGGATCGAAGAATATCAGTTCGAAGTAGATAGGTTCAGTGATCGAAGTAGATCAGTTGGAAGTAGTAGGTTCAGGGATCGAAAAAGAGCAGTTCGAAGTACTAGGTTCAGGGATCGAAGAAGATCAGTTCGAAGTAGTAGGTTCAGGTAATGAAGTAGATTAGTTAGAAGTAGTAGGTTCAGGGATCGAAGAATATCAATTCGAAGTAGTAGGTTCAGGGATCGAAGTAGATCAGTTCAAAGTAGTAGGTTCAGGTAATGAAGTAGATCAGTTCGAAGTAGTAGGTTTGTTTGTGAGCTTATGAGGGTTGGTGACTGTCCTAGTTACCATTAATGACGGTTGCCTACAGTGACCATAGTGTGTTCTTTCACAAATAGACGCAAGTTTGCCAGTTGTAGTGACAAAAGAGGTAGTTGTAAATGGTAAAGTATTAGGAGGAAAATAGTATTTATGTACCGTATTTAACTGTCTATATTTTGTATATTTTGTTTGTTAATTGGTCAAGAGATATTTAAAACTAAATATGGCATATCAAACCATCTAGCGTAATTCTCACAAACAGCTTAGGAACTAGTCAGAACTAACTGGACAAACGTTTTGTGAGTGGTAACGAATTTTACTGCAAACGTTTAGTGACTATACTTAGAATCCGAATTAATGTTAAGAAGCATTCTCTCATGGTCTTCAGAGAAAGATTTTTTTTTGCATTCTGTGAAGTGTGTTCCTATATACGAGACGTTTAGTTGGTTACTTCAAGACAAATCATCAACAGGAAGGGTTAGAAATTATACAGACCACCTTTTTCGATACCTTTTGGCTCTATACAAATGGGAAATATATGGAGGATAAAAAAAACTTAAGGAGTCTAATCTCCATAAATATAAAAATGTATGGAGATTAAAAAAGGTGACTATGGGGGAAGCATGCAATCAAATACGCTTTTGATATTATGCCCTATGTATTACTTTTATTTGGATAGCTAATAAAAATTACTAATTCAAGTAAAATTAAGATAATTACAAAAGTTTTGATAGTGCTCTGTATAGGCAATTTTATTTTGCTGCAAAACTCAATGAACAAATTTCATAAATCAATCTGCATTACAATGATGGAAAAGTAATTTGATGAATTCTTCATTAATTTCATTTCTTTCTGTAGTTGATTTCTGTAATATGAACAGTACCTAGTTAATTAACCAAGTTTGTATTAATTAAGTAAGCACAGATAAATTATATTTTGCTTTCATGAATTTATGAATATGGCGTATTTACTATGATTAACCAGGAGGAAAACTTTTATCTAATTTTATTTGGGGGGATTCTTAGTGTTTAATTAGATAAGAACAGTTAATTTCGTATTCGCTATTTAACTGAATTAAAAAAAATACTCACAAATATCAAAAATCACCTGCTTTATTAAGCATTAGTGTACATTAAATTTGTACACAACATTACTTATGAACTTGTATTTAAAGGTTAATTCTAATTTCTCAAAGCATTCTTTAGTCATCAAAACTAATTCTACACAAACTACACTAGTCAGGTAATTATCATAGATTAACCACATTGCATAGGTAACTATCAAGTCGAAAGCTTACCACATCTTGATGAACGAGGTATTTCATAATTGGACGAAAACTGACAAGAGCTCGAACTTGTTATCAACAAAATTGGCAATATCTTGAGGATGAGATTTCTCGTCATTAACTACATTGATTGATCTCGATGCACGAGATATCTAGTAGAGATTACTTGAAGGGTTCGCCCAATGCAACACCAATTCATTCCTTCCACCTAAAGTTTCATTCAGTTGTCAGACCGCTTCGAAACATTCAACCCATTCGAAACAGCATCACGGTGTATTGCCGCGTAAAATAAAATTTACATTTTATTGAATCGTAACAACTTTAAATCACCCATACTCTTTAGTATAAATCCTTTTGCATCATTGAAGAATTACTGTTGGTTGGCTTGTAGTTTTATGGTGCAAGAACGATATAAGGCCCAGTGCGCACACAGACGATTTTTCAACGTGCGGTGCTGCTGCTGCGGCACCGAAGCCCAACGATGCACACATAACGGTGAAATGACGCAAGTACTCATTTCGAGCCATTTGCGATAAATATTCTATCGAAGAAAACGTGTTTATTTCGCTTACTTGGTGTAAAAAAGTATATTTTGAAACAAATAGACGTTACTGGATACAACCATTCATTAATAATTATTTGTATTCCATTTGTTTATGAAAACAAGGTGCTTCAGATCGGAGACGCGTGTGCGGCGAGCTGCGTTAGAAATTGCATGCAAGTTGGACGTGCGTCGCCGGAGGCATGTGTGCACTACTCCATTGGATCTCATGTATCTAAGACCGCATTATCTCACTAGTGCACACATGCCTCCAGCGCCGTTGAAGCAACGCACGTCCCATTTGCGTGCAATTTGTACCGTAGTTCCCCACGGCGCCGTACATGAGTCTCCGTTCTGAAGTACCTTGTTTTCATAAACAAATGGAATATAAATAACTAGGAGGCCCGCCGCCTGCTCTCTAACGCTCGCCAACCCCCAGAGGATTGCTTCGCAATCCTCATTGGTTCGCTGCGCGAACCTATGCTCGCTTCGCTCGCATCAATGAAGACATGTGTCCTAGCAGAAGGAATTGTTTACAAAATATGATATTCCAAAAAAATATTTTTCAAATCTAAATTTTATGCTGTTTTTCAGAAAAGATATTTACAGTACCTCTGGAATCAGAATTCAAATGGAAATTTGAGCAAATTTTGACTCGAAATGTGAGCATTTATTTGGAAATTGAAAACCCAGCATGTTGGTTGTGTGTACATTTAATCAATACTCGAGCCACCCACGCTTTTTCTTTGAGTTTGTTGTCGAAAGTTGTAATGCAAGCGTCTTGTTGAACTATAATAGTTTGCCCCGAAACGGACCTTTTTTTTAAATGACCCTGAAAAGATCCTCCGTTTTCTTTGATTTCTATTATTTACTGCAACAGCTCGACTAAAATTCCTTTTTTTTTTCAATAAAATATCATCCGATAACGCTATAAATTCAATTGAAGCCCGAGGCTTTGGGATAAACAAAGAATCGTAGAATGTTGCCAAAACGCGAAAACAAATAACGTCTTTTTTTGCGTGCCACGTAAGAGAATTATATATATAGATAATTAATAAATGGTTGTATCCAGTAGCGTCTCTTTTGTTTCAAAATATACTTTTTTTTAAACAAAGTAAGCGAAATAAGCACGTTTCTTCGATAGAATATTTATTGCAAAATGGCGCGAAATGAGTTCGTGCGTCATTTAACGGTTATGTGTGTATAGTTGGGCTTCGGTGCCGCGCAGTGGCGCCACGCGTTGAAAAACCGGATGTGTTCACCGGGCCTAAACCTCCAAATATATTGTGTCTTGTGCCACTCTGCGCCAGACAAAAGACATACAATATCAGGTAACAGACACTCGCACGCAATGAAAAGTTTTACGGGCACATAATAAATAAACACACCCAGGGAAGAACGCACCTGACAGGAATCCAACCCATCGAAGAGTTAAACAAGACTATCGGGGTTATAGGTACCACGAAAACACCTCCCGAAACCAAATCCACGCTCTATGCGCATAACTCACCCCTTTTATTGGGAAATATTGTGAAACGTCTTGTTTCAACCGAAACCGTTACCCATTAAATAATTATGAGCAAAGTAACACTCTCAGTCAAATGTTGCAACAAAAACTCACTCATTCCACATCACCCACCGCCGGATGCTCACTCAGCTCTAGTTTTATGAGTCTCCCAAACACTTTTATGGATCACTTCGCTTTCGTTGCCTGGGGATTGCAGGAGGGAGGAAGACGGAAGGGGGGAATGGAGGATATCGATGATAAATCTTCTGGGCCACATGAATTAAAATAATGCGTCCATGAGACTAATGGTATGGAAAATATTCCCAAAGCTTTTTCACAATCTTCTGCGTTTTGAGTTTTAATTAGTAAGAGTGGGAGGTGAATTCTTTCTCCTTTTTTCAACACTTGCCTGGTTTCTTTCCAGTCATTAGTGGAGGGGGGTGAGGAAGATATTCGTCAGAGTGTGCATGTATGTGTATTTCAAGAAGCCAGTGAAGAATGGTTTAATCAGAGCCTTTTGCTGCTTTAATCTGTCCCCTTTTACGAGAGTTTACAAGTCCGGTGTCGGATCTCTAAATTAAAAAGAATATTAATTTTCGTTTCGTCGAGGCACTCTGAGGGGGAGGGGTTTGCTGTGGATGGATGAAGCACTCGGTTCGCAGCACCCGGATTTGGGATTAATGGCTGTGCTTCAGGATGATTCGAGATATCGAAAATGGCAAGACTCTTTAAGGATAAAACTGTTATCACGCCGTTAGAGAGGTGTGGATTAAAACAGAGATAGTTAAAGGGTATAAAAGTATGATTTAAGTATTTATTAGAAACTTGTGATTAACTTTGTTACCCGACTGAAATATCAGATGAAAACACCTTTAACAACCAGTAAGGGAAGGTTAATCTAAGTACGTCACACGTTAAGTTAGGTCAAATTTAGTGACTAGTGAGATAACGGATGTTCCTCTAGGTCTAGATGATTCGAGATATCTAAACTGGCCAGATTCCATAGGATATCGCTGTTATCACTCCTTTAGAGAGGTATAGATTAAAACATCGATAGTTAAAGGGTATCAAAGTATGATTTAAGTATTTATTAGAAACTAGTGATTAACTTTGTTACCCGACTAAAATATCAGATGAAAACACCTTTAACAACCAGTAAGGGAAGGTTAATCTAAGTACGTCACACGTTAAGTTAGGTCAAATTTAGTGACTAGTGAGATAACGGATGTTCCTCTAGGTCTAGATGATTCGAGATATCTAAACTGGCCAGATTCCATAGGATATCGCTGTTATCACTCCTTTAGAGAGGTATAGATTAAAACATCGATAGTTAAAGGGTATCAAAGTATGATTTAAGTATTTATTAGAAACTAGTGATTAACTTTGTTACCCGACTAAAATATCAGATGAAAACACCTTTAACAACCAGTAAGGGAAGGTTAATCTAAGTACGTCACACGTTAAGTTAGGTCAAATTTAGTGACTAGTGAGATAATGGATGTGCCTCTAGATGATTCGGTATATCTAAACTTGGCATATTCCTCAGGACTAAGATATCAGATGAAAACGTCTTTTACTGCCAGCCAGTGAAGAGGTTAATTTAGGTACATCACACGTTAATTTAGGTCACAATTCAGCAACTATTGTGATAAATAGCTGTGGCTCTAGATGACAAGGGCTATCGAAAATGACCAGATTCCTAAGACAATCGTTTTAACCACGCTTTTAGAGCTGTATGGACTAAAATATCTTTTAAAGCCAGCCAGTGGAAAGATTAATTTAGATACTTCACACTTTAATTTAGTTCAGGATTCAGCGACTATTCAGATCAATGGATGTGCTTTTAGGTGATTAGGGATATCGAAAATGGCCAGATTTCTTAGGGAATATTTGTATTACCATGTCTTCAGAGAGGTATAGATTAAAACATTGATAGCTAACGGCTATCAAAGTATGATTTCTGTATCCATCAAGAACTATTAATTAACTTTGTTACCCGACTAAGATATTAGATGGAAACATCTTTTACAGTTACTAGAAATGTTAATTTAGGTATGTCACATGCTAATTTAGGTCACAATTCATCGACTATTGGGATAAATGGATGTACTTCTAGATGATAACGAATACCGAAAATTACCAAATTCCAATGGCAATTGTTGGGCTATCACGTTTTAAGAGTGGAATCAATTAAAATATTGATCACGCTATATTGACTTTCAAAATATGCTTTCAGTACCCATTAGAAAGTTGCGATTAATTTTATTAACAAATATATTACAAGACAAGATCTTTTATAGTAAGCCGTTGATAACGGGTGAAAAAAGAAAATTTAGGTACGTCACACGTTAATTTAGATCACAATTCAATTAATTGATTATTGCGATAAATGTGTGTACTGCTGCATAATACGGGAAATATAAAATGTCAAGATTCCTTAGGTTGAGATATAGCGCTTTAAGATTGGTACTGATTAAAACAATGATAGTAAACTTCTATAGTGGTTATAAAAGTGACACCAAAAAGTTAAACACGTCCACATAAAAAAATAGCGACTAATTATCCGAATACGATATTAGATGAAGACATCTTTTACAACCAGTCAGAGGAATAGGATGAAAATCGCTAATTTAGGTACGTCACACGTTAATATAGGTCAGAATTAGCCGGCTATTGGAATAAATGGATGTACTTAGAGTAGATACGGTGAAATTGCCAGATTCTTTAGACAATAGTTGCCTTATCACGCTTTAAGAATAGTATGGACATTAAGAGTGATAAAACATTGATAGTTGAAGTGTGTCCCCTCAAAAATGGCCTTTATCCACTCCCAGTAAATTACAGTATTTGCGGAAAAACTGTTACGAATATACAGGGTTATTCAAAATGGATCATCCGATTTCAAAATGCTATATTTTCATAAATAAACGACACAGAATGATAAGTAACACATGAATTCAAAGGACAAAATATGGAAGTTTGTTTCACAAGTGTCCGATATAACTTCCTTTAGTTACACGTAACACACGTACACGTTACGGCAAGACAGTATGTAAATTCCTGCCAAACCCTTTGTAAAGTGCCAGTGGTAATTGATTGTACAATAGCAGAAATCCGTAGTTTAAGTTAACATAAATTTGTGGGTAATTGTGGCAGATAGATTTTATCTTTTACAAGCCCCCAAAGGAAGAAATCACACGGGGTCACAAGGGTCTATTCTTCACAGTATAAAACTTTCATATTTTTTCATTTTACTCATGTATTACTTATCATTCTGTGTCATTTATATTTGAAAATATGGAATTTTGAAATCGTAGAATTCATTTTGACTAACCCTGTATTATAAGTGGTAATATCTGTAAAACTATTTTGCGTGAACTATCCTTATCTACTAATAATATAATCCTCTTTGAAACATGAACAATTTACCAGTATATGCGTCGAGCTGCATAGCTGAAAAACATCGTTCAACTAATTTCCAACCAAACATGGATGTAGGCTCTTTTGCAGCGACACGACTCAGTTAACCTACACTGACAAGCCTAAACATTATGTCCACCCATACATTTTTCTATGAACTCGACTGGATAACGTGGAGGGCACGTGACTAAGTGATAATGGTATTTAACTGCTGCTGGAGAAGGTAAGTAATCATTCTTGCAGTTACTTTTGCGAGTGATGGAAAAGGTTGCTGATCTAAGCGAATTTGATAGAGGGCAGATCATAATGGCCCGAAGACTCGGAACGAGTATCACCTAAACTGCACGACTGGTAGGTTGTTCACGATCTGCCGTTTTTAGTATTTATGCAAAGTGGATAAATGACTGTGACACCAGCAGTAGACGCCAAGGTGTTGGTCGTCCACGAGTCATCAAAGAAAAAAGACGTCGGAGACTGTCCCGCTTAGTAAAGCAAAATCGGCGCGAGACAGTGGCTCAGCTGACAGCCCAATACAATGTAAGTCCAAACGCAAGTGTTTCGGAACACACAGTTCAACGGGCACTGTTGGATATGGGACTGTGCAGCAGACTGGACCATGGATGAGTGGAAGAGAGTTGCCTGGTAAGACGAATCCCGATTTATCATTCATGACGTCGATGGTCCTGTCAGGGTACGCCGTCTGCCAGGCGAACAGTTGCTCCCCTCTTGTACAACAGGTCATACACAGTCTGGTGATGGTGGCATTATGCTTTGGGGTTTTGCATTTGTTTTGGTAGAACAGACCATAAACGCTGCGAACTATATGAACATCATTGCGGATCAATAGCACTCTTACATGGCGTCTGTCTTCCCAAATGGAAATGGAATCTTACAGCAGGACAACGCCCCATGCCACAAGGCTTGTATTGTGTTGGAGTGGTTCGAGGAGCATACTGATGAATTCCACCTAATGTCCTGGCCACCTAACTTTCCGGACCTAATGCTATAGTGCGCATTTGGGGTGTCATGGAGCGGCAGCTCAGAGCTCAAACACCACCATGTCCGAATATCTCGACTTTGCGTGACCGCTGCTTAGACATTTGGTACAACCTGTCTCCAGTCATGTACCAAGAACATGTGGCATCTATGCCCAGGCGAGTTGCAGCTGTTTTGCAGGCTAAAGGAGGCGCAACGTGTTATTGAGTAGGTGGTCATAATGTTTTGGCTCTTCAGTGTATATGGCGAATAAGAAAGTACGTTCTTAGTCCTCTTCAAAGGGAGGGATTAAAGTTTTCACCCGACTAAGATCTTGGTTAAAAACACCTTTTACAGCCGTTTAGTAGAAATGGTTAATTCAAATAAATCAGAATTTCTTGATGATTGGCATAAACGTTTGAGCTTCTAAATAATACAGTATATACTGTGCTACTATATGATACTACTGAATTACATGTTAAATTCTTGCATTATTATGCTTTAAGAATAGTATGGATTAAAAAACTGATGTATAATAAGAGACTCATACAAAACCTTTGCAATTCTAGCTACTGAAAAGCCAGTAACTCTATTACTAGATTAATGTTATATAATACTTCTTTTGGCTGACAGCAAGATTATGCGGATAAAAGTGTCATTTTGGATAAAGTCGTAATATTGATATCAGGCGACACTTCATTATTTTAGAAAAATTTCCACTCTTATACTTTTAAATAAAAATTTGGTCACATAAACAACTTAAAAGTCTTTAGCGATAGATCCTTTAAACGATTTTTTTATATCCTCTACTGTAAACTGATTCAACGTATCTCTTAATGCAACAAGTTTAACAATGATGATTTTACGACACTCATAATGTTTTACAGCAAGTATTATTTCCAAATCTCCATTTTTATGCGAGGGTGAAAAAATTTAACGAATGCATAAAAGTGTCTTCGGATGGGATGGAAAACGAATTGGTGTTGGAAAGCAAACGATCGAGTAGTACTATAAGAGGTGTTGTGGAAACATCTTTAAGAAAATTTATTCACGTTTGCAGCTCTGTGTAGTAGGTATTTAATTAACCACCCACTGTAGCAATACAACGAGCTATTGGCGACTGTCCGGGTTTAAAACCCCGAAGGGTAAGATCCGAGCGCAATTCTGAGTTACGGTCAGATGACAAGATTACACCTGTACTGGCACCCCACGCTCCAAACTTCCACACCACTCCAACGTGAGGGTATTTAAGCCTACTACAGGTTTAACGTGCACCAGACTCCTTGTACACGACTGACTTACCGGATTCGAACTCGAAAACAGCCGTTTGTTAATCCGTTACTCTTTAAAACATTCTACTACTTTTCGAAGAAAAACTGCACGTCAGGGTTCTGTTTATTTAAAAATTTTAATTTCGTATTCTGAAGATCGTTTTCTTGAAAGTCTAAACGTCGTAATGTTAAACCATTTGATTTGTTTCCTTTATCGTTGTTGATGGTTACATTTCAGTGAACTATATTTTCATGTTGCAGAAAGGAGGGTTTATTGCGCAGTTGACAATATGCTTATATAAATATAACCAATCGATTCCTGTCAGTCAATCACGTTGGGTTGGCGTGGAAGTTTGGAGAGTGGGGTGCCAGCTCAGGTGTAGCTTCGTCATCTGACCGTGGTTCAAAATTACCAGGTGTTGTCCTCGGATCTTTCCCTTAAGGGACTGATCCCGGACCGTCGTCAATAGCCCGTTGTGTTGCTCTAGTACGACGTTAACTAAAATCACATTACCATCAACGCCGACCAACCGGTATAGTGGTTAAGGTGTTAGCCTCTAGATCAGAAGGTTCCTGGTCCGAATCCGGGTCCGGCCATGGATGTTTGTAAGCGTATGGTGTAGAGGCGGCTGGTGCACCTTAAATCTGTCGTGGCCGAATGTCCTCACGTTGGGTTGGTGTGGGAGTTTGGAGAGTGGGGTGCCAGCTGAGGTGTTGCTTCGTCATCTGATCGTGATTCAAAATTACGAGGTGTTGTCCTCGCATCTTTCCCTTAAGGGATTGATCCCGGACCGTCGTCAATAGCCCGTTGTGTTGCTCTAGTACGACGTTAACTAAAACTTACATACCTGTCAGTCAAATGTGAGACGGTTTTTCGTTTAGACAGAAAGGTATTTTTAAGTAACGTCACACTGGAGCCACACAACAGTCTATTGATGATTGTCTGGGATCAACCTCCGAAGGGTCAGATACGAGGACAACACCACGTAATTTTGAACCACGGTCAGACGAAGAGATCTCTCCTGAGCTGCAACTCCTCTCTCTCCAAACGTCCACTCCACGCCAACGAGAGGACATTTGAAGCCACGACAGATTTAACATGCACCAGTACTCTTTCTACTAGGGATGCGACATCGACAGCAAAACATCGATGTTCAAAAATAAAACATCGATGTTGGTAATACATCGTCCAAAAACCATCGATGTTTTTAAACATCAGTGTATTTATACTTTTTCCTCCCATTTCTTAAAACTGTTTTAGCAACCTCAAACATTAATGTTCACCGGGGTGAGAGGGCTTTTTTTAACTACCTAAATTTAGTGAAAAAGTAGTAAGAACAATTTACAAATATTTTATTTTCAAAGTGAATAATATAAAAGAAAATAATATTTACAACAATTTGACATAGGTACTACAACCTATTACTGTAATTAGGTAGGTACATACAATAATTATTGTTCGTTTTATTTATTATTTATCAAATTAGGAAGGGGGAATATAACAAACTTATTTTTATTTACTGTAAATAAAAAATACTGAGGCCTATGATTATTATACGCCCCAATATTTGTTATTTACAGTTTGTAAAAAAAATTTGTCGCTCCATGTACAGTTGTAAAAAATAAATTAATACAGTTTGTAAAATAATAATAATTGTAATAAATGAATAAACATAAGTTTGTTCACCTTTCTCCGTCTTACGCCGACTTCTTTTTTCACTAACTATCCCATCAGTTAGGGAAAATACTCTTTCCGATGAGACAGAAGTCCATCACTGACAAATATTTAGTTGCACGGTTATTTTTCTAAATTTTTACCATTGTGCTTTTTTTATTCAAAAATAAAACATCGACAAGCATTAACATCGATGTTAAAAATGATCGAATCCAATACATCCAGTGAGAAGTTAATTAAAATTCCTTTCAATTAATGATAGTATGTGGTATTAATTTGACAAGGACAAGCGCGCAACTGCTTAGGGGTACATATTGATAAAAATTCCTGTCAGTTAAATGTTGTGGTCAGTTTTCATCTATTGACGACATATCTAATCCTTCTAGATATTTTCAGTTTTTTCTAATAACGTGGTATCTTGTCCTCCAAAGATATGGAAAATTTTCTTCTAATAAAAAATATCTCGTATTCAAGATCTGATCAGTTTTCTTCTATTGACGACAAATCTCGTCCCTAATGATATGGTCAGATTTTCTGAATGATGAGATATCTCGTCCTTCAAGATCTTGAAAAATTTTCTTCTGTTGACGACGTATCTTGTCCTTCAAGATCTGTTGAATTTTTCGTATTGACAAGATATCTCGTTCATCAAAATTTGGTCAATTTGCTTCTATTGAAGACACATCTCGTCCTTCAAGATCTGGTCAGTTTTCTTCTAATTGACGAAATATCTCGCCTATCAAAATCTGGTCAGTGTTTTCTATTGAAGACACATGTCGCCCTTACAAAATCTGGTCAAGTTTCTTCTAGTGACGAGTTATCTTGTCCGTCATAATCTGGTCATTTTTATTTTTAAATGACGAGATATCTCTCCCATCAATATCTGGTCAGATTTCTTCTATTGATGATAAATCTCGTCCTTCAAGATCTGATCAGCTTTCCTCCAATGACAAGTTATCTCGTCCATCAAAACCTGGTCAGTTTTTTCTAAATTGACGAGATATTTCGTTCTTTAAAATCTGGTCAGTGTTCTTCTAGTTACAAGTTATCTCGACCATCGAAATCTGGTAATTTTTATTGTTAAATGACGAGTTATCTCGGCCAACAAGATCTGGTGAGTTTTCTTCTATTGACGACCACATCTCGTACTTCAAGATCTGGTCAGTTTTCCTCCAATGACAAGTTATATCGTCCATCAAAACCGAGTCAGTTTTTTCTAAATTGACGAGATATTTCGTCCTTTAAAATCTGGTCAGTTTTCTTCTAGTGACAAGTTATCTCGTTCATCAAAATCTGTCATTTTAAATTTTAAACGACGAGTTATCTCGCCCATCAAGAACTGGTCAGTTGTCTTCTATTGACAACATCTCGTCCTTCAAGATCTGATCAGTTTTCCTCCACTGACAAGTTATCTCGTCCATCAAAACCCGGTGTTTTTTCTAAATTGACGAGATATTTCGTCCTTTAAAATCTGGTCAGTTATCTCGTACATCAAAATCTGGTAATTTTTATTTTTAAATGACGAGATATCTCGGCCAACAAGATCTGGTCAGTTTTCTTCTATTGACGACCACATCTCGTCCTTCAAAATCTGGTCAGTTTTCTTCTAATGACGAGTTATCTCGTTCATCAATATCTGTAATTTTTAATTTTAAGTGACGAGATATATCGCCCATCAAGATCTGGTCAGTTTTCTTCTATTGACGACAACATCTCGTCCTTCAAGAACTGATCAGTTGTCCTCCACTGACAAGTTATCTCGTCCATCAAAACCTGGTCAGTTTTTTCTAAATTGACGAGATATTTCGTCCTTTAAAATCTGGTCAGTTATCTCGTACATCAAAATCTGGTAATTTTTATTTTTAAATGACGACATATCTCGGCCAACAAGATCTGGTCAGTTTTCTTCTATTGACGACCACATCTCGCCCTTCAAAATCTGGTCAGTTTTCTTCTAGTGACGAGTTATCTCGGTCATCAAAATCTGGTCAGTTTTTCTAAATTGACGAGGTATTTCGTCCTTTAAAATCTGGTCAGTTATCTCGTACATCAAAATCTGGTAATTTTTATTTTTAAATGATGAGATATCTCGGCCAAGTTCTGGTCAGTTTTCTTCTATTGACGACCACATCTCGTCCTTCAAAATCCGGTCAGTTTTCTTCTAAAGACGAGATATATCGTCCATCAAGATCTTTTTAGTTTTATTAACGACGTTAAGCCCCACCGAGCTAACCACCAGTAGGGAAAACTCATAATTGCCAGATATTGTTGCGAAATAAACATCTTTTACTCCAACGTTCATGATTAAAATGCACTGCAGGGACAAGCGAAGTCTTAGAAATCCCTTCGGCGTTGAAGGCTGGAAATGTAATTAACGGTCTATTTAGTATTCTAATCGAAACAGATGTTTACCTTTGACGGTTTGCCTTTTCATTTAATTGATTACGAGTTTTTTTGCCTCGACGAAGCCACACTGAGAATCCAACGATGAAAACTTTATCTGCGTTTGTGTTCCGTTTTATTGTGTCTACCGGTTTGACGCAAATAATTAAGCACGCTGTGTTTCTAATTGTAAGAAAACTAGATATTTCTTTTTATCTCCCTTCCCTTGGTGGACGAGGAATGTATACTTAACATGAGTTTTAATTAGTGTTTTTACGAGTTTTGTGCATTCCGCTCACATTTGTGAAACAGATAAAGTTATAAATCTTTAGAATAGAATGTTGTATTTAAATTTGTATTATTTTCGATGGCTTCAACCCTCTAAGGGGTTAACACGGATGATATCATGTTAGGATTTGTAGTGTTCCCCTTATGGTCCCTAAACTATTTCGACATTCTTGACCAATAGAATTTTTAAAGTAGGTTTCTATTTAATGGCAAGGAAGAACATTATCTTACTAAAGGATGCTATTCTAAGGAAAGGATATCAGCGAAATATTTACAAAGGATGCATTTCCAAGGAAAGGAGCGATTGAATAGCTCCAATCGAATTAAATTCTAAGAGAAGAACAATATAATATTTGAAAAGGATTCTATTCTAAGGAATGGAACAAACAAATAGTTCAAAAGGATTTACTTCAAAGGGAAAAAAGACCGGAAGATTAACTCCAAAGTATTATATTTCTAAAGGAACGGAACAGTAGAATATTTGCAAAGCATTTTATTCTAAGGAAAGGAATAATAGAATCTTTCCAAAAGCTTCCTAGAAAGGTAGCAGTAAAATAACTTTAAAAAGATACTATTCTAAGAAAAGAAGCAATTAAATCTTTTTAAAGGATTCTATTCTAAGGAAAACACAGAAATTGAATCACTCAATTCTTTTCCTTTTTAAAGGGAAGGAAAAATGAAATCTTTCCAATGAATTCTCTTAGGAAAAAAGCAATAGAATCTTTCCTAAGGAATCTATTATAAAGAAAACAGCAGTAGAATCTTTCCAAAAGAACTCTATTTTAATGAAAATAATAATATAATCTTTTCAAAGGTTTCACTTACAAGGAAAGGAGAGAGCAATGGGTAGAATATATTCAAAGTATCCGATTCTAAGGAAATGAACAATATAATGTATTCGAATGATTATATTGTATTAAAAAAACAATATAATATTTGCAAATGATTCTTTTATTAGAAAATGACCTACAAAACCTTACTAAAGGATTATATTATAATGAAAGGACCAATAGAATATAATGGAATCAAAGGATTCACTTAAATAATCCATGGATTCTTTCATCCAATAGATGCGCTTATTTAGTAATTAAGTCAGTTTAGTGGTAAAAGCAATACTACGTTACTCAGAAACCTCGTTACGATTAAAAGGTTAATCTTGATTCCTCAGTTGACTAGAAAGAATGCATACTGGGTCTTAGAGTGTTTTTACTTTCTGCTATTTGAATACAGAAATTTAAATACATTCAGTTGATTCATTTATTTGAGAAAAAGATTAAATGATGAATCTCAAGAATAAATGTCATACTTCAATTTGAATTATTTTGAATGCTGTTAATACGTATTTATCACCCAGCCCAAAATCCAATAGTAAATAAAAAGCATTAATAAACAAGATTCTGAAAGAGGCAATGATTGTTGTGTTTCAATAAATATAATGGAAGTTTTATGGAAATTATTTGATAGTTTTATTTTCTTTTTCATAACAACATTTGTGAAGTACTCTACTGAAAACTATTCAATTATTGCATACTTTATGCATAAAGTGTTTATCTTTAATAAACACTGTTTATATCTCCAGTTCGTTATTTGTAATTAAACAGATTTTCACTAAGCACCGAATTATTCGAGATTGTTTTCATTTCAGAGAAAATTAATAAATATTTGCATTTGTATCATGGACGTTTATTCCGTCGATAGTATTCAGAAGATTTTATACCAACAATATAATTAAAAAGGTTTTCAAGCGAGTAAAGATGTCACATATAACTGATTATTTATTCATGAATATTGAAATAATGTCATTCGTTTTAATACTCCACGTATGTCAGTTTCTAAAACGGTTTTAGTTATTTGGTGATCTTTAAATGCGGCATGTCATCCTCTAACTTTCATAATGTGTTTATAAATGAATAAACAACCACATATCTTTAGAGAACACTTATATAGGGTAAGGCGGGGTAATTGCAAACAAAGTTTGTATGTTCACTTTTAATTCCTATTTTCAAACTCTTGATAAAGTAATTAAACATTGTTTACCCTAGTAAGCTAACTTGTCTCTATTCTACTTTGATATTTAATTAGTACGAAGATTCCAGAAAAGAAATTTAATACCGTACTCGGCTGTTTACAATTACCCCGCGTGTTTGCAATCACCCCTGAAAGTATGGGTAATTGTAAACAACGATATTCCTCGTGATATTGAATATTGAACAAGTGACAGCATAAGCAGTAGTCATGGCAGTAGGAGGAACTCCAATGGTATTTTTACCCTTGTAATACCATGTTTACAATAACCCCGTTTTGATCTTTAAATTTACCAAATACTCCCACTCCCCCCCCAAAAAAAAAAAATATATATATATATAGTGACACTTGAAAGTTGCATTGATCATGAGGTCAACTTATGGGAATACATAAGAATAGATGATTGAAACATTTACTGAACAAAGAATATATTTAGTGTAAAGAACATAAAATTACAAATTTAAAAATTAAAAATTAAAAAAAGAAACAAAAAATTGAAAAATACAATCTTAGGTACAAAAAACAAACACAAATTACATTTCTTACACATCAACAGTACCCTCAAATTGGAAAATTTCTTTACGGTTTTCTTTGATACTGATAAAATCAGTACTGGAGTAGGTAAAGTTGCATTGACATGGCCTTTGGTAACACAGAATTAGTCTTTTTGAACCACAGTGAATTTAGTATGTGCATTATATCGATGCATTTGAGTCCGGTGATCTTAAAATCCTCTTCTGAAACAACATCCACCCTTCATACATACGAAAAATAGGTTTTCTTTCTCTCCCCCCTCAATACCTACAAGTAGAAACGCAGTCATTTCAATGTCTTCCATGAATGGCTCCAAAATATTTAACTTCCCCTACAAGCTAGTCTTCTATATTTTGCTTGAATGTTTGGAGAACTTCAAACTCTTCACCGTCAATGTTAGTCAATTATTTCAATAGTTCCTCATCCTCGCTGTCCTCGAGTTCTGCTGTTCTTTCCATTTGCTTCTTTCTTCTTGGTTTCTTGCTTACTTTTGGCTCTTTCACTATCTTCTCACCAGGCTTCCTTTTGTTCTTTTTCTCTTCTGCCTCCTTCAAGCATGGTAGTACTTGGTCAGTTGTAAGAACTTCACCATATGTGTGAAGTTTTAGTATATCAGTCTTTCTGCTCTCCAAGAACACGAAAAATGCAATAAAATGCAATTCAAACGTACTAAATACGATTAAAAACAAAATTACACGGGAAAACATATTGGTTTTCCATCCAAATCGAACGAAACTATTGGCAAAGTTATGTTTACAATTCCCCCGTCACTTGAAATATATGGGGTAGTTGTAAACATTCAACTGTAGGTGCATTAAAGTTCCCTAAAGCAAAGTCAATGATTTTCTGTTCGATAGAAACGTAACTGACCGCAGTAAAGAGTTGGAACAACATACCTTTCAATATATTATGGAGGGCAGCAGAAAATGCAGCATACAAAAACTTTAAAACACAAACTTTTCAACCATAAATTTTTCAACTAAACATATTGCTATCAGCTGTGGTTCAAAGAAATACGGGATCAACGTATTGAATCCTCAGGGATGCCAGCTTTCATATTTCACAACTTTTTAGTTTCTCGGAATCCCACGTGGGCGTTTGTATAGCTTGTTTACAACTACCCTTTGTTTACAATTACCCAGCTTGACCCTAGGAAACATTGTATCGAGTAGTTTAAGTCAAATTATTTTTAATTAATGCAGTTTTGTTGACTTCAGTAATACGTGAAAGACAGTTCAACTTAGAGATTGGTTACACTGTTATATACATTGTTTTGTGGTAATTTTATGTTTGTAGTGACTATACATTCCATTCTTCAGCATTTATCAGTGACTGATTTCTAGAAAAAGCATAGATGAATTTTATATTTGAGTGAGAGCTGTGTATTAAGATCACGGATTTTCTTCCTTAAGCTTGTTCATAAAATGGATGGTTGCTACTGTAATAAGAGAACGCTGAGCGTCAACCAATAAGGAAACCGTGATAGGAACAGATCAAGTATATCATATGTTATCACAAAAATGCAGTTATTTGAAATGACTGCCATCGCCTTGTCAATTCAACTGCACATTCAAAGTGAACACCGTTGGTGGCGAGGGTCATCTGAAATTGTTCGGCAAGGCCATCAGCCTTGTTTTCGTTCATATTCACGTACGCCAGTCACCAATTCATCAAGATACGCGAAAACTACAACTTTGTCTATCAAAAAGTATTTTCGATTGTTGTGACAAAAGAGGGATATTGTACTTTCTTCCTTTAGCAAGGGGTGAGAGAGACACCGCGATTTCATCTGTCAAAAATTTTTTCATGGTGGGAGATAGGTTACACTGCTATACAGGGTGATTTTACGCTCATGGGACAAACTTGGAGGGGTGGCACAGCTTACTAAAACATACATTTTTCGTATAGGAATGTATGGTCGAAAGTGACGCGTGGAGACAAGAATACAAAAAAATGAGGTATGAACAGAAAAACATTGTTTAATTACAACATTCCTTCAAAGTGCTTCTTTGCAGCAATGTTTACAATAAATCTCCTAGATAGTCCTATGTAATACCTGGCTCAATAGGTAGACAATTGAAGTAACGTCACACTGGAGCAACACAACGGGCTACTGACGACAGTCCGGGATAAATTTCGAAGTAAAGATCCTTGGTCAACAGCTCGTAACTTCAAACCATAGGATAAAAATCGACGCTACAAAGAATGTATTGCTGTTGGTGGTCACAATTTTGAGCATTTATTGTAAACTTTGTTGCAAAGAAACACTTTGCAAGGATGTTGTAAATAAATAATATATTTGTGTTCGTGCCTCCTCGCGTCACTTCCGACCATACATTGCTGTATGAAAAATGTATGTTTTAGTAAGCTGTATCACCCCTACACGTTTCTCCCATGAGCGTAAAATAACCCTGCATATGCTACTGCATTGCAAGTACTGTACTTGAATTCTACACTTGCGACTAAGTTTTCAAGACACCATAATAGTCAGATTTAAAATGTAAACATAATTGATCGATTCTTTATTAAATCAGTTGAAGATTTGAAGCATTCATTTTTGTAATTACAGTTTCTTAATGTAAATCAGAAGTTGCAATATAAGTAAATAAAGACATTAAGTTTCAGTGGTACAAATAACATATATTTAAATAATATAAATAATACTGCAAGCGCGAGCAATACAAAATGTGAAGTAACTTCCTCGAATAATTTAGATAAAAATGTAGTTTATTCAATTCACATCAAAACGAACCAGCACCCATTATTGAAAAACGAATGTAGCAGATACTTTATGTGATAAAAACAGAAGCAGTAGTTTCTTGGGGTTTAAAATTTCCATAGCAAAACTCTCCATCTAAGTAAAAATAAGTTCAGAAAGGTAAGAAGTTTTAGCCCAAACGGGGAATAACATTAGTTCAAAAGTAATGCATGGATCCCTTGACGATTCTCCTCTATTAGAGAATTAGACTGCACAGTCAATTAAGGAAATAAACGATACAATGGTGACGCATATATATACAACCAGTTGAACATAGACTTTCATTTATACGCCAGCAGTTCCCGTTATAAGAGCTCATCAGTGTCATTATTTTGCATATATTATGGCGAGTTTATGCAGGGAAAATGTAAACACAAGCACGGGCTATAAAAACCTTGGTGGAAATGGCCGCGCCGAAATGATCCTGGCGTAAAGCTGCGGAACAATAAAACAACGTGATATTCATAAAAATAAGAAGTCTTTAATCTCAAAGCAGCCACAGTCTGCCAAAGCTCATAACGTAGACGTGTGTGTGTGTGTGTTTATTACCCCATAGTACACATTATGAATGCGTCTGCTTATTTACAGTCTTATTTATATGGAAGGTGTGGGAATAAAAGGGCATGAGAGGAAGTGAAAAATACAAACCCCCTTGCTGTCTGTTTGAGATTGGTGTAAAATTTATGTGGTACTTGATAGTGTCGGATGTCTCATTGAAATTTCAATCTATTGCTGAATTATAACTGCTTTTTAAATGGGGTTGAAATTGCACCCCGATATAAAACATATTCGGAAGTAAAGTTTATTTTTATAAAACTTTTTCAATTTAAGTGTGTGTGTGATTTTATTATTTTCGTTACTAAAAAGGACGCTTTTATCTGCCGCGTGGAACTGATCATTCAACATCTGATTGGCTGGGACGGGGGAAGACGATCCTCCATTGATTGGTTCGCAAGACATTGCAGTAAACTAGCGATTTAACCACCTTTGTCGAAATTTGTGCACTCCTCCTATCATAAGATATCACAGGTCGTGGTTCACGTTGGGTTGACGTGGAAGTTTGGAGAGTGGGGTGCTAGCTCAGGTGTTGCTTCGTCATCTGACCGTGGTTCAAAATTACGAGGTGTTGTCCTCGGATCTTTCCCTTAAGGGATTGATCCCTGACACCTCGTAATTTTGAACCATGGTCAGATGACGAGGCAACACCTGAGCTGGCCCCTACGCTGAGAAATATTCATGCACTGACCCGGATTCGAACCAGAACCTTCCGATCTAGAGGCTAACATCTTAACCACCAGACTGGTTGGTCGACTCCGGTAATGGTAATTTTAATTAACGTCGTAAGGGATTGAGGCTACTAGAACAACACAACGAGCTATTGACGACGGTCCGCGATCAATCCTCTAAGAGAAAGATCATAGGACAAAATCACGTAATTTGGAGCCACGGTCAGATGACGAGGCAACACCTTAGCTGGCACCCCACTCTCCAAACTTCCACACCAACCCAACGTGAGGACTTTTGGCCACGACAGATTTCAGGTGCACCAGCCGCCTCTACACCATACGCTTACAAACATTCATGCCCGGACCCGGATTCAAACCAGGAACCTTCCGATTTAGAGGATAAGACCTTAACCACTAGCCGGTTGGTCGGCCATAGTCCGTGGTTGCCCGGTTGGAAGAGTAGCGGTTTAGCACCCGGGGGCGGGTGTGAGTTTGAATACATTCAAAGACCGTCGTGTTTAAAGAGGGGTAGGTGTACATAAAATCTGTCGTGGTCTCCAATAGCCTCACTCTGGAGTGGTGTCGAAGTTTGGAGAGGGGGTGGGTGCCAGCTCAGGTGTGACCTCGTCATCTGACGGTGGTTAAGAATTACGTGGCATTTTCTTCGGATATTCCGCTTTGGGATTGATTTTGGACGGTCGCCAATAGCCCGTTAGTGTGACGTTAGTTAATTATCTACCTACCATAAGATTGAATATCGCTATGTGAGGCGATAAAATGCAAATAATGTAAACTACTCAATTTTTGCCGTCGCATGACTTGTCGACTTGTTGGTCACACTTTCTGAAGCTTCTCTTAGTAGTAATGTTCTGTCACTATTACAAGTCTATGAGAATTGAAACGGGAGGAATTGAACATGTAATGGGACCAGCAGGACAAGAATCATAACCTACAACTTGAAGTATGTTAGAACGGAAGGCAAACTCATTGACCATGTGTCTTTAAACATGTACAGTTATATACACGTCAAAAGTATCAATAAATCCAAATTTAGTTAGTACAAAATAAATCTAGGTTAAAAAAATTTGAAAAAATAAACCATTTTTTGCTTGCTTCCTGACAATCTTAAAATTCTTCCTGTTTGATACCCTGCTTCCAGGTAATTGAACCCGGTAACCCGCAGGGAAGAGTAACGGATTAGCAACCGAAGGTTTGCGAGTTATAATCCAACGGAAGACCGTCTTGCACAAAGAGTGCTAGTGCACGTTAAATCTGTCCTGGACACGTTGGCGTGTTATGGAAGTTTGAGAAGAGAGTGTCAGCTCAGATATGATCTCGTCTTCTGACCATGGCTCAAAATTACGGTGCTTTCCTCGGATCGCTCAATGTGGGTTTGATCCCGTACCGTCTCCAATATTCCGTCGTGTTTCACCAGAGTGACGTTAAATAGCAACCATTCCTACCTACCCTCCAGTGTCTTTAAAATGCATCCTGTTTGACATCTTTTTCCCAAGCATTTAACAACTTTCCGCAATAAAAAGCTGCTGTGTGGCCTCAAAGCGAAAGGCTCATTCCAAACCTCGCACAAAAAGCATCCATCAATGGTGAAAGAGACAGAAAAAGATGAATAACTAAACAGTCCCGTGTCAGTATACCTCCACTCGAGCAAAAATGATGAAAGTGCTGAGGAATCTAGAGAGAGAGAAGCAATTTTTTTACCTCCACACGATGAATAAAAAAAAGGTTATGTTTCCAGGTAAAAGAAGAGAGAAAAAGCGCTCATGAATTAAAAATCCACCGCTTCTTTGGAAAGACGCCGGGGAAAAAATCCGGCCATTTCTTTCCCTTTCTCAAAATGGACAGAAGAGGAAGGCAATTTGGACACGATGTGGAAAAGGTTAATAATAATTGCGTCTGAAAAGAGAGGAAGGGCGAGGCCTGGTATGGAAAATTACTTAATATCTCAGAAAATATTTGCAGGGGAAATCTCCGTAGCCTACTGGAATTCCTTGCCTCTCTTGAGCTATGGCCGTTTCTTTAGTCTCCCGATTAGAGTTGCATGATTCTTCGTCATTATTTAAAATAAAAAGGATACGCCCATTTTTCTTGCTGGCTATTAAATTAGAGGTCGTTTAAGGAAAATCTTGTGGCCTGTCTATTTTTTTTTGGTTGATGGGATTTCCTTCGTTTTGTGGCTGAAGTTTTCGGCTTTTAATAATTTGGTGTGCGTTTGAATTTGCCGTTGTGTGTTTAAGGAGTCCGGAGAATCCAATTGTCTTCAGTTTTTAATGTTCCTGGTACGTTGTAGTTTATTCCAAGTGCTTCAGAGCAATGAGAGGTTAGATTTGCCAGTGATCGCTTCTTTAAAAATAGCTTTATTTTAAAAATAAGTGATACTTGAAACTGATCAACCTAATGTGATCTCATTTATCGAAGTTTTAGCTTGAAATATAAATTGGGTATGTGCTCAGTTTTCTTACTTTACACCAATGGAAGGATGTAAAATTATTTCATAATACGCAGTCCAATCACATTAATGTGACCACCTGTCAAAAGCCAGAATGACCACCTTTGGCAGAGCAGACCGCTGCGAGACGTGCAGGAAGAGAGTCAATTAGGTTTCTGATGGTGTTCACTGGGATGTTGAGCCATACCGACTCCAGTGCCGTGGCCAGCTGCGCTAGATTACGCGGTTGAGGATCCATGGCGCGAGCAACCCGATCGAGGTGGTCCCACAGATTCTCGATTGGGTTTAAATCCAGTGAGTTTGCTGGCCAGGGGAGTTCGGTAAACTCATACTGGTGCTCTTCGAACCACGCACATATACTGCGAGCTGTAGGACACCTCGCATTGTCTTGCTGGTAGATGCCATCATTCTGAGGAAAAATAATTCGCATGTAGGGGTGGACATGGACAGATGCGTACTTGTGCTGATCCATCGTGCCTTCCACAATGATGAGTGCACCCAGTGACTGCCAGTAAAACATTCCCCAGACCATAATGCTCCCTCCTCCAGCCTGAATCCTTCCGGCAATTGTTGCAGGGTGTTTGCTATCAGACGTTTCACGCCGTATACGCTAACGTCCATCTGTCCGATGGAGCATAAAACGGAATTCATCGGAAAAAGCCACCTGTCGCCACTCTGTGGACGTCCGGTTGCGGTACTGGCGTGCAAATTCCAGCCTTCGTCACCTATGAACAGCAGTCAGCATAGGTTCATTAACCATGCGTCTGCTGAGGAGGCCCATGCGCAGCAACGTTCGATGAACCGTTGTTGAGGATACACTCTTGGTAGCCCCTTGGTTCATCTGGGCAGTCAGTTGCTCAACAGTTGCACGTCTATTCGCCCGAACGCCTCTCCGTAGCCTTCGTTCGCCTCTGTCTTCTATAGCCCGTGGTGCACCACATGTGCCACGCCGATGATTTTGGATAGTGCAATTCTACCATGCACGGTATACTTTTAGCACGGCGGCACGCGAACAGTTCACAAAATTAGCCGTTTCCGAAATGCTTCCACCCTTGGCCCGAAAGCCAATAATCATGCCCTTTTGGACGTCGGATAAATCGCTACGTTTCTGCATTACGCCAACGATTGAAATGCTTTCCGATGCCCTAGGTCATCCTTTATATACACTCCACTGGTGTGTACTCCAAATGGTACCCTTTTACCATTTCTCAAAAATTGGTTGATCAATTTGACAGCATTGTTTAAAAAGAAGATCCCTGTTTTCAACAAACTTATTACAGGTATAATTAGGTGCTTAAATTTAGCTTAAACTCGTAAAGTAGGCTACTTTGATCTTTCTGTCTTTGGGGTGGACCGATTTTCGAATGCGTAATCTCCGATTGCTAATCCGTTGCTCATCCGACTGGGCTTCGAGGGCCTGCAAATTTTACTGAGTGTAATGGTTTTATAAAGGCATTTAAATGATGAATAAATTCAATTTGCTACTCGTCTTGGTTCAAAAGGTTTTATGTTAAGATTTAATTATTTTCATAAAACGGAATTCTCCCAACAGGGGAGTTAAACCATGGAGTTTGAGGAAAGTTGATCATAATGTACACATCCCGAGCCTTCCGAAATTAATACATTTCTTCAGCAATATTCGATAAAAAACAAACAATTTATACAAAGCTCTTGACTCTTTATATCATATGTCCCAAATACTATTTATATTTCGCAAAATATAAAACATCAGAATTTAAATTCCGTAAAAATAAATTTTGGAAAAATGGTTACTTTTCCAGAATTATTGGTAAAACAATCTGATTAATCGTAATGCTCCATATGGATTCCATCTCCCAGAGTGACAAATTGAGGTTGATTTAGAGATTGTCTCAGATATTTTAGCATTAAATTTGTATAAAAATATAAGCGAAGGAAAAATTCAACTAATGTATTCCTAAGCTAAAGTATGTTTTTATTACACATTTAATGTTTAATGAAATTCTATTTGAAAACAAACTTTATGTGATACTTGAACAAACACAAAACCAGACATCAAACGTGAAGATGGACAAACTGATGTTAAGGAGTCCGGCACTTACATATAGGCACCCATGTTAAATTCACAAATTTTAGGGTCATCTCAATTATTTTTAAATTCCAGTATAAATTTGAAATGTTTCACAGTGTAATATTTGAATACTTGTAAAGATTTTAACGCGGGTTTTTTATTTTTCTTTAAAACTTCACAAAGTTATAAACTTAAAAAAAAGGACAAACAAATTGAAAATGTTTAAATAAAATATTAAAAAAAAGTATGCATTTTATATTTTATTCCTTGTGTTGAAGGGTTGAAAAGTGCTTCATAAACAATCATAAAAAATTTCAAGAATGTATCTCAAGTAGTTTTTGAGCAATGTCCCCCCAACTATCAAAAATGTATGTTCTGAAAAATAGGTCTTTAAACTTCAGAGGTAATGGTAATGGTAATTTTAGTTAACGTCGTACTAGAGGAACACAACGGGCTATTGACGACGGTCCGGTATCAGTCCCTTAAGGGAAAGATTCGAGGACAACACCTCGTAATTTTGAACCACGGTCAGATGACGAAGCAACACCTGAGCTGGCACCCCACTCTCCAAACTTCCAAGCCAACCCAACGTGAGGACTTTCGGCCACGACAGTTTTAAGGTGCACCATCCGCCTCTACACCATACGTTTACAAACATCCATGCCCGAACCCGGATTCGAACCAGGAACCTTCCGATCTAGAGGCTAACACCTTAACCACTATACCGGTTGGTCGGCTTAAACTTCAGAGATGGTGGATATTAAATTCACTAACTTTGGTGGCCTCATTTATTCATAAATTATTCTATTAATTTAAAATTTTTACAGTGTTATATTTGAATACGCGAAAAAACTTTAACACAAAGTTTATAATTTTTTTTAAATTTCACAAACTTATAAACTTTTTAAAAAATTTACAAAATATTTGAAATTTTTTTAGATAAAATATTTGAAAAAAGTATGCATTTTATATTTTATTCCTTGTGTTAAAGTGTTTAAAAGTGTTTCATAAACAATCATAAAAAGTTTCAAGAATGCATCTAAATTAGTATTTAAGTAATGTGCCCCCAGACATGAAAAAGTATGTCCTGAGATGTACGCCGTGGTAAAAGTGTATCTACTTAAACAAATTTAAAAATAATTCAAATTAACGGATATTTACAAATGAGGTATCGTTATAATGAGGATAATTCAATTGTTTATAAGCAATATAAAATTTCAAAAATTATTTTTTTTCTAATTTTTAGGAGCTAGACACCATTAAGTCCAGTCTTTTCATGACTGTAAGTACTCACAGTATGCAAAGTTTTATGAAAATATACCTATCAATTTAAACGCACTACGAGCATACACATACAGGCAATAAATGCGGAAAACATTGATTTCCCGTTAGAATTATCCCAAACGGTTAAAAACACCTGAAATGGGGCGAAAATATTCCATCTACATGCACACTCCATTCTTATTTATATAGATTGCAACTGCATAAGTACAATGATACTATCATTGCACATTGGAGATAATTCCATACAAATCTACCGCAAGTGAGTTCCATGCTATTATCATCAATGCAATAAGTCCGTAAATAGTTCATATAACGTTGTATCGCAGGAGCGCATCAGTAGATTGATAAATACGGCGAGGGGTCAAATATGAATAGACGAGAAAATCAAGAGAGTGGTACTCATCGACATGCCTCCGGCATATTGGGAACTGGGGTGCCGCTGATTCAGAGAATGCTATTGACGATTCTACGGGGTTCTGGGTAACTTAGAACGGCTTCTGAGGTTGTCGAGTAGCACGGTCTTCACCGGTAATGCACTCTTAGCATCTACAAGATCTGCCCTCGCATAGAAATTCCAAATTTCTGCCCTTTGCTGGTTGCTCGAGCCCAATCAAATTCAACTTCATATCCAGTGCTCTAACCAATGCTAGCAAGTCCACTCATGACGTATTCAATAACTGGGGCTGCTTGACCCTTCCCAATCCTTTATGCTCACACTGACTTAAGAAGCTCAATTAGGTATTGGTTTATTGCTTGCGTGAGTTTTTCACCAATGATAGCAAGTCCACTCATGACGTATTCAATAACTGGAGCTGCTTGACCCTTCCCAATCCTTTATGTACACTGACTTAAGAAGCTCAATTAGGTATTGGTTTATTGCTTGCATGAGTTTTTCACCAATGATAGCAAGTCTACTCATGACATATTCAATAACTGGGGCTGCTTGACCCTTCCCAATCCTTTATGTTCACACTGACTTAAGAAGCTCAATTAGGTATGGGTTTTTCTCAATTAGGTATTGGCTTGCATGAGTTTTTCACCAATTTGCAATTTGTCACGGTATGTCGACAACAAATTCTCCACGTTCGCAATGATATAAGTCATTCCATTTGGATTTGTTTGGATCCATTTGGATGGTATTTAGCTTGGATGAATTTTCCTTCAATTTTAAATCGTTATGGTGACAATAAGCTTCCAATATTCGCATGCCATATTGAAGCACTGTGGCTGCTTCACCCCTACAAATACCTTATCTTCACACTGACGTAAATCCATCCATTTGGTAGTAGTTTATTTATTTTACGAATTGTTCTTTAATTTTCAACTCGTCACACTCAGGTGAAAAAACTGTTAAGAGAGACGCTTGAAATTTCTCTTCCATTACAACTCAAATAAACACGTCAGTTATAGCAGACACATAATTTACCACGAGCAAAAGCTTAAAAACATTTATAGAATCAATATTGACCAGTTATGAAATTCCAAATTAACATACGTCTCAATTTCTAAGCCAAATGTATATAACGTTAAAACGCCTACCACCACCATAAATATGTAAAGCTTATTTTGTACTTTTTGAGAGGAAAGCCATAAAACACAATACGTTACGCATCGCTGTGGATCACAGTAAAATCCAAATTCTAGCACCGGAAGACGTATAGTTTTTAAGTTAGTGTGTGAGTAATTCATTTAAAATTATGACCCAGGAACTGTACCATAGTACTCGCATGGTCTAAACTTGTGGTCTGCCTTTTCATTAATATTCAGATTCAGTACATTTGACCACAGCGTAAAATGTACATTCGGTCGTAAATTTATTTTTCTGAACCTCGTATTAGGCGCGTTAATTATGATGTTCCGACATATATTTTACATGGTATCCCGGATTCATGAATATACAACAGCTATAAATGGGGAAATATGCATATTTTACACGGCGAAAGACCTGGAAAGAATATTAATTGGCGAGTTTGTGTAATATGTGAGATGCAAAGGTTTGTTTTACAAAATCATATTTTACCGGATCATATCCTGGATAATTAAATGCTACGGCTCAGGTTTGGAATTCGCTTGCTTTCAGTTCAAAGGAAAATGTCAGTGAGATGCAAATTAAATACATGTTTTCTGGGTTATATTCTCAAATGAAAATCACGTTTTGTCATCACGTTAATTTGTTTTAATTTGAATGGTTAATAAGTTTTAAACTTTTTGTTGTACTTATAAGTATTGTATAAGCACCATACATACCAAGCAGTGTGTATGCCAAGTTGATTTATGGAACTGCCCCAAAAATATTGATCGGATGCATGTAGACATGACATGAGCCGCGGTAGCTCAGTCAGTAGAGCGTCGGGCTCGCATCAGAAGGGTTGTGGGTTCTGTCCTCGGCGGAGCCTGCAATTCTGATGATTGCGAGATCGGCGCTTCGTCCTGGCTAAAGACCGTCGTGTTCACTAATGGTGACTGGGGCACGTTAAATAGGTCGTGATCACTAAGTCCCCCGTGTTTCCATACCAAATCAATACCTCTGGGGGTACCTGATCCGGGGGTTATCGGCCTCTGATTGGGATCTAAATTTCGATATGTGTGAGTGAATGGATGTATGAAAGGGGCCTTCCTGTAAAACGGATGTGCCATGTATGTCGAGCAAAGTCGGACTTCCTCCCAATGGGGCTCAATAATATGGAAGGCGCACCCCCTCGCCTCTTGCCGTCTTCGACGGGTCTGGCACTCCTCTGGTCTGCCAGCGTAGGCATGAGAAACAACAACAACAAACATCACATGCCTTGCAGAAATTTTTGAAAGAGGCAGTACCTTTTTTGCTTGAACTTTGAATACTTATTACCACTTTGTTTTAATTCTAGTGACGAGTTACAAAATAAGGTTTCCAAATACCAAACCTTCAAACCAGATTTAAGGCGTACGTATACACTAGAAGATTTTTTTTTAAATATTGACTTAAAAAATCCAGTTTTTTACCACAGGTGATTGGTGTATTCTTAAAATCATTTCTGTAAAAAAAAATAAGATTGTGCCAATAATTAATTGTCTAATTAAGATATAATAACTAATTAGCATGTTTTTTGTTACGTGATATCTCAAATTGTAATTTGTTCAGAAAGACAATTCATGTTGGAAATTGTTCGTAATACTATTCTTCATGTTTTGAGCCTCCATCAAGTTGCTAGAAAAAATAGTTTTTTTTATAGAATGTTTTAACCAAAAAAGTGTGAAAAAATCACATTTTTTCAGAAATTTTAATATTTAAAAATCAATTAAAAATTTATTTCTTGACTAAATACTCTGATTGAGGCTCAAAACATCCACTGTATTATATAGATCATAGTGATACAAAAATAATTATAATAGGTGATTTCATTGTGAAGTTATCACGTAAGGAACCAAGCATCCTATTGCAAAAACACAGTTCTTCAGAAATTGAGTTTAAAGTTTTGGAAACTTGTTTTCAAAATGATATTGTAATAAAATTGATAAAAAAATATTGCCTATCTATAGCTAAAACCCTCCAGAAATGTAAGTTGGTCCTTCTTTTTCAATTTTTTTGTCCTCTTTTCTTTTTTTGGCCCCTCGCAAATACTTCCTTCGCTGTTTCTGCAATGGTGTAGACTGTCGTACACTTTCACTAATTCTTAATTTATCCTTTTTTTGTATGCCATTAACCATGAAATGTCCAGGACGGATGCCCATCCGCCTCATAACTTCTAATTTGGGCTTAAATCCGCAATTAAAATTCATAACGGCATCAAAAACTGAAAGTTTTACTGAATGGACACCTGAAAATTTTGTTTTTGGTGACCGCTTCCAGATTAGTGAATGTAAACATTCATTGTTGTTTTGTGTTTGCCCGTGAAGACACTTTTCCAGCATTTCAGGACTTGTAAGTCGTGAGTAGATAGGCTTAACATGTTTTAGCAAGTTGAGCGGCAATCCTCCTTTGTGTTTGTATTCCTTTTCTTTACCCATAGCTGCAGCACGCTGGTTGGAGTACCAACTGTCAATACCCTTTGGGCACTTAGTGTGTAGAGGGTGATCATCTTGATCAATTGCTGGGTTTTTTACAGCAGATGTTTCTTTGGAATGTTGGTTTGTGACAAACCTTCTGTTCTTTGAACGACTTTTTCGTGTTTTGGATCCCATTTTAATTCAAAAATGACGCGTAAGAATCTAGTAAACAGCAGCAGGCAAGAGTAGAAATAAACTAAATAAACAGGCTTAAATATACAGTTACTGTTAAATATTGTTGCCAAACGATATAAATTAAATAATAAAATGTTAAAAATCAATAATTATTTTACCAAACATAAAATTTAAAACAAAATTCTTGATAATAGTCATTGTTTACTTCAGGTTTAGAAATCGAAACTAGAATTTTCGGTGACAGCACCTAACAAAAAACCCTGTAACTAGAAAAATATTCAGAATACGTACAAGATCTTGGTATCGTTTGAAAGCTTAGAAGTTCGAGAATATTTTGAAATAATAATAAAAAAATCGATATTCTGGTCGATTTTCGCTATTTCTAGTGTATACATACACCTTAAAGAATTCATTAAACATGGCCACACAAGATAGGAAAATGTCTACTGACCCTTTGGCCAGTCATTGAACTTGTCTTCTAGTAGCGATAATCCTCGATGCCCAATTAGCAGAGCAATATAGTAAGTGGGTCCTGCCCATTTCTATACCGAGATAGCAAAGCTTATTGGCAGGACAGGGACGACCCTAAAAGAATCCAGTGTTTTGAAACTATCGGTTTAGTTAGTCGAAATTAAGCACTCGCCATTTTACTTGGGAAGTACGAAGTGTGTTGCATACTAGAGATCCACGGTTTTGATTCCTCGAGTAAGTCCTTGGAAAAACCTAAATCCACTAGCTTGTCGTTAAACTTTTTCGCATCCCTCATTGTCGTCTTGTGTTTGGCCCAACTTGACTAAATATGTCCCTCGCGAGTCACAAAACTAAAAAACGTAAAAATCCTAAATATTTGGTTGATTACCAGTTTTTCTTTAGGCCAGGTTGCGAGCATTTCGTTTCCAGTTATTCCACACTGGCGTGGTATCCGCTGAAGGATAATCTATTTGATTTCTATAGAAACACTACTTAGAAATTTACATTTCCTTATAGTTGCAGACTGAGGCACAACATCAGAGTCAATGGTCTTCAATGTTGCTTTTGAATAAAAAAGGATGAATTCTTGAAAAATGTATTCAGATGGCAAATCAACTATGACATACATTAAGTGAATAGCCTCTATTTATCCATCAAAAACAGATCGAAACTGTCCGTCTGGAGGCAGTAAACGAGAACAGGTTACAAACTATCCCTGCCCCATCATTAAAATTGTAATTCATTTGAAATTTGTGTACACAAAGTCCAATCAGGTTCATGACACTTTTTTCGGTTGACAATTTCGGAGGCCAGATATTTAAAAATCTTGGTGTTCTCTATGCAAAAGCACAGTACGTATCTGAAAATCTTTGCTTTAAAGTCGGTTAAAAGTGACAGACTACCATAAAAAATATTAATCTCTATACCGACATGCTAAATAACACGGCAGTATCTTTAATTTTATTCTTTCCAAGATGATTGTTACATGTTACAAAATAAGTAGTAAATACTTAAGAGAACCAAGTAACAGTATCTGAACCATCTGTAAATTGAATGTACATTAACTGGTACAGAGGCTGTAGGGATTTTTATTCGTAGCACTTAAAAAAATCGTCAACCCTATAGACACAATCTGCATACTAACCTTTACTGCTAGCACGGAAGAAAATCTGTATTGCTCTGAAATCGTACAATTTTCTTTTTTCAGAATGCATTCAATACGTTTTCTTTGCAAAATTTCTTTAATTGTTACATATTATTAACTTAATTGTATCCAAAATATTAATAAAAACAACAACAAAACTCCGTAATTTTTTATAGTATAAGAATAAATATTTATAAAACTTAAATTTTGTTTTCCACGAAAGAGTTAGTTCAAATGCTTGATTAATGTTATTTACTCCCACAAAATTACGGAAAGTAGTTTGCCTTTTCTTGTTCACATTTCATTTTACAAAACAAACCGCTTTAAGTTACCAGAACTTTTACAAAAAACAGTTATTAGACTGAAATCACTTAAAGTATACTCAAAAACTGCTGAAATCCTAAAAATGATTAATGAGCTTCGACATGTGCAATTACCGATACATTAATGAAATTCTCCGATTACGCAGAATAGCTTTTGGCAACGCTTCTCAATCTCGAGGGATTAATTGATTTTCCATTTTAATTTCGAGTCGTATTCACTCTTTTGTCGCATTTACTCTTTTATTTATTAAAAAGTGGCAAGACTATTAACAAGTTTCTAAATTACACTAGTTTTCTGAATGAAACTGACCAACATACATATTCTGTCTACTATATTATACCGCTGATACATTTAAGGTGCTTATTCCAAAAAATGGTATTAAATTCACATTATCCTGTACATTGGAAGGTACGACTAGCCCCCCAAATTTAGGCTCAGGAAACTATTCGTCCTATTAAATTCAGGGGCCCAGGTTGAAAGTGTAGCGGTTTATGAAACAGAGCACTGCGAGTTCGAAATTCGATCTAACCAAAGATGGTCTTGTAGATGGGGGATAGTGCACGTTAAATCTATTGTTACCTCAATTTTCTTCACGTTGGAGTGGGATTGAAGTATAGACAGCGGTTTTCTCAGATGTGATCTCGTCATTTGACTGTGGATCAAAATTACGAGGTGTTGCCCTTAGTTCTTTCCTTTCTGGATTGCTTCCAGAACAACACTAATAGCCCTTTGTGTTGCTCCAATGGAACGTTACTTCAACACTACCGACCTGTTATATTTATTTCATAATAAAACATGCTATGCTGTTAAATTAACTTCACATTTTAAAATGAATTTAATCCCCCCTCGAAGAAAAAGCATTAAATCATCTCAGTTATACAATTCTTAATGTTTTCTAAACAGATCTGCTGAGATAGTTCAGGGTAAAGTTAGGTGTTATGCACGGTGCTTCAAAATTTCTTGTAGAAGTGGAGGCAGGATGACCCAGATTAAGTTGTATTCCCATAGCGATGAATGTCCGTGCCACATGAATACAATTGAGGGCGCTGTATGACAGCACAGCATTTGGCATTTAAATCTACGAGTCTATGTTGTCTGGAGTGCATTACTGTTCGAGGTCACAATTTAGACCACTGACTGTGAAACTAAGTGTGTACAACTATTGACAAACTGTAAAATTAATGCCTAATGAATGTTGTTAATACATTTACACTTTTTTTGCACCTTAAAATTAGACACACCGGTAGAATACGTGGATTTACATCTTAACGTCATTATAGTTCAGTTTCGTATACTTTACCATCCTTTGTGTACAAGAAGTTTTCAAATATGCTGATTACTTTACCAACTGTTTGGTTATATGATAAACGTAATAGTGATTTCAGAGTGTATTACATAAGTTATTTATTTTGAGTTTAAATAAATTTTAAATTAATTTATGAAAAAATATTAAGGGCCAGTACCAAGGTGAGGTTGACGCGCTTATCTTTATTCGCCAGTCTAGAAAAACCTCGACACCCATTTCATGCAGAAAAAAAAGATTGATGATAATTTGTTAGTATTGTTCTATAAACTAAATTATGTAATTATATAAGTAAAAATAAATTTTAAAAATAAAATTGCTATTTGTGCGTATTTCCCCATCATTAGTTTGACCGATTTAGTAAGTGAAGGACTCAGAAAATCAATGTTCCTAGATGACAAAGCAATAATAAAATCACCCTAAAAGTTGACAGAGTTAAATATACCGGAGTTTTACTTCGTTTATTGAAGGGAGAATTTCTCAAACCCAACACACCTTTGTATAATGTAGTTTTAGTCATAACGCCGCAAGGATGTATGGTGGGATAGATGAAAAAGACTCGATATGATTCGAAAAAATCGAAAGAAAATTCTAAAATAATTTTTCACTCCACCCCTAATAGCAAATGAGGCGAAAAACGAAGCCGAAAATGTTCCGTCCTTTCTTTAAAAAAACTAAGGAAAAACTCGATCACTTTTTTCTCTCCTTGACTTCGCTTCTTATGTATCTATATCTATATATATGGGTACTCGATCAATAAAATGTGCGTATATAAGTATCCCACCTTTTACTCCTCTATTACTTCCGGTTGCTAGGGGTATATGCAATTTTTTCCCTCCGCTGATGAAAATTATAGACTGAACCTTAGGGCTCAAAATCGCATCATTAAGTTTCGTACCGAGATATTTCTGGAAGTGAGGGGAAAAAAATCCTGTTTCAGTGTTATGATTTTTGTAATAACAGCTTTTTTTCTCACTCTTTTTCCTGCCTCCGTTTTATGTGTGTCATTACCTTTTTAGTGGGTCGGAAAAAATAGCAGAAACCAACTCCGTGGAAGTCACGCGGAATCACGCCACCGGACGTGGAATGGCGAGAGCGGAATTAGAAATTTTTTTGCGCGCGTTCGCGAAATGGATGTTGCATGCTAGCTCACTTATTGATAGATATGTTAGTGTCAAATATTTCCACGCAGCTGAATCGGAAGAGATGGGAAACTATTAATAGTTTAATCACCCGGATTATGACGCAGAAAGAAAGGGTTCGCAGGGCATTTTGCATGACGAATTCCTTTCATACTTTATGCGTTCTCCGAGTTTTTAATGTTCGGTAAGTCGTCTGGATTACAGAACGGTGGAAATACTGAGCGTAATTAAATATTCTTATGGTGTAGTGAGCAAATGTTCCCAAACAAAATACTCAGGGAATAAATGATCCACGTATTTTCAAAAGGTGACAGAAAGGCATTAGTTTCTCGCAAATGAGTTGAAGTGTAATTGCCCGGAAGATATGAACAGCGATTCGTAACGACTTTTATTCGAATAACTTGAATAAACACATTCGTTTTGTGAATGATGCTTTTTAACACAATTACCGTTTCATTAGAAATGTAAATGGCATTCTTAATTTAGCACGGTGGGTAATAAATTTAAAAGCTTACTTTGCAAAGTTAAGGACACTGCAGTTTGCCTCCATTGGAACTTAATATAATAAAGTACAGCCTAGGAGAGTCTAACAATACAATAGCAGTTTGAAACTGAGGAGGAACTATAAACAAACCCATTCGGATGATCAACATAATTCTAAAGATTTGGCTAATGCAGTTATTGTATTCATAGAAATTTCTTAAAAACCACACTACAAATTCTTAATCCTTATACAGTTTTATTATAAATCTTTAAATTGGTAAAAAAAGAGCCATGGACATTTTACCAGGTTTTTGGTAGCGACTGATTTAACAATTACTATATTGTAAAATTTTAACCTACCAAGTGATTTTGACAATATATCTCGTTCATCAAGATCTGAAAAATTTTGCTATTGATGAGATACATCGTCCTCAATATGTAATTGATTTTTGGATGACAAGATCGAGATATGGTCGGATTTATTCTTATAATCGGGATCGAGGTTTCTAATGACGAGATATCTGATCCAAAATGATCTGGCCAGTTTTGCTAATGTTGAAGTACATCATGGAGACCGCCACAAGGATACGTTTCACCATACTACCGCCAAAAATACTTTGCGATGTTTTATTTATTTCATAATGTATTGACCACCAGATCTTCAATTTCTTCTGTTATAAATTTCATTATCTTAAAGAGGGTTGCGAGCATAACTTAGAATAGCGAATTTGGATATTGATTCTCTTCTGCAATGGTACAAAAATATGACGACCTAATTAAGGTTTTCAATAAAATTTGACAATTTGAAAGTAATATCACGAATTTTATTTGACGTGGAGCCTCTCAGAAGTACAAACTAACCCATTTGGTTGATAGCCATCATTCTAAGCTTTGTCTTATGTGATTACTTTATTCATAGAATTTTCTGACGGTCTGGTGGTCAAGATGTTGATCTCTAGATAGGAATGTTACTGGTTCGAATCTGGGTAAGTGCATGGAGGATTGGAAGCGTATGGTGTAGTGGCGGCTGGTACAATTTAAATCTATCAGAGCCGAAAGTCTTCACGATGGGTTGGGGTGGAAGTTTGTAGAGTGGCGTGCCAGCTCATATGTCACATGTACGTGGTTAAAATTACTTGGTCGTGTGCTCGGATTTTTTCCTTAGGGGATTGTTCCAAGACAGTCGTCAATAACCTTATGTGTTTCTCTAGTAGCGGCGTTAATTAAAAATTACCATTACCATAGAATTAATTTTCTTATAACCAAACGTCATGATTCTCAATCTTTACAACAAATTCCTGTTTAGTATAGGGCTGAATAA
The DNA here is from genome assembly GCA_947359465.1 of Metellina segmentata. Classification (NCBI taxonomy): domain Eukaryota; kingdom Metazoa; phylum Arthropoda; class Arachnida; order Araneae; family Tetragnathidae; genus Metellina; species Metellina segmentata. The sequence goes on along the minus strand of OX375878.1, from coordinate 91,061,542 downwards.
TTTGACGCTTTCAATAAAATGTGCTGTAAGTACATTAATTGTCATTCTATGCTATAAAATAGGAATAATGGAATACCTTTAACTATTAATTTGAATTAAAACTTTTTTATTTTATGAAATATACTTACCTTTTGGTACAACATAGATAATATAATATCTAGAACAATGTAATATAGTGAACTTGTTGTTTATTATGCATTAGAAATTCGATCAAAGGTACAGAAATGCTCGAATTGTTGAAAAACGCATTCATGAAAACTAACATACATCTCCGCAGATACAGTTTTTTTAATAGTTTAACTCATCATTTCTGAAGGCCCCTAGAGGTAGATTTGCTTTGTGCACAGGCATCAAAAGTCGATGTACCCAATTGATCTTTTCTCCCTTTCATTTATACCCTATCCTTCACTGCTTTTTACCTTTTCTTCCTCTCTTATTATGATGTCTGTCTCGTGTTTGGAGCAGTTTGACCAAGTATGGCCCTTATGCCATCAAACCAAAAAATAATTAACCATTTCTGAAGAGATTTTGGTAGATATTTTTGGGGATTTACTATGGAACACCTTACTACAAGCACCAAAATTAGTTGAAACTATCGAAGCTTGCAAGGTAATTTGAATATAAATGTGGATGGTAGTTCAAAGGTAAATTTAAAAAAAAGAAACAATCTTCTGGTACATGCTGCTATAGAGTAGCCTTTAACAAGCGTTACTTAACAGGTAATTGGATATTTTAAAGAAACGTCGCAATGGCGCAACACAACGTGCTATTGGCGACCATCCGGGATCAATCCCGAAGGGAAAGATTTGAGGACACCAGCCCGTTATTTTGAGCAATGGTTATATTACGGGGCAACACCTGAGCTTGCATCCCATTATCCAAAATTGCACACCACACAAAAGTGAGAAAATTTGAGGTCACGATGGATTTAAAGTGATCCAGCCCCTTTTGTACCTGACAGTATTTGGTTGGATTCGAACTCACAACCCTCCAGTTGCTTATGCGATGCACTTTTATCCGAGCTACCGTATGGAATTAACAATTGCGACTTTTAAGTAGAAAGCTTGATTAGTTGATATGGTTTTTATGGCTCATTAAAGTTGAAAGGAAAATTAGGCTTATACTAAAATATTTAGTTATGTTTTTATGGACTAGTAAACATTCAAACACACATATTTCCAACCCTACTAGTTTCAAACCGGCCCACAGTGTGTACTTTTTGTTTCTAGGTGGACAAAATTAAATTTTCTTAGTGTCGCAGATTGTCAAAAAGACATAATATCTTAAAAGTAGTATGTCCCCTTAGCAAGACCACGGTTTTATTTTTCTAAATAATTCCTCCTAACAGGATGTACAGGGCTCCAAAATCGAACTTTCTGCGTTGGCTGCAAAACCAATACGGCGAATGGGTATTAGTACTTTGAGGAAAACTGAGAAGTGTAGCTCCCATATTTTCTTTAGTGCTACTATGTGGATACTATCATTAACTTCTGTTCATCGAGTTATGTTTACGGGCTTTTAGTTTCTTGGGTATTATTTTATTAATTTGCAAGATACTTTTGAATTTATAGTTAATTAGCGTCTTACGCAACTGCTGTTTTTAAATTTCAACTAGACTTTTAACATATTATACCATCGTATACCACTAAATTATTACATATGCATTATAGCTTGAATCATTTGACGTGCGAAGAACAAAAAACTACTTGCGGAAGTCTGCGGAACTGATAGAGTATGCTTAAATTTCAGAATGACAGTGGAAAGTTTTCGTCAATCCATTTTTGATATTTGGGTTATAAATTCGAAGAAAACAAAAATCGATGCTATTTTAGCGTATATTTCTCAAGAAAAGATTCAATATTCGTTACCAAATACTGTTTTAAATACTGTTAAAGAGAAAATTTTCGAATTACACGCCAAATAATTGAGCAAAAGAGGAGTAAAATGAACGGGTACAAAGAACTATTCTTCAGAAATATTTCTTCTTGACCAAGGATATCTTACCTTTTCTTACATTGTGATTTCTTACATCGTGACGAAGAATTCGAAAAGTTTGAAAAATAGGCCTAGAAGGGCTCAGAAAGATTTTTAAGCCTGTAGTTCCAAGGTAAAGAAAACGAAACTAGCAACCTTGTAGAGACAACTAGTGAAAAAAGAATTCTCAATGACCACTGAAGTAAATTTCGAAAGCCAGGTGTACGATATTCTATTTCAAATCGTCAGAGAGCTCTTTGCCACTTTTCTGGAAGAAGTACAGTTAACCCGGGAAAGCCTAGCGGTACCATATGGTACCAGAAATAAAGGTTTAAAATATTACAATTTTCTTCGTTATAATACACATATTTTGTTTGTTTGTTAGTAGATAGCACCACACAAGAGAGTGATAAATCCTGTCTAGGTAATAATTTTAGTGAACAACGCGTCAGATTTTTACTTTGAGCGGAAGAAACAAGAACATTTTTGGAATATGACAAAATGACGCATCGAAAAAGTCAGTACAACCGTTATCTCTTTACTGATACATATAGAAATGAAAGTTTGATACAATATTTATCGTTTGTGTCTAGATATTACGTGCACAATGTTTAAAAAAAAATAAAATAATATTATGTACATTTTTTTTTGTATTGGAATGTTACTGGTACCGTATGGTACCACTAGGCTTTTACACTATCTTTTTGTCACTGCTTAGATTTTTATTGATTTTTGCTCTAGAAAATACAAAAATGTTTTAAAAGTGTATAATTAATTTTTTTATTATATATAATAGAATAGTTAAAAAATAAATATGTATAAAATAATTATACAAAAATTTTGCATAAAAAAAACTTAAAAACCCCCCAGTATTTCTATTGTTTATTTCATAAAAATAACAAAGTCAAAGGCACAAAATGGGGATTGAGTTATAGGTTAAAATGCAGTTATGGAATTAAGATGTGTCTTTGACTACATTTTTGATTATATAATTTCTTATGGCAGTTTTTATGTGTATATTTAAATCATGTGTATATTTTATTATTTTGAAACACAGTTTCATTTTTCAGAAATATTTAACACTAGAAGAAGCTCTTCTGCTATTTGATGAATTAGACTCAGAGTCGAACTTAGAAGATGTCTATATTGAGCCTCCTGATGTTGCAGTAGCATCACAGATGAAGACTCGGCAGAAAAAGAACTTACAGATAATTTATCTGGTCGTCAGTTACGTTTAAATGTAGAAACGTTACGGAAAAAACCCACAGAAAAGATTATTTAGATTTAGATTCAGAAGAGAGAGGGTCTGGCAAACTCTGCTAACGAAAAAAGTAACAAAAAGAATCAATAAGAATGGTACAAATAAATTCAAAAGAAGTTGGGTTCAAGATGTGCTGCTATAAACTACACTAGTAGAGTTCACACTATGTGCGTAAAATGTGACATAGAGCTTTGTATTTTTTTTTTAGACTTTCACTCAAAATAACATTGCAAATAGACCATGCAGTAAAGTTATTGATTATATTTCATAAAAAATGCCAGCATTATTGGTAATATTATTGGTATTATCATTTGTCTTGTGTTTTCTGGATAGTAAAAATTTTCTCTTCTTCTCCTAAGGTTTTTTTTTACTTTTGTATATTCATCAAAATGTGTTCTTCTATGCCATACATTTGTATTTTTGTATTAATTTCAAATCATAAACTGATAAAAATATATTTAAGCCGCTTGCGTCAACATCAATAAGAAATTGCATTACTTATAATTTGCTCCCTTAAAAGCCTAGCGGTACCATATGGTAACATGCATTTTTGCCAATATTATTGAAATTTTACGACAAAAAAAGGCTTTTCCTACATAAATAGCATCTTATCAACAATATACTAGAAATAAATTGATATTGGAAAAAAAATAATTAATTCAGGCTTTGCCGGGTTAAGAAAACGATCCGTGTCTTAGTAAAGCGTCAGTAAAATTATTTGAAAATCATGTGTTTGCGCTAAGAGTTGACATTAATCTTTCTATGCACAAATATAAAATTACATAAATAACATAAAGAACAAAACTCTTTGTGTACTCCGTATAATACAAAAATGAGCTAAACGGTTGTTACTCTTCTGGGATGATTATCACGGAAACTTCAGCTGTACCCGAACTCATTTGTCACTTATCAACTGCTCTGTTAAACGGTTACGTACAATTTATGAACAATCCTTCATTCTGATTTTGTCCAAAAATAATATTAGAAATACATTTATAATGAGGGCTGTGATGGTGCTGAATAGAAAACTTTCTAGCAATTTTTTTTTTCAGAAAAATATCACTATTAACAATATGTGTTTAGTATGTCTTTGGTACATTTGCTTGTACTAATGAGGGTAAAAATATTATTAGTCAAAATCTCAACAAGATCTCGTCGTTCCATCAAATTTCTTTTTGCCCAATAATTAGTAGATTTAACGTCAAGGTAAGTTAATGGTCCATGGTAATATTATTTCACTTCTTGTATTCTTCCAATTATTAATTGGTCCGCTTCGTAAAAGAGCAAAACAAGGAATAAACACAACAGGCGTTAAGATAAATATTTCCTATCAAAATGTCAAGAACTGATACGAATAGATTAGTCATTACCTCAGATCCACTAATAGTAAGGTTATCAGCAAGGTCTAAAACTAAATGAACCCAAATGTTTCCAAAAAAGTTGAATTTTTTAAAGAACTTTCCCAGTTGAGATTCGAAGTACACAATTTTGTAATACTTTTCAAATATTTTCCCCTTTACTTTTTGAATTTTTTTTATTTTTAAATGGAACTGTTATGGGTATAACTGACCTTTGTTCAGATGTATATTGTATAAAATTCCAAAATTTACGGTTACTAATTGATCGAAGTATATTTAATATATAGAGGGTGAAAAGTGGACAAATTTCTTTAAATTTAGCATATTTCTGCATCCAAAGAGTAATTACAAACGTTACATTTACTCCAAATCTGTATTTATCACTCACAGCCTCTTATAATCACCCAAAACCAGTGTATTTTTGATACAATGGATATTGATGGAACTGTTATGGGTATAACTGACCTTAGTTCAGGTGTATCTATATAAATAAGAATGGAGTGTTTGTTTGTACATTCAATATTTTCGACCCATTTCAAGTTTTCTATCCGTTTTGGACCCTTCTGTTGCCGAATCCGCCCTTTTCTCGTTTGGTGTCTGTCTGTCTGTCTGTATGTTGTGCCCTATACACGTTCACGCGGTTTAAGATATTTTCATGGAAGTTTGCATACAGTGAGTACTTATCTTCATTTAGTGAGTGGAATTGGTTGAGAAAGTCTGTCCGTTCGTCTTTTTGTTCTATGCTCGATTTTGTGTTTGTGTAAGCATCACACATGAATTGTATTCCAGATATTTGATTGCAGTGTATTTTATTTTATACACATTATCTATTGGTTTAGTGAATGCAATATTAAAAATTTCTTTATTGTTATATTTAGATGAGTTTCATGCTAAAACACCTGAGTAAGTATACTTAAATCAACCATAATTTGGTAGTTTTGGAAAAATCGGAATGTCTATTGAATATTACGATTACTTCGATTGCTTTACCAGTACTGCTGAAAAGTAATTATTCTTCAAAAAATTATATTTTTTAATAGAATTTCAGCTCTGATACTTCATTTATTTCGAGTCTTATTTTTGTTCCTTGCGCAATGAAAACGATTTCGGAAAATTTGAGACAGATGATATTTTTCAACGAAACGAGAATGAACAAGATCGCGCGAGCAGTGATATTTTCTGTTTCTTTCCCTCTGAATTAATTTCACATTTCCAAATTTTGTGCACTTTTAGTCGTAAATTGTGGCAACCGTGCGAGATCAAGAGATAAAAATGAATCACAAATTAATATCTGTAGAACAATTTTTCCGACATCTTTTATTTTGTTCTATTTTACTGTTTTCTGTTTTAAATATTTATTATTTTAATAAATGTGTTTTCCTTCTCATCACACCCAACACCACCACAAAGTATTAGACTTAAAATGTTTGTTAAGTCAGTATAAATTTTCAGTAAATTTTAAGTGTAGTTATGCCATTGTTTTAAGAATAATGCCGTTATTTAAAGAATAATGCCGTTATTGAAAGAATAATAATATTTAAAAATCCAAACTAGAACTTTTTCCAACATTAAAAAATTCGTTGTAATAATTACAGGAGAAGATTGCAAAATTTCACAATGTCGCATACCGAAGGCAAGAGTGCCACAAGTAAAAAAAATATTGTTTTGTTGACTACGAGTGCGAGAGCAATCGCCGTAAATCGTAATTTTAATTAATTGAGTTGAACATGAAAAGAACTTAAGACAGGGAATTCCAAATCTCCCTCAAAATCGTCTTTTATAGTAGTAATCTTAGTATCACCTTTCGTCATTTTGTAGCTTTGTCATACAGCAATTATGCGATGTATGTGAAATGTATTACAAGAATGCATATGCATGTGTCGGATTTGTGATCAAAGTAAATTGTAGAAAATATAAAGATGGCGAAAGGTGTTAAAAATTTATTTTTAGTCTACAAAAAACGTAAGTCATTATATACTTTGATTATCTCTTCAATCTAGAGTAAACCAATTCAAACCGAGTAAGGTCGGGTATTTTGCTAGTATCATATAAAATTGCAAAATTTACGGTTACTAATTGATCGAAGTATATTTAATATATAAAGGGTGAAAAGTGGACAAATTTCTTTAAATTTAGCATATTTCTGCAACCAAAGAGTAACTAAAAACGTTAAATTTACTCCAAATCTGTATTTTATCACTCACAGCCTTTTATAAACACCCAAAATCAGTGTATATTTGATACATTAATTTTGTCCACCTAGATTGCGAAAATGACGCACTGAGCGGCCTATTATTGAACATTTGCATAGTAATAAAAACAACAACTTTTTCCTCGCTTTGAGGGCAGCATGAATGAAACACATTTGGGACTATTAAATGATGTTTTAGCACATTTTGAACTTTAGTTGAACAAAAGATATAAATTGTCTTAAATATTGTACTTCAGATTTGTAACTTTATATAACTTACATTTTTAGCTTTTTTAAGATTTTTTTTAAGTTTCCGTCAAATTCCATTAATGCTCCGTTTAAAAAAAACTATACGATTAATGAATTGAACGTATACTAGATTAATTCTCTTTAGATTGAGTTTTATTATTTATTTCATTACTGAGAGAGACATCCAAAAGAAAAGAAAATGTGCAACAAATAATTTTAAATAATTTGTGCATAAAGTAAGGGCACATATTAACAAAAAAGTTATAAATGTTTAGTTTGATGATAGGGATTTAAATAAACAAAACATATACGAAATTCGTAAAAATTAAAAACAAAGACAAGAAACATAATGTAGTCGCATTTCGATCCGAAATTCATTGTGTTAGGATCTCAAATTTGGAAGTATTATTTTTTTAGCCCAAAAGTAAGTTTAGAAGGTGATGAAGATGAAAATAAGATGAAAAGCATACTTACGACAATCCGATTATACATAATTCTCTATCAATAGAATTAGCAATGAAATAAAAGTTGATGAGGTTTTTGTCATTATATGAAACATAAGGCATTTGATGAATGAGAATAAACAAATTTTATTTGAATAACAAATTTGTTGCAGATGCTAGGAAAAGTATGAATCCAACGAAATGGAAAATGTAATCCTCCGTCCATTATTAGCATGCTTTTATCAAAGTATTTATTCATCTTGATAAGCTCTTGAATTACAAGTTATAACTTAATCAGATTATAAAGCAATTTTTCCTCAAACATTTATTTCTCTCTTTTAGATACCAGTTTACAAAACAAAAGTTTTCTGCTTTGAAGAAGCTGGGCTTAATTTGACGTATATACGTTAAATATTTCTCTAAATCACACAAAAAAAAACCCCAAATAAACTCTTCGAGGTTCACATCTGGTGGCTTGGACGAGATATCTCGCTACAACCACTATTGAACAAATCGTGATGGACAAGATATCTAGTCATGAGAAGAAAATTGGCCAGATCTGGATTTCGTCGCCATACGAAATTGAGCAGTATCTTAATGACGAGATATCTAATGGCTTACGAAACTCGACAGATTTTAACGATGGTCGAGATATCTCGTTCACAAAACTGGCAAACCGTCATTCACAAAACTGGCAAAATCGTGATGGACGAGATAGTATCTCGTCATTAGAAGACAATTTATCAGATCTTGATCGTAAAAAAGTTGACAGCATCTTGATGACGAGATATCTCATCGTTTACGAAACTCGCCAGATCTCAACGATGGCCGAGGTATCTCATCATTCACGAAACTAGCAAAATCGTGATGGACGAGATAGTATCTCGTCATTAGAAGAAAATTTATCAGATCTTGATCGTAAAAAAGTTGACAGCATCTTGATGACGAGATATCTCATCGTTTACGAAACTCGCCAGATCTCAACGATGGCCGAGGTATCTCATCATTCATAAAACTGGCAAAATCGTGATGGATGATCATAACTCGTCATTAGAAGAAAACTGACCAGATCTTGATCACAAAAAATTGACAGCATCTTGATGACGAGATATCATATCGTTTACGAAACTCGTCAGATCTTAACGATGACTCGTCGTTCACAAAACTGGGAAAATCGTGATGGACGAGATAGTATCTCGTCATTAGAAGAAAATATATCAGATATTGATCGTAAAAAAGTTGACAGCATCTTGATGGCGAGATATCTCATCGTTTACGAAACTCGCCAGATCTCAACGATGGCCAAGGTATCTCATCATTCACAAAACTTGCAAAATCGTGATGGATGATCATATCTCGTCATAAGAAAAAAACTGACCTGACCTTGATGACAAAAAATTGACAACATCTTGATGACGAGATATCACATGGTTTACGAAACTCGTCAGATCTTAACGATGGCTCGTCATTCACAAAACTGGCAAAATCGTGATGGAGGATCATATCTCATCAGATGGTATCTCGTCATCAGAAGAAAACTGATCAAATCTTAATCAGAAAAAAATTAACAGTATCATGATGATGAGATATCTTGTCATTAACATAATTGGTAAGATATTGATGGACGAGATACCACTGGTCAACATTTCACGGAGGATCAATACTTATTTAAGCTCAAAAATGCATAATATTCTATTTAAACCATTTATACATGTATCAGTCAATGGACAAGATCAAAATCAGGTTTTATGTACCCTTTGTATGGAGTATAAAAAGAAGTGAAAACTGAGAGTCATCTTCTCTGTCAAGTTGACGGTTAGTAATTCGCGAGAATGGTTCTGTGGAGATACACGTTCCTTGTACGTTTTCTGAAGGTGACATCAGTTGGTTTGCTTTTCAAACACGACTTCAGCACTAAAAATTCCAAAAAATTAATTAAAATTGTTAAATGATTGATTGAGATTAACTAGATTAACCACCTAAGTGGTTTCGCCGAGATATCTCGTCTATCCAGATCTGACCAAATTCGTTCATGACAAGACATCTCGTCATCAATATATTGCCGATTTTGTTTAAGGTGTATGTACACACTAAAAATCCTGAAAATCCAACAGAAAGTCTAAATTTTTTGTATTGCTTTAAAATATTCTTCAATTCCTTAGCTTTCAAACGATGCCAAGATCTTGAAAATATTCGAAATAGTTTTCTAGTTACAAGGGTTTCCGTAGGTATTGTCACCATGAACAGACGTATTTCTAAAACTTTAAACTCAATTTATGAAGAAACAAGTTTTTGCAATAGTATGCTTTGTTCAAACAGTGATAACTCAATAATAAATTAATACATTATAATTATTTTTGTATCATTACAATCTACATAATACAGCGGATGTTTTGACCCTCAATCAAAGTTATTAGTTAAGAAATAAATTTTAATAAATTTTTAAATCCTCAATTTCCAGAAAAAATCAAAATTCTTTTATGCATTCTTGGCGAAAAGAGCTGTAACAGAAAACTTTTTCTCTCAAGAAACTTGATTGAGGGTCAAAACATGAAGAATAATATTGGAAATGATTTCCGACTAGAATTGTCTTTCTAGACAAATTAGAATTTGAGATATCACTGTTCAAAAAACATGCTGATTAGCTCATTCTATCTTAATTACCTAGTTAATATTTAGTTGAATATGATTTTTTTTTCACTGAAATAGTCTTAAGCACAAACCAATGACCTACTGTGAAAAAAACTGGATTTTTAAAGTTAAAATTAAAAAAAATAAAGTTCTAGTGAACTTACACGATGATGAGATCAATATCTGGTCAGTTTAGTTCACGACGAATCTACCTCGTTTAGACCATCACCCGAATGGTTAAACGTCAAACGTTATCAAAACGACAAAAAACTACATTTTAAATGGTAACCCCAATTTGTATTATTCGAGAAAATTTGACATTTGGGGTAAAATCTGCACTGACCCTTTGGGTTTTGTTTGTTCACATTGAAAATCTTTCTCATAGACGGATGGAGATATAATTTTTGGATTTGGTAAACAACATTATTGGATAGAATTCTAGAAACCTTAAAAGACCCATTCATTGTCCTTGATTTACCACGATAACAATTATTCCCCTGTTTTGCTTTCAGAAGATGTTTATGAGTAATTGAATCCCGTTTTCATTGAACAAAAGAATGCATTGAAGACATGAATGAAAATGCAGAATTAATTAGGGAACTGCAGAGTGATATTCGAAGTGGAGAACCCGCTTATTTAGACTAATTTAAGTTCAATGAATGAAAATGAAAATGCAAAGTTACTAGAATAGTTAAACGTTGACTAAATTCACATTCGATAGAAATTAATGTTTGTTAATGTTCTTAACATAAATACCATTTTACATTTTTGTTGTTGAAACCTCAGAGTATAAAGTTGATAATGGCGATAACATTCTAAAATATTATTGCATCACATCATTTCATATTTGCAGAACAGTTTTATTAAATAATATAAATGGTTAATTTAGTAGTAAATTGTTATTTCACAAAAAAAAAATTCCGTGTCATTTTATTTTGCTTAGTTAGGTTCATGACTAAAAGAAATAAAATTTGACGGATGTAATTTTATTTGCTCTTTGATCTGATGCACATATTTCCAATAACATCTACTTTGAAATGTAAAGTGTTAGCCTCTCGAATCCGGGTCCGGGCATGGATGTTTGTAAGCGTATGGTGTAGAGGCGGCTGGTGCACCTGAAATCTGCCTAGGCCGAAAGTCCTCACGTTGGGTTGGCGTGGAAGTTTGGAGAGTGGGGTGCCAGCTCAGGTGTTGCTTCGTCATCTGACCGTGGTTCAAAATTACGAGGTGTTGTCCTCGGATTTTTCCCTTAAGGCACTGATCCTGGACCGTTGTCAATAGCCCGTTGTGTTGCTCTGGTACGACGTTAGCTAAAATTACCATTACCATTACCATTACCATTACCTACTTTGAAATGTACAATTAATTGGCAATAATTCATTCAATCGTAGTAGATTGTAGTAACTCTTGAACACACTAAGGGAGTTTTTGTTACAATAGAACTGCTGAGATAATTTCTACCCGATTTCGAATCAAGTGGCCCTTTAGTAATATGAACAATAATTCATGCATAAACGTGCATTTTACGATTGAAAAACATTTTAGCATTAGTGTTGTTACAATACATTAATAGTACAAAATCACATAAAATGGTGTGAAATTAAAAGTGTTTAATAGGCATTTTTGAAACAGTCTCGTGAAAGATTCAGATACATATTCTGAATTCTTTATGATCGTATAAATCGGATGAGGAGTTAACAGTCAATTCCAACCAAGTATAATAGACAAGATATATGTATATATATATATATATATATATATATATATATATATATATATATATATATATATATATATCTCAGTTGCAAAATTGACCAGCTCTTGATGGATATTTCGTCATTAAAAGAAAACTGACCATGTGGCCATCGTAAAAAAAGCCGTCAGTTTCATGATGACGGAATATCTCGTCATTAGGAAAATTGGTCAAATTTTGATATATCTCGAGATATCTCTTGGTATAACCACTTAGAGATAACCACTTGGAGGGTTAAGACTTTAATATTTAGACTCCCTTTCACATACTATTAGGAAAAACTGATAACATATAAGTTTATGAACTAGAATAACCACATTAAGTACCCTACAAATTAAGGAATAATTGAGAAATGCAGTAGTTTATTTTCAAACCCTTTAAACAATAAATAAAAAGGTGCCAACGAGATCACTGAATACATTAATCACTTTGCGACCTTTCAACTAACTAATTATTGAGATATAACAAGCATTTTGTTTCCAAATGACAGGGAGATCTTCGATGATTTAGATAATTCTTACCAAACCTCTCATTTAGATTTCAGTCACCCTTTGAACAAATAAAAAAGATCCGTTTGAGATCATTCAAAAAATTAATCACAATAATCCGATCATTACCTTTCAACTAAGTAACTATTGAGAAATGACAGATCTTAGTGGATTCATAGAATTCTTACTAAACCTCACATTCAGATTTGAGCCCCCCCCCCCTCCTTGACGTAGAGTAAGGAGAAAAGCAGACCACACGCAAGACCACACCATACATTGGCCAAATTAATCACATTAAGTTCATGACTTCTGATTCTACTTTTATATCTAAGTAAATGACTCTTCGATCAAAAAGAAGCCAAACGGCGACGAAGGCCCCCGCCACATAGAGCATATTGGAACGATCGTAATCAAATCAAGGGGATCTCAGGTGCACGTGTGGACCTGGCGGCCGGAAAACCTATAGATTTGCTCGCTTCCTTTTGCTCCATTCCCAGATGACAACTGCTCAATTGATTAGATTGCATTCTCTATCCTACAGATAGCAGACGCCACTGAATGCAATTGCAGCAGATGGCTACGGAATTAGTTTACCATGTCGGCGGCCGCAGACTTAAGCAGACCTTTGCTAGCCCTTGCTGAAAGTTAATGGAAGCGCAGTGGTTTCTTTTTAATGGTGTATAGTTTCAGGGTGACGTGACTGGTTGCTTGCTTTGCATGGTGTTTTAATTAACTATTCAGCACATGAGTTATAGCGCAGAACGATAACAGCAACTTAGACGAGTTTCACTCTCCTAAAGACAAAAAAAAATGAATTTATGATTTAAAAACAATTATACTGATAAAATATAAATAAACCTGCTGTCAAAAATCTTCCAAAATGGTGAATAAAGAATAAAACAAGATGCAAAAACTGGTACATTGCTCTTTCAAAGATCGGATTGTAATGAGATTAGCTGCCCACGTACAAACCTCCGATAAGCTGTCCCTACACATAAACGTATAATTTTCTTTCAAACTCTCTTGTAGTTCGATTGAAAGATTAATGGATAAGCAACGGTTGCGAGTTCGAATCCAACCAAAAGTAGTCGTGAAAAAAGAGGACGGGTGTATTTGAAATCTGTCGTCACCTCGAATGTACTCACGTTAGCGTGATGTGGAGGTTTGAAGAGTTGTGTGCCAGCTAAGGCGTGATCCCGTCATCTGACATTCGTTCAAAATTATTTGTTGTCCTGGGATCTCTTCATTTGGGTATGATCCCATACCTTCATCAATAGCCGTTGTGCGGATTTCGTATTTTACTCTACCTCTATGACCGAATATTTTGATTATGGATCTACACGTTTTATAGTATTTCCGTTACTTTTAAACATATCAGCATTAAAAATGTGTGAAACACACAATACAGAACAAGAAAATATAATTTTTTGTATAAAAAGCGGTAATTATAAAAATTATATATTATACTATACCTTTCTTTCTTTAGCTCTATCCCATTTAGAGGTTTTATTTTTGATTCGTGATAAATGAATTAAAAAAGGTACCAATACTAAATACCTTTCACACAAAAATAAAAGAGTGAACTTTACCGGTTCAAATATCACAATATTCTGGTGAAGGTAATGGTAATTTTGGTAATGGTAATTTTAGTTAACGTCGTACTAGAGCAACACAACGGGCTATTGACGACGGTCCGGGATCAGTCCCTTGAGGGAAAGATTCGAGGACAACACCTCGTAATTTTGAACCACGGTCAGATGACGAAGCAACACCTGAGCTGGCACCCCACTCTCCAAACTTCCACGCCAACCCAACGTGAGGACTTTCGGCCACGACAGATTTAAGGTGCACCAGCCGCCTCTACACCATACGTTTACAAAACATCCATGCCCGAACCCGGATTCGAACCAGGAACCTTCCGATCCATAGGCTAACACCTTAACCACTATACCGGTTGGTCGGCTCTGGTGAAGGAAGAAGATATATATATATATATATATATATATATGTGTGTGTGTGTGTGTGAGTAGTGATGAGACAGGGAGACGTTTAAACAATGTATTTACTGGTGTCTAGGGGGGGGGTTAGTAGTTTAGAATTATAAAATGTAAAGTTAGCCATTAGCTCGGTAAATTAATCATGATCAGCACAGCTTGCGGAAAAGCGTCCTTCATCTCCGCTCGTCTCTCACGCACTGCCTGGTCACAGTTAGCTGTCATTATTCCCCACAGCCGGTCTTTTCCCTCGTGGTCACTTCACTTCAGATCGGGTGCGTTCCGGGGTGAGCTCTCTGCATGTCACTTCAGGGTTTGCTCTCTGCATGTCGCTTCGGTGAGTGCTCTCTGTATATATATATATATATATATATATATATATATATATATATATATATATATATATAATTAAGAAACATTAACGCGAAAACAAGGCTGGGGTAAGTTGCTAGTTTTTATAAATATTTTCTATGCATAAAGGTTTTTAAGAGCCACTAACTTCTTTACATTTCTGTTCGACTGTAAATTAACTTTCCCGTTGGTTGTCTAGACGAGCAAAACTGACCAGATCTTAATAAACGAGATATCTCGTCAGAAGAAAAATGACACATGTCTATCTCGTCCTCATAAAAATATCCAGTAATATTCGATGGACGAGATAGATCGTCCTCATAAAAAAATCAGCAATATTTTGATGGACGAAATATATCGTCCTCATGAAAAAATCCGCAATATTTTGATGGACGAGATATCTCGTAACAAGAAGATAGCTTACCCGATCTTGATGGACCGGACATCTCATATCTAAGAGAAAGCTGACCAGATCTGGATCTCGTCACCATAAAAAATCGGCGCCATCATTAATGACGAGATATCTCGCCGCTAGCAAAATTCTTCAGGGTTAGATAGACGAGATACCTCGTCGAAACCACTTCAAGGGTTAAGACGTTTGTGTCCATTGTATAATCTGTAACTTCCAATGCTTTCCTCCCAAACGCATTTCAAGACTTCAAATCCTGATGTGATCCCAACCAAACCAATTCCGCCATCCGTATTCACTCAATACCAAAGCAGGGACAGGAACGCGAGGGGACATCCTCGTTCCTCGTCTCCAGATAATGGACATCATCGGGACATCAGTTCCGACACCAAGCCTCTTGCGGTCAGTCGAGTGGCGACAATAACCGAGCAACAGCAGGCAACTATCGGCATCCCTTCCTGCCCTCCCGATGATTCAATGGCCCGTTCACAGAGTGTCCGACGCAATGAATGGGCCTTGTCTGCGAATAAACAGTACGGTCGGACAGTGCCAGAAAATCTCCACTCGAAGCGGGGCCATGAATGCGTTATCGGAAGGTAATCCGGAATGATCACGCCTGCGAGCCACAGTGGACTATGTGATCCGAAGTATGCAATCTGTTTTAATGCCTCTTCTGATATTTACATACACAACAATGGTTAAGGAGATAAAACTAAGCCCCCAATAAAGCGAAAACTGTGTTGAGTGTTATCTGCGCTTGCCATTTATGCCTGCTGCCGAGATGGAATAATATGTAGAAAAGTTTTAATAATAATGGATCGGGTTTGCCGCGGGTTCGGTTCGAAGACGGAAATCCTAATGTATCGCCGAACAATGGACGTTAATAATTCCCGCTACGCGTTCCTAATAAAGTGATTATCTCACTTAGGAAACATACCAATTATCAATAAGGAATTAAGACTGTCCGAATTTAATCAGCGGCGCCTTATTATCTATGAAAGAGAGGGGAATCAGAAATTATCCTTCGAGTCCGATTCTCATTAGGGGCACAGATTAAACATTCAGGCGCTGAGAAATGTTGACTGAGATAAAATCACTTCGATTGTTTTGACGAGACGGCCGTTGTTAAAAGATGCTATTTAAGTTGTGAGCTGCAAAGGAAAAGGGAACTCAATTAGCAGCGAGTCTGGGAATACGGTGTAATTATGCGTCTTGGTAAAGCCTTGCTCTAAAGAGGTTATAGGTTCAGACCCTACAAGAGACTTTTTCTGTGAAGTTAAAATGTAGGTGGCAGTAGAGCTTTTCCGGTGAAACGTGCTCCCTATACGTATGCTGGACGTTAATTGGCTTGTTTTTCGAATAATATTTCAGCTCGTCATCAATGGAAGAAGCAAATTCCGAATTGATCTATGTGGTCAAGGTAAATTAGATTAAACGCCAAACATCGCGAAAATTGTGAAAAACTCCCTTTTAAGGTAACTCCGGTACGTATCATGTAACAGCATTTGGGTAAGGAAAGTAAAATATTTGCCTTCCGTCTGAATATTTGCTAGCACGAAAATATTTTCTCGCATTCAAAAAGTGTAAAACTTATGGAAACGATGTAGACTCGACAGTAACACTGACCAATATATCATAGTTGACTCGTCAATTCCAATTACAATAATTGATAGGTTGCATTCCCCAAAGAGAACGTAGGAGATGTTAAAAAATACCATCACAAAATTATTTTTATTTGGAATAATATATAAAATATATTTACAGTATTTTTTAAGCGCAATAGTTATAATCGCTTCGTGAAGGCAAAATTTATTTGAAATTAAATAAACCATCGAGTCAGGAATATGCTCAAGACAAAAAACAGACAAATTAAAAATAAGTAAACAACTGAAATTAAAAAAATGCGCACTTTAGATGATGATTTAAACTTATATTACAGACATATTTTTTTACCCTCCTTGTGGCTTGGCGCCACGTCGAAAACTACTCTATAGAGTCCAGACTAATGCAAAAACATATTACAAACTGTAATAAAAGGTAACCCAAACTTAGCAAAATTGTCCGGATCTTGGAAAAATATCTTGTCAAAACACATCAAGTGTTAAATCTATCGCGAATTTCCAGCTACTCAGTTTCAGTTTTCAATAAGTTCATACACCGATAAGCTTTGTTTCATCCTAATAAAAACCAGTTTATATCTCATTTAGTTGATTTTCACCACCATGACTAACACCTCTTAACTACCTCACATACAATCAACATTTCCTTCCGGGTACTTTCCCAAAGAAAAACAAACCATATCCTTTCCACGAAAAATTATTACTGCCCAAAGTTTAAGCGATACTCCTTAAAGCGGCTTAACCAACCCACATAACATCGGATACAAAAACTTTTCCCCTCCAACTTTTCGCGTATTAGAAAATATTCGGTGCCCGAAAAAGCAAGAAAGATCGAACATCATCATTGGGTCATATCGGTCTCGTCCCATCAAACCGGACACTTGATGGGTCCGGTACACGTCGTAAATTTGTCGCACTAAAGACCCAATCACCTTCATGGTCGTCGGGATCTACAGTAGCCAACGGGCAGCACCATAATGCTTTTGTTGCTGTTCCTTCCTTCTCTTTTCCCCTTATCCCATCTCTAGCGTAAAGTTGCTGACGGATTAAAGTGATATCAAAATTGTCCACGATGTTATGACCGATCCGCCGCAGTGGAGGAGGCTGCACTCTTTTTCTTTTACGGGGGCCACTAAACTACCGAAAAACAATAAGGACCGCAGATGAAGTCGCGTCTTTTTTATTCTTTTTTTTGGCTGCTACTTCCTTATGGGGAAGGAATCGCAGATGGAAGTTTGGCTGCCAGGCTGTTTACTTTTTCTTAGGAGGAGCTGTTGGTTCCCGATAATGTTCGGCCTTTATATTGGAATCCATTTGGGGTTGGGGGAAATTCGAAGCGAAAGGATGTGAAGCATAAATCCGTAATCACTCAGATTAAGAGGGATAAAAATCTGTATAATTGGTAAGCCTCTCACTATATTTATTATTTTAACTAATCCTCCAAGTCGTTTAGACAAGATATTGCATATGTTTGGATGATTAGATCAAGATCTGGTCAGTATTCTATTGACAGTATATTTCGTATATACGATCTGGTCTGTTTTCTTCTAATGACAATATATATTTTGTCCATCAAGATCTGAGCAATATCGCTATTGAAGAGATACCTCGTCATCAAGTTATTGCCGATGTTTTGATGATGACGAGATCAAGACCTAGTCAGTTTTTTCTAATGGCGAGATATCTAGTCCATAAAGATCTGGTCATTTTTTTTCTAATGACGAGTTATTCAGTGCATTGCTATCTGGACGTTTTCCACTAATGACGAGTTATCCAGTCCAATACGACCTGGAAAGTTTTCTACTAATGACGTAATATCTAGTCCATCCAGATCTGGTCAGGTTTCTTATAATGACGAGTTACCTAGTCTCTCACAAGATCTGGTCAGTATTCCTCTTATGATGCGTTATCCAGTCTATTACGATCTGGAAGGTTTTTTATATTGACGCGATATCTAGTCTATCAAGATCTGGTCAGGTTTCTTATAATGACGAGTTATCTAGTCTCTCACAAGATCTGGTCAGTATTCCTCTTATGATGCGTTATCCAGTCTATTACGATCTGGAAGGTTTTTTATATTGACGCGATATCTAGTCTATCAAGATCTGGTCAGGTTTCTTATAATGACGAGTTACCTAGTCTCTCACAAGATCTGGTCAGTATTCCTCTTATGATGCGTTATCCAGTCTATTACGATCTGGAAGGTTTTTTATATTGACGCGATATCTAGTCTATCAAGATCTGGTCAGGTTTCTTATAATGACGAGTTACCTAGTCTCTCACAAGATCTGGTCAGTATTCCTCTTATGATGCGTTATCCAGTCTATTACGATCTGGAAGGTTTTTTATATTGACGCGATATCTAGTCTATCAAGATCTGGTCAGGTTTCTTATAATGACGAGTTATCTAGTCTCTCACAAGATCTGGTCAGTATTCCTCTTATGATGCGTTATCCAGTCTATTACGATCTGGAAGTTTTTTTTCTATTGACGCGATATCTAGTCTATCAAGATCTGGTCAGGTTTCTTATAATGACGAGTTATCTAGTCTCTCACAAGATCTGGTCAGTATTCCTCTTATGATGCTTTATCCAGTCCATTACGATTTGGAAGTTTTTTTCTATTGACGAGATATCTAGTCTATCAAGATCTGGTCAGGTTTCTTATAATGACGAGTTATCTAGTCTCTCACAAGATCTGGTCAGTATTCCTCTTATGATGCGTTATCCAGTCCATTACGATTTGGAAGTTTTTTTCTATTGACGAGATATCTAGTCTATCAAGATCTGGTCAGGTTTCTTATAATGACGAGTTATCTAGTCTCTCACAAGATCTGGTCAGTATTCCTCTTATGATGCGTTATCCAGTCCATTACGATTTGGAAGTTTTTTTCTATTGACGAGATATCTAGTCTATCAAGATCTGGTCAGGTTTCTTATAATGACGAGTTATCTAGTCTCTCACAAGATCTGGTCAGTATTCCTCTTATGATGCGTTATCCAGTCTATTACGATCTGGAAGGTTTTTTTCTATTGACGCGATATCTAGTCTATCAAGATCTGGTCAGGTTTCTTATAATGACGAGTTATCTAGTCTCTCACAAGATCTGGTCAGTATTCCTCTTATGATGCGTTATCCAGTCTATTACGATCTGGAAGGTTTTTTTCTATTGACGCGATATCTAGTCTATCAAGATCTGGTCAGGTTTCTTATAATGACGAGTTATCTAGTCTCTCACAAGATCTGGTCAGTATTCCTCTTATGATGCTTTATCCAGTCCATTACGATTTGGAAGTTTTTTTCTATTGACGAGATATCTAGTCTATCAAGATCTGGTCAGGTTTCTTATAATGACGAGTTATCTAGTCTCTCACAAGATCTGGTCAGTATTCCTCTTATGATGCGTTATCCAGTCCATTACGATTTGGAAGTTTTTTCTATTGACGAGATATCTAGTCTATCAAGATCTGGTCAGGTTTCTTATAATGACGAGTTATCTAGTCTCTCACAAGATCTGGTCAGTATTCCTCTTATGATGCGTTATCCAGTCTATTACGATCTGGAAGGTTTTTTCTATTGACGCGATATATCTAGTCTATCAAGATCTGGTCAGGTTTCTTATAATGACGAGTTATCTAGTCTCTCACAAGATCTGGTCAGTATTCCTCTTATGATGCGTTATCCAGTCTATTACGATCTGGAAGGTTTTTTTCTATTGACGCGATATCTAGTCTATCAAGATCTGGTCAGGTTTCTTATAATGACGAGTTATCTAGTCTCTCACAAGATCTGGTCAGTATTCCTCTTATGATGCTTTATCCAGTCCATTACGATTTGGAAGTTTTTTTCTATTGACGAGATATCTAGTCTATCAAGATCTGGTCAGGTTTCTTATAATGACGAGTTATCTAGTCTCTCACAAGATCTGGTCAGTATTCCTCTTATGATGCGTTATCCAGTCCATTACGATTTGGAAGTTTTTTTCTATTGACGAGATATCTAGTCTATCAAGATCTGGTCAGGTTTCTTATAATGACGAGTTATCTAGTCTCTCACAAGATCTGGTCAGTATTCCTCTTATGATGCGTTATCCAGTCTATTACGATCTGGAAGGTTTTTTTCTATTGACGCGATATCTAGTCTATCAAGATCTGGTCAGGTTTCTTATAATGACGAGTTATCTAGTCTCTCACAAGATCTGGTCAGTATTCCTCTTATGATGCTTTATCCAGTCCATTACGATTTGGAAGTTTTTTTCTATTGACGAGATATCTAGTCTATCAAGATCTGGTCAGGTTTCTTATAATGACGAGTTATCTAGTCTCTCACAAGATCTGGTCAGTATTCCTCTTATGATGCGTTATCCAGTCCATTACGATTTGGAAGTTTTTTTCTATTGACGAGATATCTAGTCTATCAAGATCTGGTCAGGTTTCTTATAATGACGAGTTATCTAGTCTCTCACAAGATCTGGTCAGTATTCCTCTTATGATGCGTTATCCAGTCCATTACGATTTGGAAGTTTTTTTCTATTGACGAGATATCCAGTCTATCAAGATCTGGTCAGTTTTCCTCTTATGACGAGTTATCCAGTCTAATACGATCTGGAAAGTTTTCTTCTAATGACGAGATATCTAATCCATCCAGATCTGGAAAGCTTTCTTCAAATTACACGGTACCTCATCAAGACAGACACCAAGAGGGGACAGACACATTACTCTTGCTGCCCGCGTAAGCAAATGGAATGCGTTTGAAAAATTGAAATTTTGAGAATTAAAAATAATAAAAAAGTTCTATTATTTGTTTCCAATAAGCATTTCAAATTTTAAATATTCTCATTACCACTTTCTCATGGATGAGGAATCGTAGATGGAAGTTTCCTTCCAGTTGGTTTACTTATTCTCAGGAGGAGTTGGTGAAAGCAGTAATGTCCAGAATTAGATTCCATTTAAGTGTCAGAAGGAATTAGAAGAGAAGGGACGTGAAGCATAAATCAGTAATCACATATCTTAAATGGTAATCAAAATATCTAATTTGTAAAGCGTTACGTGTAACAGATAATTTTAATCGAGACAAATTTTTTTGGTTGATATACGGCACAAGTGTGCAGTTTGAGCAGATCATAATAATCTGTAATCATATCTTTGGATTTACATAGTTCAATGATTGTACTGTTGTGAGATACAGGTGAATCTGCGAAGGGGGACACAAGATTCTGTCTTAAGACAGGTATCTAAAAATTGATAACTAGAGTAATGTATCAAAAAATAAAATCGATTTCGTGTTTAAAATAATGAGCTGTTGAATATAAAAGTCTTCATGGAATTAAACTTATAAGTAAAAACAAATGATAAAAAAAACGTGATTTGAAACAGTTTCCAGTTTAAATGGAGCAAAAATATTGAAAACTTATCAATGACGTGAATGTTATCGATAGAATTTCTTATGTAGTTATTTGAATTAACGTTGTCCTGGAGCAACACAAGAGTCAATTTAAAATTTCTTAGAGTACAAGCACAAGGAAAGGTCTACTGATGATAAAGGAGGAATATAATACAGAGAAGGTTACATGAATCGAATATATGGACGGGTTAAAGTGACAGTGGTGTAAATCACTTTTTATAGAAAAAAAGATAGAACTTCCTTGGACGTTGAATCTGACTTACTCCACGTTTTCAGTTAACAGATTGACTTATCTAGATCTGATTTCTGTGTCTAACTAATTATAGTTAGATAAATTTGGTTATATTATATGTGGTTTCTGTGTCTAAGTCTTTTTTTTACAAAGTGACTTGCACCACTTTAAGCCATCCATATACCACATATAGCTCTTAGGTTGCTAGAGCAGAAGATAAAGCAACTTAGCCCAGATAGTTTCAAATTAACCAAGGAAGAATAATTTTGATAAGTTAGAGAGGGATACCTTTACTTATATTGAAATACTTATTTGTATTAAAAAGTTCATGAATATTTACTTCCATATCATCCTTTCGACTGTTGCAATAATTGAACCAATTTCAAGTAAATTGAAGGGGCCGTGGTGGACTGGTTGGAATAGTAGCGGATTAGCAATCTGAGGGTTGCGAGTTCCAAACTCTATCCAACCGAAGACCGCCATATACGTGGGAGCTTGTGCACGTTAAATCTGTCTTGGCCTTATACACTACCCAAAAATAATGAACCGGACGCCAGCGGATTTGCCTAAAATTCGATTACTTGCTTGGGGATATTTTTCGTGGTCTGGCCTTGGACCTTTGCACGTTGTTCCTGGTCAATTGACAGTCGACCACTACATGAACATTTTAGACAATGGTTTCAACCTACGCTTTGGCAATTTTATGGAATGGACGAATGTTACTTCCAGGACGACAACGCTTCATGTCTTGTAGCAGCCTCTGTATCGAGATATGAATCAAAAACGTCTTCCCCGGCCTGCTCAGAGTCCCGACATAAACCCCATAGAACTTTTGTGGGACGAGTTAGAGCGACGCTTACAGACTAGGGAACCACGTCCGAAATCTACAGCTGAGCTAGAGATATTCTTGCCGCAGGAATAGATACAAATACCCATAGCTGTGTATCAAAATACTGTTGAAAGTATACCCAGAAGGGTTGCTAGCGTATTTGCAGCACGCGTGGAGTACCATACCCATATTAAAGCATGTATTATTTCCCTTATACCATCACATTTTGCTGATACGTCCATTATTGTAGGGCAGTTTATATCCTCAAAGTGGAGTGGTGTACAAGTTTGGACAATTTAGGCGCCAGCTCAGGTGTTGACTTCGTAATTTGAATGAGGTTCAAAAGTATTAGGTGTTTTAATCGAATCTCATCGGGAATGATTTCGGACCGCCACCAATAGACTTGCGTGTTGCTTTAGTGCGGCATTATTTCAACTATAGTCCGAATCCAATAAAAGACCGTTGCGTAGAAAGGGAGCTGTTGCAACGTTAAATCTGTCGTGGCCTCAAATGTCCTCACGTTGGCGTGGTGCGGAAGTTTGGAGATTGGATGCTATATCGGGTTCTACATCGTCTTCCGAGCGTGATTCAAAATTAAGTGGTATTGTCCTTGAATCTTCCCTTTCGATGGTTGACCAGGACCGTCACCTATAGCCCGTTAATCAAAGATAGACGTCTTTTGCAGTTTGTAACGGGCCATGGCCCATTTCCCACAGATTCGGGTTATCTCAAACGAACCAATGCTTTTGTGGAATAGAAGGAACACCACTGCATTATGCCTTGGATCGTCCCCTCACAAGCTCAATTCAGCTGTGTTGCACACTACCAGGACCCACCCCAATTGGATGGCTAAACTTAGCTGTAAAGCTTAGGAAGCGCAGAGAAAAAATTTCAAAATCGTTGATATTATGACAGTTTGCGGCAGGGATTTTATAGCAACGACATAAACACAGTTCCCATACGACCATCTAGCAGGAAAAAATCTCTGAAAATAAGAAACTAATAAACAACCAAAGAAGACTACTAAATCGGTAAATTTTTACAAGAATTTTGGGGCGGGGTCTGCCCTGCGGAATGTGATCTTTCCAGTGCGAAGTGAAGTTATTAGCTACCTACCAACGAAAAGAACCTGGATTTTACATTGACTTTCCATTGCACACGGGGACTGAATTATTCACTATTTTAATTACAAATACCGCAGAACCACAATCACACAAAGTTGAGCAGGAAAAAAATATATAATTCAGAATCTCTAATATCCCATCCCCAAAATTCACAAAAACGTTTTCGTCACGTGACAGAAGCTCCCCCTTTTCCTTTATTCCGATCGCATGTCCTCCCCTTTCCCGTTTCTGGGAACATTCAGACATTTCATTGGTATTAAAATTACGTTTCTGGGTCTGGCTGAAGCCCAGTCGAGCCCTCTGTTGAATGAATGATTTTTCCGCATGTGGCCCTGACTGCTGGCGGGCATGATGCCTCATCCCCTATCCAGCCAATCGGATGTCGACTGAGAGGGGGTTAGGAAAATGACTCTGCGGCTATAACTACTGCACAACACACTTAAGCCTTCTCAGCTAATTAGAATGGAAGAGGGGAGACTGAAGTGCAGGTGGCTCCGAATTCCATCCTGGAAGTGTGCGTTCGGCTTCGGGTGAAAATTGCTCTGCTTCGGTGTGCACGTTGGCTGCTTTTATTCGAGCAACACAGCGTTGTTGCCATCCGTGGTTCTTGTTGCACAAGAGATGTTTGAGTCGGTGGGTTGGAATGTATTTCAATTAAAGTCGTTCGCACTCGAGTAACAAAACGAGCTATTGGTGACGGTCAGGGATCAATCCTCAACAGAGAGACCCAAGGACAAAGCCACGTAATTTTGAATCATGGTCAGATGACGAGATCATACCTAAAGCTGGTACCTCGCTCTAAAGATTTTCACATCATGCCAACGTGGTAATTTGATAATTGGTAAGTTTTCATTAACATAGCAATTATAGAGCAACACAACGAGCTATTCACGACGGTCCGGGTAATTTGGTAATTTTAGTTAACGTTTTACTAGAGCAACACGACGGGCTATTGACGACGGTCCGGGATCAGTTCCTTAAGGGAAAGAACCGAAACACGACGGTCCGGGAACAATACCTTAAGGGAAAGTTCCGAGATAATTAGTAATTTTCTGTTAACGTCATACTAGAGCAACACAACGGGCTATTGATGACGGTCCGGGATAAATCCCTTAAGGGAAAGATCCCAGGAAAACTACTCGTAATTTTGAACCACGGTCAGATGACGAAGCAACACCTGAGCTGGCACCCCACTCTCCAAACTTCCACACCAACCCACCGTGAGGACTTTCGGACACGACAGATTTAATGTGCACCAGCCGCCTCTACACCATACGCTTACAAACATCCATGCCCGGACTCGGATTCGAAGCTGGAACCTTCCGATCTAGAGGCTAACACCCTAACCAATATACCGGTTGGTCGTCGGGAAAGATCCGAGGAGAACACGTAATTTTGAAACACGGTCAGATGACGAGGCAACACCTGACCTGGCACACCAGTCTCCAAACTTCCACTCCAACCCAGCATTATATCTTTCGGCCACGAGAGAATTCAGGTGCACCAGCCGCCTCTACATCATACGATTACAAATATCCTCGCAAAGACCCGGATACGAACCACGAACCTTCGGATCATGATGCTAGCATCTTAACTATCAGACGGGTTGGTCGGGACACGCCAACGTGTGAACATTTTAGGCCTCGACAGAATGAACATACAGCAGTCCCCGGGTAGATACCATTGTTTCTCTAGTACGACGTTAATTAAAATACCTACCTACCTCGTTTACATGGCGGTCTTTGACTGGACCGAATTTTGAACTCACAACCCTCTGTTGCTAGTCCATTGCTCTCCATACCGGGTTATCGAAGCCCATGGTTGCAAGAAGCTGTACTGTACTTTTTTGAACCATTAAACGTTTGGCCGACCAACCGGTATAGTGGTTAAGGTGTTAGCCTCTAGATAGGAAGGTTCCTGATTCGAATCCGGGTCAGTGCATGGATGTTTGTAAGCGTATGGTGTAGAGGCGGCTGGTGCACCTTAAATCTGTCGTGGCCGAAAGTCCTCACGTTGGGTTAGTGTGGAAGTTTGGAGAGTGGGGTGCCAGCTCATGTGGTGCTTCGTCATCTGACAGTGGTTCAAAATTACGAGGTGTTGTCCTCGAATCTCTCCCTTAAGTGACTGATCCCGGACCGCCGTCAATAGCCCGCTGTATTGCTCTAACGACGTTAACTAAAATTAAAATTACCATTAAACGTTTGTTTGAGCGGTAGGTAGATAATTTAATTAACGTCGTACAGGAGCAACGGACTGTTAGTGATGGTCAGGGATCAAACCAGGTGTCTCAACTAGATAACTCGTCATTTTAAGAAAACTGATCATATCCTGATCTCATCATCATAAAAAAATCGGTAGTATCTTCTTGACGAGATATATAAAGGTAATGGTAATGGTAATGTTAGTTAACATCGTACTAGAGCAACGGGCTATTGACGACTGTCCGGGATCAGTCCCTTAAGGGAAAGAATCGAGGATAACACCACGTAATTTTGAACCACGGTCAGATGACGAGGCATGAAGCTCATTGAGTAGGAGTCGTCTTGTAGGTCGTGATTTGAAAATTCCTATTTGAAAGTTTTCCACTCAAAGTAGTGATGAGTAGCTCATTTTTAATCTGTGCGTGTGTTCTGATTTATCAGGTTTGGAAAGATCATGATTGAAAATCCAGCGTTTCATTGTTGTAAGAGGAAAGTATTACTACAGTGTACGTTTAACCAGGTGGCAACAGCCTTAGAGCTTTTTTTTGTAGCTTTTCTAACGTCGCTCAGGAAAGAATTATTTCAAAAATCTTTTTCTTTTTACCTTTGTACAGCAAAAAGTAATAAGATTCAAAACCACTTTTGTAAACAATATACATTATGTAAATAAATTTATAAAAATATTTAAAATATAACATGAGACAACAGCACTGTACCGTGACTTAAATGAAAATGAAAGAAAATTGTTCAACATGGCAAAAACCATTAAAAGAATCAATGAAATACTAGATAAAATTAAAAAGAACTAATGAAATCAAAGTATAGTTTAAAATTAAATTAATAAATGGAATCGAAGATAAAATTTCAAAAGTACCAATGAAATCAAAGGACAGTTTAACGGATACTAAGAGAACTTTCTATAATATTGAAAATGAGAACTTATGTTCATTTCTGCTTGCATTTCTTTGCATACTTGGGTTCCAGACTTATTGTGAGTCGTGCTAGTATAATTGAAAGGGTAGAGAATTAGCAAGGTAGAGTAATGGATTAGCAAGGTAGAGTAATGTATTAGCAAGATAGAGTAATGATTACAAGGTAGAGTAATGAATTAACAAGGTAGAGTAATGGATTAGCAAGGTAGAGTAACGGATTAACATGTTAGAAAAACGAATTAGCAAGTTGAAAAACGGATCAGCGGAAGGTTGCGAGTTAGACACTCCATCCAACCATAGACTGTCATTTGCTCGTGCACATTAAATCCGTCGTGACCTTAAATGTCCTCACGTTGGCGTTTGTAAATTGGGGGTGCCAGTTCAAGTTTTGACCTCGTCATCTGACCGTGGTACAAAACTACGGGGAGATGTCATGGGATCTTCAACTTCGGTATTGATCCCCGATAGTCACCAATATCCGGTTTGGTCGCTCCAGTGCGACGTTAATTACCTAAACTACCTACAATGTCCTCACATTGGCGTGAAGTGAAAGTTATCAGAGTGGGGTGCCAGTTCAAGTGTTGACCTCGTCCTTTGACCGTAGTTCAAATCTACAGGGTGTTGTCCTCGGTATTGATTCATGTTCGTTGCCAATATGTTCGTCTCGCTCCAGAGCGACGTTAATTACATACCAGAAGCGTTGAAAGCTCATTCGGTTTTCTTTCGCCATTTTCAATTACATCAAGAACACGTGTTTCTTTCCCCCGAGTTGTATTTTCACACACAAAAAGTCTCCAATTCCTTACCATCTAATTTATCCCTTCACTTTTTTCGTACAGCCCCCCACTACAAACTGTGTTTCTTCATTACTTTCTCCTCGTCGTTTCCACCATAAACTTGTCCCCACCCCACATACAAACTTCATTAATCCCCCTACCTATGTTACCTTGCCTTCCCATCAGTTCTCCCTGCATGAATACGGGCTGGGGGTGAATGGCTTGACCCCCTAGAACACTTCCACCCCCGCCCATGAGTCACCCCGCTAAGGGGGGAATGCGGAGTTCGAGCTAATTGAAAAAGCGCGTGCACATGTGGTTGCACAGAGAAAGGTGATACATGTCGCAATAATCTAAGTCGTCTATCATATTTATGATACGCTCTGAAGTCCATGGAGTATTTGCATGCGAGTTTACCAACTGCTCTGTCAAGAAGAGGAATCAAGTTTTATAGACCCGATCGGGGAACATGCATTATGGTTGTAAGTTTCGCATATTGTCAAATGAATGGGTGTTATGGACGATTTGATGATGTGCTTGGCTTTTTTTTAAGAGGCGGGGGTTGGTTGACATCTCTGATTTGAATTGCGTAATGTCCGTTGAATTGAAAGGGCATAGTGCCATATGTACATCTTTGTGAAACGACAGTCAACTTTTTGTTGGTTTTTCAGTTTGATTGATGCGGATGGATCGTACATGGAGACACATTTTAACACACACAAGATAGGATAGTAAACCATATATCGCACACAGGGTTGTTAGTTCGTTGTGTTTTTATGGTATAGAGACCATATTTGGCCAAGTTGTGTGTAATAAAATCCAGCAATTACAAACACATAGGAGGAAAATTTTACTGACACAAAAGACGAAACACACTTAGAGAGGAATCAAATCTGATAGTTATCGAATGTGTGCCGCCAACATCATCTCGATGGTTGCTAGTGCAGTGGACAAGTCCACCAAGTCATGGCGCACCGTATGTATACGATTTCGTACAGACGACTGTGGTTATCTTGCATACTTATATTTTACCTTTGTTCTAAGTAGCCCGTCCTAGCAAACTGTCTGGTGATCAAACCTAACAATCTGGTGATCAAGGTGTAAACATCTAGATAGGAAGGTTTCTGGTTTGAATCCGGGTCAGTGCATGGATGTTTGTAAGCGTATGGTATAGAGGCGGCTGGATTACCTTAAATCTGTCTTGGCCTAAAGTCCTCACTTTGAGTTGGTATGGAAGTTTAGAGAGTGAAGTGCCAACTCAGGTGTTGCCTCGTCATCTGACCGAGGTTCAAAATTTCGTGGTTTTGTCTACTTGGTCAATAAGAACTTTCTCTTTGAGTGTGTGTTTTTTACTTGAAGATGATTTATAAGTTGGTACTTTGTATGAAGTTAAGAATTCATAATTAATCTGGCGTTCACGTCAAATTGCAAGTTTACGCGGATGGTGGGTATTTTAATTAACGTCTCACTGGAGCAACACAGCGAGCTTTTGGCGATGGTACGGGATTATACCTGAAGGGTGCCCGATCAAATCCGAGGACAACACCGCGTAATTTTGAACCACGGTCGGATGACGAGATAACATCTGATCTTGCACACAACTCTCCAATCTTCCACATGACACCAACGTGACATTTAAGACAACGGTAGATTTAAGGTGTACCAGCGCAATGTGGTACACCAAGGTCTTTGATTAGATTCGAACTCGCAACCTCCGGTTGTTAATCCCTTATTCTTCAAACCGGACTATCATGGACTCGTTTGAACTGATGCATTGACACGTCGGCAGTAAATGAATTGCGAAAAGATGCTTTCTTTCTTTAATAGTATTATTAAAAGTTCTCATTAAACATTTTATAAATTGAACTAATACAAACAATTTTTATCAGGGTTTAATAAAAGGAGATTTGATATTGTGTCTGATAGGTGAGTACTTGAATTAACATGACACTGTAGTAACACAAAGTGCGAATGGTGATGGTCCAGGATTCCCGAACGGAAAGATCCGAGGTCAACACCACCGAATTTTCAATCACGGTCAGATGATGAGGTCAGCACTTGAGTTGGCACCTCATACTCCAAATTTTCACACTACGTACAACTTTATTGAATGTCCAATTCTTTGATAAATTTGAATTCCACCGACCAAATACTTTACTAATTTATTTAAATTTATACTAAAATGTATTGTCTAACGAATTAATGCATTTGAAATATCCATTGATATTATCGACGTGATACTGAATTATACAGTGATACTGAAAAGGTAATAGAAAACAATATTTAAAAAGTCCTGCACATTAATTAGTTTTTCATCTTATCAATCAATTTTTATTGAGTAGGGGTTTCATTTATGCTTTTAGCAATAATTTCAACGTATGGGATTTAACTTAATTAAAAACGGAACAATGCCTATGTATACACAGAAGAAACTCATTTTTTTCCGAGTTAGAGCACTATTTTATGAAACAACACCAGATTAAAAAGTTGAGACAGAGGTACATAATTGAATTAATGCTGCAGGCTTCAAAGGGAGAAACTTCGCTACATTGTTATACAGTAAAAATGTTTTCCTTAAGAAATATTATAAATATTATGTAGCATAACAGAAATGATTTCGTAGAATACAGACTAACTTAATATTCGAAATGAAAATCTTTTGTTCGAAAGAATATAAAACAACAAGTATCATTCGGGAGCAATGTACTCTGACAATAAAATGTCTTTGCTCGTATATCATCTAAGGTGCACTTTTGTGTCTAAATGATCAAATGACTCTTCAAGAACAGAGAATCTGTGAGATTTAAGGACTTTTACTTGGAGGAGTTCCAACATTGTCATCAGATTTTCAGCCAAAATTAATTTTCTTCCGCTTTGAGCGAAGAGAGAAAAAGAGAAATACAATGAAACAAACGTTGTTACGATGTACTTTAGCTTGAAGTTCTGGCATTTTTAAATTTTAAGTTCCGTTTCGTTTCGAATAGAATCAAAGAATCAAATAAATTCTTCCCCTAAAAGTATACACGCATATAAAAAGTTATAAATAATTTTATTTCATACTAAAAATCCCTCACTGAATTACTTATCAAAATTAAAGAAATGTTACCTGTATTGCATATCATTTCAGGTAATATTTATAACATGAATATAGGTAACATTTATAATAACAATTGCAATAATTTAATAGATTAACACTTTGCTGACTCCTTGAAAATCTTATTAATGTATGTATTAAATATTAAATATGCGTATGTGTAGTAAAATTTTCGATCTTAGGAGGTGCAATAAAATAAAAGATCCGAGGACAAACCTCATAATTTTGAATCACGGTTAGATGAAGAGATCACAAATAGGCTGGCATCCAACTCTCAGAATTTGCACACCGCGCAAACGTGAGGACATTTGATTTTTCGACAGATTTAACGTGCATTACCTCCACGAACTCGACGGTTTGTGGTTGGATTGGGTTTCGAACTCGCAACTCTCTGGTCATTAATCCGCTAATCTTCCATCCGGGATCCAGGCCCGAAAAATGGTTTAGAATTACAACACTAAATCGAGCTTCTGTCTGCCTAGATTCGAAATCAGTAATTAAATGGGCATTCAATCTATTGAACATGAGCAATCTCTGTTCACAAGAAGCCATCAATTTCCTTTCGTATCTGATACAGCAGGCCAGCGTATGGCAGTCGGAGCGGGCAATTGTTTCGGTTATCTTGTGTACTAATTAATTAATGAGAGAATTGGTTCTATTAACATTCCTGATTTGATGGAAAATTAATCCTTTACCGGCAATGGGGCGCTATTACATTTGAGGGTACGGATTGTTGATGTTAAGACGCATTTAACTTGCTAAAGAGTTCTGGTGTGGTAGCACTTTGGCAATGGACATTCAAATTCTGCCCCTGAAACGCTGATCAATTACACCAAGCATGGAAACCCTCGAATTATCGCATCTGAATGTTATGAGGGTACTCGTATATGCATTTTCAGTGTAATGTCTGTGAGATGATTCGAATTGGGAAGACCAAGGAGTCATTAACTTTGTCTCTGTTGATTGCTTTGGGAGAGTGAGTTTTATTAATAACTGGAATTTGTAGGGATGGAAAGATTGCTGTACCCTGGACCTCCAATAAGCAGACAAGCATGAGAATTGAAAACGCTTTGGTCGCGTTCGTAAACGCGAATAAATCGCACCGGTTGTACGAGTTATTCGAACGGATCGTTCGGAAATTCTTTCAGATTTTTTTTTCTAGTATAAAAACTAGCCGTTTCATGAGCAACTAGAAACGAGAAAAAAATCGATGGAAATGAACCGAGATTGTTCCCCGTTTCATCAGTTCATATTGTAATGTACGCAAGCGTTCGTAGATGCAACTTCAGAACTGATGAAATAGAGGTCACACGACAGATTATTTTCTGGTTTGCACTTTCTTCAAAGAATTTTTTATAAACTCGGCCTCTGACTCAAAATTTTTTAGAAAAGTTGGTTGCTTTTGAGTTTGATGGTGCGAGGGCCATTTTGAGAAATGTTGGTTGTTTTTGAGTTTTATGGGGCAATCGCCATTTTGAAAAAAGTTTTTTTTTAAAGTTTTATGATGTAAGGGCCATTTTGAGAAAAGTAGGTTGGTCTTTTTTGTGTTTTATGGTGCAAGGGCCATTTTGAGAAATGATGGTTGGTCGTTTTGTGGTTTTATGGTAGAAGGGGTATTTTAGAAAAGTTCATTGGTTGTTTTTGAATTTAATGGTGTAGGAGACATTTTGATAAAAGTTGGTTATATTTGAGTTTTGTGGTTCAAGGGTCATTTTGGTAAAGTTATTTGCTTTGGGTTTTATGGTGCAAGGACATTTGGAGGAAACATGTACAGTTGTTTTGGGGGTTTTATGATACAAGGGTCGTTTTGAAATGGTTGGTTGTTTCTGGGTCTTATGGTGCGAGGCCTGTATTGGAAAAGTTGGTTTGCCGTTGTGGGATTTTATGCTACAAAGGCCGTGTGGGAAAAGTAGGTTAATTGTTTTGGGTTTAATGGAACACGTACCATATTTAGCCAAGCTGGACCAAACATGACAGCTTCAAGTAAAAATGTATCAATTTCTGGGACCTAGCTCCATAAATAGTTTTGTTGGATCGAGTATTGAAGTCACTCTCTTCTACCAATCCACTAGTCTTTCAACAGGGTTACCACAGCACTCTAAAAGTTGGTAAAGTATGCTAGAAGTCAGAACAATAAAATGCAGATAAATAAAAAAAATAGAAAATTACCAATCCTAATTATGAAAAAAACCCAGGGAATGTATAAACACGCAATCAACACACACTTCGGAAGAATAAACTACGAACTTTTAAGGAACCACCTCTGCATCCATACCACAAACTTCAACATCGGAACCATTATTGGTCCCATTGTAAAACTTCCCCGAAACCTTTAAATGTACCAGCAGCAAACGGGAAGTTCATTGAGATGGAAACATATAAAAGTTGGTTGCAACCATCAAATGTAAATTAATAACTAAAATTACAAAACGAAATTCTCGAAATACTTGACTCACTTGAGTAAAATAACATGAAATTTAAGGGAATCCCCTCACATTCAGAAGCAGTCTATGTATCCATTCCACGAACTTTAACAACGGAATCATTATCGGCCCCCTGATAAGCTTCCCATAAACCTCTAAATTTACCAGCAGAAAAACAAAAATAAAACTTTAAGAAGATGGGTGGCTAAGTAGACGACCACCACCTGAGCTGGCATACCACTTGCTAAACTTTCACACCGTGTCAACATGTTGAAACTTGAGACCAATACAGATTGAATGTTTGCCAATACCGATACAAGACGGTATTTTTGTATGATCGAGTCTTGAACTTACAGCTTTTCTTCTGCTAATCCACTACTCATTCAGCCGGGCAACGGAGCTCTCAAGAAGATGGCAAAAGTTACTAGAAGTCAAAACCATAAAATGCATATTAATTGCAAAAAGAAAAAATGCCTTGCCTAATTGTGAATCAACGCTCGAACCTTTTCGATAAAGTCACCGTCTTATAACCTAGGCCTTGCGAACGAAAAGAACATCCACGGCAGGACTCGAAACTCTGCAAACTTTTTAATCGAAATCAGACGCCTTACATATTAGGCCATGCGTACGACGCGAAGTCTCTATCATGCAAGATATGCGTTCAAAAGGAGAACTTTAGTAGATAATTCTTAGTAATAGGTTATATTAGTTCTTTCAAAATATTCCATAAGACTACGAAACTTTTCTCATCTAAAAAGTAAGCGTATAATCTTCAGGCCTTTCGAACAAAAAGAAAACGTCCGCGACAGGACTCGACCCTGCAATCTTCTGATTCGAAGTCAGACGCCTTATCCATTATATACTTCTACATCGGGATCATTATTGGCCCCCTTATAAAACTTCCCCGAAACCTCGAAATTTCCCAGAAGTAACCGGGAAAGAAAGGTTCATGAAGACGGAAAAAGATAAATGTTGCAGCAACCATAAAATACAAATCAATAGCAAAATCGGAAAATGCCATTCCCGATTGTGAAACCTAAAAAAGTTCACACTACAGTGAAACAAGCCATGCACTTTAAGGGAACCACCTCCCACACACAGATGTCTCTGTATCCATTGCACCAACTTCAACATCGGGATCATTATTGACCTCTTTGTAAAACTTCCCCGAAACCTCTAAATTTACCAGCAGCAAATCGAAACGAAGCAGGCAAAAGCAAAAGGGCGGCGCAGGAAACACAAAAATCCCCTTCCATCCTCTTTAACATTCTGTTTGTCTTTGTCTCATCCACCCCACGAGTCCCACAGAGTCAACAAGGTTGGTCGCCGGCACCCGAAGGGCTGTTGGTCAGCATAACCGGGAATTGCCTTGTCCACTAATGATCTATAGCCGACAGCACTTGGCCGGCTTTTTGCCTGCCAGGGGAAGCGATAGTTATTGAGTTATACGGACAGAAAGTTAATAACAGAGCAGTTCTCCTTGTTGGCCCGCACAGCCTGTCCCTTGGGAATCTTCCTCAGAAATAAGGCTTGAACGTTATTAGGGACTTCTGCTTGTTTTAAAAGGGTTCCGGGGGTTCCCTCACTCCCACACTCAGTTTCTCTATTGGCCGTTGGGACTTGTTATGTTCCGTTCAGCTGACGATTGCTATTTCGTTTAACTTCCTGGTAATTACTATTTGGGAAAGGTTTTAAAATATATCGTTGTTTGGGTCAGTGGTATCAATGTGGATTCGATACGATAGTGAGGTTTGTTAACTGAATAAAATATATAAATATGTATCTAGACATCCGTAGGATATCTTGATACATATTTGGTGAGATAGCGTACGTAATTGTAATAGGTTCGGTTTAAAGGGACCGTAAACTTTCAAAATCACCAAAACAGATTTATTTAAATTTTTGCGTTAAAAATGAATTGATATCGAATTCTGTGGATAGCAAAAATAATTTTTAAATTGCGTACATTTTGGATGAGTTACGAAATTAAAGAATTTTTCTGTGTAATATAAAAACGCGTTTTTCTCCGATTGAGATTTTTGACGTTTTTCTGATATCCCTAAGTGTTCCATGCACATCTGGATTTAATTGATTTTATTAAAAATCTCTTTTGAATAATCTTCGAAATATCTTACATACGTATATCGCAGTTCAAATGAAAAATTCATGCTTCAGAATGAATGTTTAGTTAAGAATGAATCTATGGCTTTTGTTCCAAAATTTTGTGTGTTTCAGAATGAAAGTTTTGCTTTATAGTGAAACGATACACTTACCAAATGGAGGAAATTTTATTTAAATGCTTATAAACTATTATGTGGATTAAAATTTTGGTAACACATACATGGAAAAGTAATACGCCTGAGATCTATGAAATTTTACTGATCATAGATTTGACCACGCTTTTGTTAGTAGTTTCTCAATAATTTGATATTTTTGAACCTCACTTTATTTATCGGCTTTTTAGTTCAAAAAAAGGCTACAAATTTCATAACAATCGAAAAGCAGCAATAGTTTGTTATGAAAGTTCATTGTCTCCTTAAGCGTAACTTACATATTTAGTTGTACATGTAACAAACATACATTTTGATGCAAATTTGGTTAAACGCGCAACACATAATGAGTTATATATACAGCTTTATGCTCTTGATTAAGTTTTATTCTACCACACTTTGGCAAATTACAACACGGTCGCCTTTTATTCTAATATTTTGATTATAAATTGTTAATATTTGTTCTGAAATTTTCTAAATTATAAGTTGTAATACATATTTTAACCTGTTTTTCTCCAGTTCGGAGATTTTGCCGAAATCTCGTTTATCCTTCTCCATTTCCTCCCACGCCTTCCTTTATGTAAATAAAATTGAAAATATAACGTTTGGTAGAATGTATTAACTCTCTGAGTAGCTTCACTCCATACCCATATATCTATTCTGCAACGTCTCTCCACTCATGACTTCATAACAGTTTTACCTTCTTCAACAATATAATAATTCCTAGAATCATTTGAATTGATAGATATTTAGTCATGTGTATTGTGAGAAAAAATAATTATACACTACTCTGAAATTTCAGGGGCCCTGGTTTCTTTGAGACTGCGCTCTTTTTCAATTATGTCAGGGAACTTTTTCAGTAGCATCATGTTACGGAAGCATGCAAGTATGAGGCATGACTATGCAACGCATCAATAAGAAAAGCGTTTTTATGTATTTTTAAATGCATTTCGTTCTGCTCAAAATGAGGAAGCTGAACTGTATACACTTAGAGGGCTGACACACACTTTCCATTTCCAAACTTCCCGAAATATCTGTTTATCTAATACTCATATTCGTAAAAGCATAAAACGTTTCATGCATTTGTCAATACCAGTCAAGTTGGAATTAAAAAAAAGGTGCCTTGTAATGAAATTAATACTCAGCATTTTTGCCTCCGATACTACAATTCAGTTTCCCGCTGTGAGCAGTACAATATACATTAAAAAAATTCCCAAAAAGAGATTCCCTATCGGTGTGAATCACGTTACATAGTCATGCAACGCAGTTGCATACTTCTGTAACATGACGCCACAGAAAGGGTTCGCAGACACCCCTGAAAAGAGCTCAGACTCGAAGAAATCCGAGTCTTCCCCCTCTCCCAAAATTTCCGCCCAGTGTTCAACAACAGAGCATCCGATTTCCCGAATCCCTTTCGGGACTTTTATTAACTTGGGCTTTTCCCAAGAAAACCCCGTAAGTACTCGCCCCATAGGATATCTCAACAAGATAAACCCCTAACAGCCCCAAGCCACCTGATCCATTTCAATCCTTCTTTAACATCTCTCCCTACCAGTTTCCCTAAAACCCCTTTCGCAGCACGAACCCCCTCCTCTAACGAAACGCGCCCGAATCCAAATTTAATTTCGATATTGAGTTCCAGTGTGGCAACGAGAGGGGGTGGGCGTAGTGAAAGTGAAGTGAAGTGAAGAGGTTTGGGGGCGGGCGAGTAATTTTAACGCCGAAGAAGAAAAGTTCTTCTAAAGTTATACCGGAAGAGGATACTGAGATATGTAACTCCATTTGCATGGCATGTTGGCGAGGCAGAAGGCAGGACTCATGGTATTAAAGATAGCTATTCGACGTTTCCTCGGCCCGCTGGATAAATATTTATGCATTTATTGTTATTGGAGTCTGGATTGAGCACCTTGTTCACAGCGCTTTCATTTAATTTGAGATGTTGGTGGATAAATATTAGTTTGGGGCATCGGTTGTTGAGACTTTTTTTTTTGGATTCTTCTCGAGGAACGGTTGCCTATTTTTCGCAGTGGATGTCGTATACGGCATGCAAACAAGGAAAGAGTAAAAGTCAGGGAAAAGAATTCCTTTGAAATTCCAGGCCCCGTGCTTTGTTATAAGATAAACTTGTGTATGAAAAAAGAATCAGTGCTTTCTTCTACGATGGAATTCGGGATGTTTACGTTGCTCGTATGATGCCGGAAGTTCTCCTCCCTTTGAGAGGGGTAGTGTCTCTGCTCGCGAATGTGAATATACTAAAATACGTTCGGTTTGAATTTAGGAAGTTTTTCTTTCTTTAGGTAATCTTTGTACCGATTCGTTTTTGCTGGTTGTGTTTGAAACCTGAGAGCTTAACTCATAAAGTGTGGTGTATTTGAGAGATTCCAATTCCCTTTCGCTACGTGAAATAATATTTTGAAGTATGGACGTATTAAAAAAATATTTGTGCTTTGCGGAATGAAAATGTTTTTGAACTATTCAGTTTTCTTTTACCGCATATTTTATATGAGAAATAAATTTCTCACTGAATGCATGATTAAATGTTTTTATGTATTCTCCCGCATTTTGCAACTCTGATATTTAAGCATTTGACTCGGAGAGTTTTCTGACATGCAAATTTCTTATTCTGAGACAATGAGTGTAAATTAGACCAGTTTAAAAGTTTTCTTTCTTTCCTTTTATATATATTGAATGCAGTTAATTACTTGTGAGGTAGTAAATAGGTTGGAAAGTGTAATACGCTGTGAGGTATGTAAAGGTCTTGTGGTGTCAATTTGTCAGACTCTTATCAATTATATGCAGTGAGTCTAGGTAAAAATCGAACGGATGATATTTTTAATTCATTTGTTTAAAGCAATCAAAATAAACGTGCTTATTAATTAGTTATTACCTGAAAATAAAAAACGAAGACCTTGCTATCAAAATCCTTTGATATAAATTACAAAATATTTTTATTTTATCGTTTGTAGTTTCAAACAAAAAAAAAACGTTGTCAAAATAAATCACAGAATGGAAACCGAACAATCGTCTGCTTTTTAAAATTCTTTATATTTTTGGCTTATTTATACTTCTAAATTCACGTTTTGGCAACTTTACATGGAAGAATTATCTTGATTCGATGTTTTTTGGTAAATATTATATCAAAATTATTTGTCTGTTATAAATTTTTGATTAGTTTTTGTTTCGTTAAATTCAATGGATAGTCATATGAGCATTGACATTCATAAGTTGATTATTTCTCACTAGAAATCAGGAAAAAGTGTTCGAGAAATCAGTAGCTTTTCGACTGTATTTAGTGTTATTAAACAGTCCTACATCCTAAAGGGAAAAAAATAGCCCCCCAAAAGTAACATAATCTTTTTAATGATCCTGATAAACGATGGATAGTAAGAAGAGTAAAACAAAACTATAAGGTAAGGGCATCAAAACTAAGGCAAATTCCTTGGGGAAAAAGACAATCCTGAAACTATTAGAAATATACTAAGAAAAAATGGATTGAATGATAGAATTGCTAACGAAAACCGTACATCATTAAAGTAAATAGGTTAAAACGCTTAAAATTTGTAAAATTGTATGATGAAAAATATTACCTAATTTTTAATAAAGTACATTTTACAGATGAAAGTAAATTTAACTTGCTTGGATCTGACGGAAAAATTAGTGTGGAGAAAGCGAAATCAAGAGTTACATTTGAAACATTTTAAATCCACAGCAAAACATGGAGGTGAGTCAGTAACGATTTGGGGTTGTATGCCTGCTTCTGGAATCGGAAAACTGCATTTTATGGATGGTATTATGTGGATAAATATAAATGGATTTACATACTAAAGGCAAATGTGAAAAAAGAACCGTGCAAACATTAAAAACGACTAGCATTTCTATCAAGACAACGACTTCAAGGACAAAGCATAGAATGTAAGGTTGTATAACTCTCCTTATGTCAGAAACACCTCCACAGTCACCATATTTTAATGTCATAGAGAGCATTTGGAACTATTTACAGAAAAAGTACGTGAACATCCAATTTTAAATACAAAAGATCTTAAGAATGATTTAATAGAAAATGGAAATAAAATTGAAGTGACATTTTGCAAAAAAAAAAATGGTGCAGTCCATGCCAAGACTGCTCAGACCTGTTATTGAAAGCAAAAGGATGCATACAAAATATCATTATAACTATTGTAATTTTTTGAAAGAAATTTGCTTGTTAAATGTAAAAGTGTTCGGTTTTAATTTTTAGATTACAATGTCCATACTTTTATTTATCATTTCATTAAAGTAAAAATTACCTTAACTATAGATTTTGAAATTTATGTTACAAACACTTCTTAATTACTTTCAATTTATATATATTAACTAATTATAACTTCTGCGTTTGTTCAGAGTGTACATACAAATTATTTTAATTTTCTTTGGTGTTCAATTTTTACTTTGGTGCTTGGTCATTTAAAATTTTGAATATTCTTTCTTAACGATTCAAAAGTGATCTCTGAGGTACAAAATGAAAGAAGAATGAAACGCTTGTAATTCTAATGATATGCTCTCTCATTCATCAAAAAATTAGATTTATTGGTGTAAAATTTCTAATTAAGTTCCTTGTGCGAACAGCGAACATCACATGGCCTAGAACTCTATCGAATAATGCCGCCAATTTATGCTTAAATGGTTAAATGAACACGCACAACTGTACTATTTGGCCACCGAAAGACCCATCAAGTTATCCAAGAGGTTTTGTTGTACTCTCCGAAAGGGGCTGCGTGGTATTGATTTAGGTCCACTCTAATCATTGATTCATATTGTTCGAAAAGTTAATGGTACTCGTTCTGTTTCGAATATATTGTAAAATGTAGATAGTTTAACAATACCACAGGCTGCAACAATGCGATTGTTGCAGCTTTGCTTACTTCTGTAAAATGGATTTCCTTGCCACATCAGTCGATAAGTCCTAATACCGCTAAATAAGTACTTTCCAGATTGTTGGATAATTAGCCATTATTTTCAGATTTTTTTTTTACTCTGATCATCATTTCTTACTACACACGACTTCTGGTTGTGGTTTGTTTTTGAAGAATCAGGTGTATTGGATCAGATATCAGATGTGGAGACACAATAAGGTGTCATGTGTTGGATATTCTATTAGACTCGTTACATTTTACCAAACATGTTAAGCCGTGTATACATGCATCTGCGAGCCTCGTGTGAGACGAACCGTTCGCAAGCCTCTAATTGTTATGATTTTGACGGGGTTTTGAATGGTTCACGAGCAGTTCGTGAATCTTTCGTGAATTGCATAAAAAATACACAGGTTTTGGATGATTATAAGAGGCTGTGAGTGATAAAATACTGATTTGGTGTATATTTCACGTCTTTATCATTGTAATTCATTATCATTTTAACCAAGCAATGATAATGAATCGAAACCCACACTTGGGAAAATACAGACATTTTTCAACGTATACATATCGATATCGGTTTCAATTATTTTCGATGGTTATTGCGATGCAGAAATATGATAAATTTAAAGAAAAATATATAAAATATACTTGGATCAATTATTAACCGTATATTTTGCAATTTTATATCAATATGCACCTGAACAATGGTCAGATATACCCATAACAGTTCCATTTCAAAATAAAGAATAATTCAAAAACCAAATGGGAAATATTTGAAAAGTATTGCAAAGTTATTTACTTGGAATATCAACTGGGAAAGTTCTTTAAAAAATTCAACCTTTTTGGAAAATATTTGGCTTTGTTTAGTTTTAGACCTTGCTCGTAAACTTAAAATTAATGGATGTGAGGTTATAAGTAATTAATTCACATTAGTTGACATTTTTTATAGAAAATATTTCTCTCATCGCCTATTGCGTTTATTCATCTTGTGCTTTTAAGAGGCGGACCAATTACCAATTGGAAGAATACAAGAAGTGAAATAATATTTCCATGGACCAGTATTTTATGCATAGTTTACGGGAACTGGGGAACCAAGGATACTTTCTGAGGTATATACATCTTGCAATTGCTTCGTGCTTAGAAAACGTATCAGTTTATCTAGAAATTGGAATTTAAACATTGTAATATGACTTGGTAGAGCTTGATAACAACAATAATGGTTTTTTAAACAGACTTATCATCATTTCTAACAAAATCAACAAGCGGTGTTTCTATCTTTATATGTCCTGTTTGATATTTGATCACATCTATCAAAACAAAAAAGTCAGCTTTAAAGTACATTATTAACTTCGCTTGATGTTAAATATACTAATATTTGACAAAAAGAAATTTGATTGAACAACAAGGTCTAATTGAGATTTTGACAGATAAATTTTTTACCATCATTAGTGCAGAAAGGTACCAAAGAAATACTAAACACACTTTGTTTATAGTGATATTTTTCTGAAAAAAAAAATTGCTGGAAAATTTTCTGTTCAGCGTCATTACAGCCACTCATTATACTTGTATTTCTGATATTATCTTTCGACAAAATCAGGATAACGGATTGTTCATAAATTGTACGTAACCATTTAACAGAGCAGTTGATAAGTGACTAGTTGTGAGTGAGTTAGGGTACAGCTGAAGTTTCCGTTTTAATCATCCCAGAAGAGTTACAACCGTTTAGCTCATTTTTGTATTATACGGAGTTTTTTATTTAGAGAACGTTCTTTACGTTGTTTATGTAATTTTATGTTGGTGCAAGAAATATTAATGTGTCAATTCAGCCCAAGCACATGATTTTCAGATAATTTAATCTGACGTTTTACTAAGACACATAATTGTACATCTTCCAGAAATGTAACAAAGCAGCTGATTTGAAGTAGAATATCGTACACATGACTTTCGAATTTTACTTCAGTGGTCATTGACAATTCGTTTTCACTAGTTGTCTCTACAAGGTTACTAGTTTCGTTTTCTATACCTTGGAACTACAGGCTTAAAAATCATTTTGAGGCCTTCTCGCTCAATTCTTTGGAGGGTAATTCGAACATTTTCGCTTTGACAGTATTTAAAACATTCAAAACTGTATTTGGTAACACATATTCAACTATTTCTTGAGAAATATAAATTAAAATAGAATCGATTTTAGTTTACTTCAAATTTATCACCCAAATGGCAAAAAAAAAAAAATAACGAAAAAATTTCCATATTCATTCTGAAATTTATCAGTACCGCAGACTTTTGCAAGAACTTTTTTGTTCTGCGCACGTCAAATTAGTCAGGCTATAATGCCTATATAATGTTTTGGTGATATATGGTGATATAATGTGTTAAAAAGTCTAGTTGAAATTTGAAATGAGCAGTTGCATAAGACGCTAATTAGCTATATATTCAAAAGGATCTTGCAAATTAATGAAATAATAGCCAAGAAACTAAAAGCACGTAAAAATACCCCGGTAAACAGAAGTTAACGATAGTATCTACTCAATAGCGCTAAAGAAAATATAGGACCTATGCTTTTCAGTTTCCCTCAAAGTACTAATACGTAGTCGCCAGATTTGTTTTGCAACCAACGCAGAAAGTTCGATTTTGGACCCTTGTACAGCCTATTAGGAGGAATTATTTAGAAAAATAAAACTGCGGTCTTGCTAAGAGGACATACTACTTTTAAGATATGATGTCTTTTTGACAATCTGCGACACTAAGAAAGTTGAATTTTGTCCAAGTAGAATCAAAAAGTACACATTGTGCTGCGTCGTGAGTTTTTCATTCTGCTCGCGAACCTCCCCGCTCCATCGTCATTACCGGAGGCTGACGAGGCGTGACCTTGGTGGTTCGTGGATGGTTCCTTCTCTTCCCAAGGATCCCTAGAAGTTAATTTAGAAAATAATTTCTACGAACGGTTCGATTCGCAAATGTATACGTGCTTTTAAAATTCAAATGAAATATATCCTAAACCCAAATGGAAGGCCACATTGGACATTTGCACCTGTTTATATTTATCTGTATTGGAACAGGGCCATCTAATTACGCTATTTGTAACTTTCTTCTTTTATTAATTAATGCGAGCACATTAATAACAAGCACCTGTAGCTCAAATTTAATTTCATAACGATCCTTAAAGCTAACTTTATAATATGATAATTAGGATCATTTAGATATCACTGACACTTCATCTGAATAGAAATCATGGAATACATCTCTATAAACCTGACTCTCTGTAAAGAAAGACTAATAAGAAAGAATATGGAAGAAAAAACAAACGCAAAAGAAATCTGATCAAGAAAGAATTAAAGAAAAAGAGAGATGCTGTTATAAAAAAGGGGGAAGAAATTTATAGTAAGAAATTTATAGTAAGAAACATAAGGAGGGAATGTAAGTATAAAAACATATGTAAGAATAATGAAAAGAAAGGAATGAAAAGTAGTGTGAGTGTAGTAAAAGCTATGAGCTATGGATAGCAAATGAAGGTTAAACAGCACTATAGCGAAATATTACTACAAAATATACGATAGGTTAAGGGTGGAATAGGATAAGATTGAAAAGAAAGAATGAAATAAGAATCGAGAATGAGAGACTAAATTAAATGTATGAGGTAGACAAAAGTGGAAAGATAGAGATAGAGAAGGCGAAATAACTGAAGCAGTAGAATATGTCATAGAATATAGCAAAAAAGAGAGGTAACGAATTCAGAGAATGCGATAGAAAGAAAAATGATGTAGAAAATTAACCCTCCTTATGATTGTCTTGTGATGAGTTTTCCCGTCTTATTAACTAAACTGACCAGATCTTGATGGTTCAGATATCTCGTCATTAGAAAAAAAAATTGCCAGATCTTCATTCGTCATCATAAAAAAATCAGCAATATCTTGATTGCGAAATATCTCATCGTAACAATTTGTAGGGTTAAGAGAAGTGACTATTGGAAGAAAGGAGTGAAAGACGAAATAGGAGTAAAATGTAAGATTAAGAAAAAGGG
Source organism: Metellina segmentata (assembly GCA_947359465.1). NCBI lineage: Eukaryota > Metazoa > Arthropoda > Arachnida > Araneae > Tetragnathidae > Metellina > Metellina segmentata. Next base: position 91,016,624 of record OX375878.1, on the reverse strand, counting down.
AAAAAGATGATATTGAGAGCATAAGAAAATATTATGTTGCACAAAGAAAAGGAGAAAATATACAGAATAAGAGAAGAACTTAAGTGGCCATATTTATCAAATAAATTAATAGGCTGACATGAGAATAACATAAAATTTAATAAATACACAAAAATAACGAGAAATATTTATTTTTAGAGAAACATATATAGTAAGAGAGATAGAGGGAAGCTTAGAAAAAGAATGTGTCTATGCATCCTGTAACACTGTCTTTCTCTCCTCCCTGATTTGACTATTACTATTATTACTATCCGGGAGAAATAAAAAGGTCAGCATCATAGTAAGCGAGTTGGTCGGACAGGCGCCTACTCGCTCCAATTGAAACGGCGGCGACTTCCACGCTTCCGCCGCCGTCATAAGCGTCTCCATGGAAACGCAACGTCATAACAGAAAGAATTCCTCGCAAAGGGAACATCTACGAATTGATATTCGCAAATTAGGAAGAATAAATGCCGCACGTGGCAAAGGTTTGTTTTTTCAAGAACTTGTAATTTTTTTAAAGTTGTTATATTAATAAGTGGGTCTGGAAAAAAAGGAGTAGAATAATTTTATAGTAATATAAATAAGAGAATAAACCAGAAACTGAGAAAATAATAAATCAGAACTATTAGTCCTTGATGAACCATTGCAAAGAAATAATTTAAGTCCTATATTTCACGAGAATAGAGTTCACTTTTCATAGGCTTTTCGGTTAAGCAAGATGTACGTGGGTGAAGTATTTTTGTAGGGGAATGTATTTTCTGTAGGAATATTTCGGTCGTGACGTCACGGCTTATTTTTCGCACACGATTTCAGCACATCGCCGTTAAAAATTCCAATAAACGAATTCCGAACAGATATACCGTCGGCTGCGAGCAGAAACTCATTAATTGACATTTTTAAGAAATTCTTTTTTTGAGACTGAATTAACATTTCGATGGTGATGAGTAATAAACTGTCATATTGTATTTAGTTTGAAAAAAATGTACAATAGTATCAAAATATTTAGAACCTTAAACTTAATAGCCTTTAATCGGCCGTTCTGTAAACTTGATTTTGTCAGTTATGAAGGGTTTTTGCTAACGATATGATAGTTGATAGGTTATTATCAAAAAGATTTATCGCCAAATGTGGCCAAAACGATGATTAAATACATTTTAAGGAAACCCCGATATGTATAAAGCAAGAAAATTTGGGCTAGCGGTGTCTATAGCAGAAGACAAGTGATTAAAGCCCCTTTAAGGGTACATTCCATGAAAAAACAATCAATCAAGCGGAAATAAATATCTTTTGTCTGTCTGGTTTTTTATACTAAAAATCCAATCCAGTTTGGGTCATCTGACCGTGGTTCAAAATTACGAGGTGTTGTCCTCGGATCTTTCCCTCAAGGGACTGATCCCGGACCGTCGTCAATAGCCCGTTGTGTTGCTCTAGTACGACGTTAACTAAAAATTACCATTATTACCATTACCAATCCAGTTTGGCGAAGACAGTCCGTTTCCTGCACAATTTCAAAATCTATTTTAAATTTAGATGGTTATGCAAATTTTCATTTTGTTTTAATTTCCAATTAGATTTAGCCGACCAACCGGTCTGGTGGTTAAGATATTCGCCACTAGATCGGAAGGTTCCTGAATCGAATCTGGGTCAAGGCTTGGATGTTTGTAAGCGTATGGTGTAGAGGCGGCGGGTGCAACGTCAATCTGTCATGGTTGAAATTCCTCGCGTTGGGTTGGTGTGGAAGTTTGGAGAGTGGGGTGCCAGCTCAGGTGTTGCCTCGTCATCTGACCGTGGTTCAAAATTACGACGTGGTGTCCTCGGATCTTTCCCTTAGGTGATTGATCCAGGACCGTCGTCAATATCCCGCTGTGTTGCTTTAGTACGACGTTAATTAAAAATTCCCATTACCATTTACCAATTAGATTTAAAATAACTGCCAGTAAATAATTACAATTTTGTAATCCAATTTGAAATAAGTATTGTCTTTTCAAAAGCTTGAAAAGGTATCTCTCTGTATTTAATCGCAACATTTACAGAAAATTAAAATATAAAAAGAGTTTTTTGAAATGAGAAGTACAATACTTCGAATGACACGCTTAACTTACATAAAAATTTTAGCTCAGCTAATCATTATTCATTAACAAACTGAGATTTCCTCAGGAGTTGATTAGTTCCTTAAACTGGGCAATTCAAGAAAGTTTATAGATCAATGATTGAGGACAATTTTTGATATAATCAATTGAAATTATTCCATTCAGCCATTTTCGTTCTGTTAGAAAATGTGCAATGGAAACTTAACAATATAAAGAATATCGAAATCCTAGAAGCAAACCGTCACAATTCATACAAACTTTCAGAAGATAGAAAAATTTAGTTCTTATTACGTTGGATTGTGAAGTAATACGCAATTGCACTATCCATTCATAAATATTTATGTACAAACATACATATGACGCTATTTTTACAAATAGACACTGCTTTAGTCACGTCTGTGTGATTAACTCTTAAAATGGTACATTCTTTTATTTCTGAAACTGTTCTTTAATAAATGTCATCCGCAATGGTTAAGTGACTAAATTGTCCACTAAGTATTTCCGATCACATACGATTTAATTTTATCACCTTGGTTTTTATGAGAGGGAGGATTTTTGAATATTGTCATTAAGCTAAACGTAGAAAAAATCCTCTTAGTTTGAAGTTAATTTGATTTAAGGTCGTTTGGGGCGATGTTTGTGGTTAATTTGTAACATGCGTGAGAGGGGGAAAACACTTGATTTCTAGTAATATGGCAAATTACACAACGTGGGTACTACTTATTTAACATCGCAATAGAGCATCACAACGCTATTAGGGACTGTACGGAATCAATCCCTAAGGGTTAAGGAATCTGAGGACACCTAGAAATTTTGAACCACGATAAGATGGCGAGGTATACACCTGAGCTGATATCCCTCCTTCCAGACTTACACACCTCGAACACGTGAGGACATTTGAGGCTACGACATGTTGAACGTGCGCCAGCCCACCAGAACCGTATATAACCCATCAGCCATCACGTGCACAAGGATCTTTCGATGAACCTAATCGTAACCTTAGATTGCTAATCTGTTACCGCAGCCATCATATCAAGTGAGAAAGTGTTCAAGCTTTAGCTCCCTCTACGTTTAGGATTTCGTGTAAAGAAAATGATTCCAAAACACTAAATCTAGAGGCTTTCTGCATTCAGAAAACCTCTCTCATATTTTCTTAATGTGAACTACAATATTCTCTGAAAACCTTTTATCTAATAATTCTTTATTTCTAACCCGCTCAACATAATGTGAACTCAACGCAAATTGCAGAAAATAAATTTATATTTGAGGAGTATAAATTTTGAGCTATACGTTTAAACTCAAATATAACGTGACTCGCATAACTTTTGAGTTGGAGGAGTTGAGGTTAAATTTCATAACACAATAGAGCAGCTAAGGTTGTATCCTTCAACTAAAAAACTGATGAAGTACGAACTAACATACCATTCTACACCGTTTATACTTCCCATGTTGTAGTGGAGTTGGCAAACATTAATACAATTCCTAAATAAACTTACGCTTATATCTGTCAAATGAAACTGTTTTAAAGATACCCTCGCTAAATAAATGCAGAATTCTAAATTAAAGCAGGTTGGCTTAGGTTTCGTGAAGTTAATTTCTGATTTTCTTACACCGAAATTGTATTCAACTGTGCAAAATGAAGGGTTTTCATGAAATGCATAAATTGTACATTAAGTTCTCTTGTTTACAGAGAAAAACATAAGAGTGTACATTAAGCACATTTAATTTAAGTACTATATCGTAAAAATGAATACGAAGTGTTCCCTAAGTCGGGTGTTAAAGATGCATCTTGTTTCATCCTGTGCCGACCATATTTAAAGATTTATAAAAGAGAGTACTCAAGTGTTTTAAAACGTCAAAGTGAATTATAATTTCGTATTCATGTTTTTGATTTCATCTCGCAATTCACAGGAGATTTTAAATTATTTCCTAATCAATGAACAGTGGAATTAACTGAATCTAGAAACAACTGTACAGTGTTGATGGGTTAGCTTTACAATAACAAGTGATAAAGATCATGCAGTAGTCATTTGCTTACTTTTCAAGAATTATCTTTGTTTCTAAGTATTATGAGTATGAGATTTTTTCTTTCGTTAATATGTTTATACGTATACTGATTTTCGTTTTTGCTTATTGTTTCTTTAACAAATTTTACTTTGTTTATTGCTTACACCGATAGTTTAAAAATATCTGAATAGTACTGATTAGACGATGCTTCCAATTTAATTACTGAATTACAAAAACTATTTTAAGAAAATGCTCTCCTTAAGTTGGACTCAAGAATACGATACCATCGCCAATTGGCGATAATTTTCCATCGCCTATTGCGCATAATTTTGGACAATGAACACCGTCGTAGGTCGTGTAAATAACCGTTTTGTTGCCAATTTGGTGAGAGGGTCGATGCCGTGTTCTTGGGAGCTTTGACATCATATGTAATATATTTTTCAGAAAATAAAAACAATTTTTTACTTTAATGAAACAATGTTATCTTGATAAATTAAAACATAAATTGTAGAGAAGCATTATTCTTACCATTTTTAATGAAATGTATACATTCTGATTGCTATGTTATTTTGAGAAGATTATGCTAAGACTGTTACTTATTCTTGTGTCCAATGAATGGATTGGTTCTGCATGATTCGAAATGAAAAGACGATTATATTGCTAGTTATAATATTCTATTAATTGGTTTGAATAAGCAGATTCATAAAAATACAAAAATGCAATTTTTATGCAAGTTAAATCGTACACTATTGCATTTATAACGCTAGAAAGATAATAATAATAAAATTTGATTTTATTTGTTACTAGCAAAGTTACACGAATTTACTTTAGTTAAATTGGGTAAAAGTATATTGAAATAAAAAAAGGGACAAGAATAATTATTTTTCTCTTTCGTAGGAAATATTATCATTGAAGTTTCAGGAAAATAATTTTTCTCTTTCGTAGGAAATATCATCAATAGTGTCCGGAAAATATTTTTTTATTACCTATTCAACAATTATATGGCTATACAATTTATTTTGGATTCAAATCGTATACATGGATATCCATCCATGTTAAACACTTCACATATATCATTTTCCTGTTATATGACAAAGCTACAAAAGGTGGACACTAATAATGTGACTATTACAAAAGTCAATTTCAAGTTTTTTTGGTGGAGGGGGATATGGAATGCCACTTATTAAATTCATTTCTGTGAATTGAAATTAATTCTGAGCCAAAAAAATCTTTAAAAAATGTCACTGCATATGGACAACGAACGCTATAAAATGTTTAAAAATTCACGTAATTTTGGTACAACCAAACTTATGCCCACTGCATAAATCTGATTTTGACTTCTAAGTCATATAGATAAAATTATAGCTAAGATTTATCATTGGATTCAACATAAAGTGGTGTCAGAATAGCTTTCAGAACAGTACCCAATGTTCTAAATCTCCGCCTGCATTGACATGTCGGCTTCCTCGCGCCATTGAGGGCCAATGACTTAATCTTATTACTGATCCTAGATCTCTGGAGGTAATCTATCCTAAGTCAGTAACGGTAAGTACATTAACTTAATGTTAGTTTAATACTCTTCTTGGAGTACCGTCAGTTACAGAGGATTCAGAGTTGGAATTTCGGCATTTCTTGCAGAGCTTGAGGTCAATTACTCATCAATTTATGTTATCTTACATGAAAAAGTTATCATTTGACAGTGTTGGCGTCTACCAATATCATTAAATTTAAAGATTACGATTTAAAATTGGAGATTATTTATTTCCTTTTGAAAATATAACTATTTTTATGCAATATGTTTCAATAATTTTGTAGTTCCTAAAATGTGAAATATATTTACATTAAACAATTTGTATGAATTGTTGTATTTTGTATTAATGTTATTCGTACCTAATGCATATTATGTCACGAATAGTGCGAAAAAACTTACTGAAATATCTTCCAAGCTGTTTGTATCTTACACGTCTAAGTATAGAGTTAAGTTGCGCTTTTTATATAACAAATACTTTCGAAATCCACAGCATCGGAGGTACTTTTACTCCGCATTAGGTTATTGGAAAAGATTTAACTTTGAGGAAAAGTAGGTAGTTTTGCAGTTGTTTTTCCTTTTGGGCCATCAATGATCCAACTAGGCAGTCCATCTTGTGGAAAGGAATTAGTGGCCAATAAAGGCTCATTAGCCGGGAAGAAAAATAATAGTACTTACAATATAGGTTTATTGCGTGAAACTAAGTAGAATTAAATCGGATTTTTCTGAGGATATTTATGTTAGTAATAAAAATGGAAAGTGGCCGAATTGGGGTCAATAGCATTGAAAACAGTGAAGCTGCCAACTCAGCTACAGAGCACTTGTAATGGGAGGTACAACTAAAGGACTAGCTGACGTGAGAAGCTGCATTGTGTTTCTAGTGCCTGGGTGCAGGCGATCGTTATCCTGGACCATTTACTATCATCGTTTCTAAGGAAACGGGATGGTATTTAAGCGGTCGTTTAGGTTGGGGGGGGGTGAATATGTCTGTTTTTAGATGGATTGAAGAATATGTCCTGTGCTTGAATTACAGTGCGCGTGCGTTTGGGAATAGTACTGAAGAATTTAGTTTGTTTAGTACAAGGGCTGTTCAATAAAAAATGAACATAATTTTTTTTAAAGGTGATTAAAAAGTCAAGAAAAATATAATTCATATTGAATGTATTGCGGGATAGTGGAAAATAGATAGGCGCAAGTTTCACGATCGTGACATCATTGCTGAGGCATTGGCAGTCGGCCAAGAACGCCTAGTTTTGCTTTCGCTTCGTAAAAAATGGATGCGACTCGCGAAATGCAATACATTGAAATTTTGTATTCGCCTTAAAAAATCGTCAGCTGAAGTCTGTGTAATGCTACAGAAAGATTATGGTGAGAGTCATGTGTGTTTCCCATACTCAATATAGTGCTGATTTAGCCCATGCGATTTTATTTCTTTTAACGAATTTTAAGAAACACCTCCGGGAAAAGCGGTTTTCATCATCACAGGCAATGGTAAAACTTACGTAGGGCGATTTTGAAAGACCTGTCAAAAAATGGCTTCCAGCATGTGTTTGAAGACTGGAAAAGAGGAGGTATAAGTGCACTGAATGTAATAGGGAGTATTTTGAGAAATACCATAAAACTTTGGAGAATTTAGTACAGAAAATTAATTTATATTAATTTATGATCATTCTATATTGAACACCCCTCACATGTAGTTTTTGAATACGGATGGGAAGAGATGTGTCAATATTTAAATCTTTATGGAAATAGCGTTTGAAAGGAGCCAAAGAGCGTCGGTTTTGATTCGAAGCCTGTTATTTTGGAGGACAGTTACATTATTAATGTTGTGTTGCAATTTGCTGCAAGCCTTGGGGTGGGGATGCTTAGGTAGTTATTGGTTTTAAGATTTGCTAAAGAGAGTAAAAGTTCCGGGGAACTACTACAGTGAAATACTTCAGGCACTTACTGTACTTGTATTAGTAACAATCCAACGTTATAGGAATTTAGTATATTCAAGAATTTTTTAGTTATTGATTTGTAAAGATTTTTTATTGCTTATTTTAGAAACAGATATTTTGAAATTGAGTTATGTTTTTGATAAAACATTTATAGAAACACGTGTACAGAGCAATATTCACGCCCATTCACATTTACACATTCATTTTACAGCACCTTTCCCACACAGAGAGTTAAAAAAGTCGAATTTCAAATCCAACGCATGCACATAAAGAAGATTCTTAGAAAATGAAGCGAGGAAGGGAGAAAATCCACCGATGAAAACTCTTTGTTCATTTGGAAGAGAGAAACATTGATCAACAGCGACATATTGAGACTTCCTCTAAGAAACTCATTAAGTCTTTAGATAAATATTGTAAGCCGAGCGCTTATTTTCCCAATGTCCTTTAAAAAATATAGATAGCGAGACAGTTCGGAATTGAACTGCTTCCTTTCTGGAAGGCTTACCCATTGGAATAAAATGTGAAAACAATATTTGCTTAGCAAACATAGAGTACCAAATGTCCCACTGTGCAAAAAAGTCAAAAGCTTCTAAAAACAAATAGGGAGTCGGGGATTTTGTAGGGAATGATAATCTTCATTGTTGTATACAAGCCGAAAGGCATTTATGTATTAATTATTCGAAAAATCTCATGTAAAACTAAGTACATATTTACGAGTATTGCTCATTTTGTTTTTGGAAGATTTTCCACGGTGGAATTATGTTTCAGTTGCAATACATTGATCTATTAGAATCTGCGTTCATTTTTCTTGAAACATAAAAGAAAAGAGAACAAAGCAAACCAAATAAGATGGTAACAAAATATCAAGTTCCTTTGAAAAGCGTCATCGTTTCATTTATTCAGTATTAATTTCGGATCACTTGCTTTAGATTAGTTTCTTAGTTTGTTATTTTTTCCCTAACACTGGCATTTAGACATCAGTATGCTGTTTAAGAGGCACATGATGTAAGAAATAAAGTGTTCCGAGCATTTTACATCAGCAAGCCGTAAGCAATGAGAGTAAGTATGTATTTCCCTTTTTAAGAGAACATCATTTATCCTTACTGACTTTTGTTTCACATAAAACATACTTATTATTATTTAAATTCTGGAAAGATGAATTAACTATACATACCATTAGATTAAAAGGTACATCTAAAGCGCATCAAAGATTAAATGTAAAATAAGATAGTTTGAATTAAATACTTAGCAAAAGAATAAAATCATTTCTTTAATAATATTTCAAAGCTATTTTAAAGTAAAAATATCTGTTTTCAGTGATATTGCCTCACGCTCAGAGATTTCATCTATCCCATTTGAATATTACTCTCTCATCGGTAATTGTAATTCCTCTCTAATAAAATTTGGCCTAACAATGATATGGAATCAGCATTTAATACTTTGCCAAGCTCTTTACTAGGCTAAACAATACCCTAAAAATGACAAAAAAATAGATTATATTTTTTGCATTTTTCGATGGCCCATACAGTTGGGAAGCTTGGATCAAAATACAAGATCTGATATCCAATTAGTTTTAGAGATATTTGAAGTTTTCTGAGTGTTGTCAGTGTCAAAATTTGACAGCAGAGGTGGGGGCGTGGTTAGTTTCGTTTTTATTTTGGTTCATTTTTATATTCTTACAATTAATTAAAAATATTTTTGAATAAAATCAATTCGTTAGGTGAAATGGCTATTAACTTAAACTTTCACTACTAAAATCTTATCTATTGGTTTATGTTCTCCGTTCTCTTTTCAGTCTCATTACTAGCTAACCAATATTGATAAAAAGGTCTTTTTCAAGACCAATATTTGGTTGCGATTGTTATATATATAATATTGTAATCAATATTTGGTCAATACTTGGTATGAAAATATTAATTGTGGATTAATATAAATAATTTGTCGCTACCGTAATAAATGTTATTCATCACATGAAAACATAATATTTTTACTTAAAAAAATATTTTCAGTCACATTGAGTTAAATTAGTGTTTTAGAGCATTTTATAAGTTTGTAAATACATATTAAAATTAGAGCTCTACAAGCATCATTTGTGTTTGTTTTATGACTTCAAAAACTAAATTCATTTTTTTCAGATTTTAATTTTTGCTGATGCAAGAGTTTTCAATTCCCTAAAGTTTTTTTTTGTACAAGATACAGTCTAAAAATTATTTGTAGATACTTTTACATATAAGTACAATAAACGTTAGTAAGTATTTAGGTCTGAGAAATCTAGTAGTTTTTTTTTTAAATATCAGAGTTAATATTTTTAGAATTTTCATGTTTTTTTCAGGACTAGACACAAAAATAACTATTAAAATTCAACAATGAAACTGATAGTCAATTCCATTCTAACTTTTGTTTCTAATTAGCCAGAAAATATAAATTACTTAAAAAAAACTAACAAGTATTAAAAATTGAATAATTTATAAAAATTAAAAAAAAAAACTTCAAAAATGCAGTTTTTTTTATTTTAACCCTTCGACCGGCTGGAACGTAGAAAGTCGCTCTCCGATGACTGTTCTTCAACCGGCTCCGTCGCAGAAAGTCGTTCTTCGATTGCTACTCTTAGGGTACGTTCACTACGGAACCTGGATGGGCGCATGTAGCCTAGCTGGTCGCCTACTCGCTTACTGCTATGTAGAATTGACCAGTGTTTCCATACGGGAGCAAACACTACCGAGCCTGGCGGGTTACCTAGATTGGCGAAGTGAGCTAAGCAGGAAGCTGGATGAATTGCCAATGCGATTTTTTACATAGCAGTGTTTGGGTAAACTGAACAATCGCCTCGATTCGTCTGTGCTTTTTTTAGCGTCAACAGTGAAGTTCTAGAGTTTTCATATAAAAAAAGGGCAATACCGGCAAAAGTGTGTACGATAATTATTTAATTTTACGTAAAGACTGATATACTCGATTCTTCATTCGTACATTTTCCCTCTTGGACTGAGCAACTGCCTATTTTCTCAGATCTTGGAAGAAAAAAAATAAGTTCGACAGTGATATACTTGTCCTTATTTTTTTTGCAAAATGGATATCCAAAAACTAATTTCGCTGGTATTTGAGAGGACTGCTTTGTGGAACCAGGCACACCCGGATCACCATAATCGCCACGTTTTATCAAAGCTGTGGAATGAAGTTGCTGTGGTACAAGATACAAAACGTAAGTCTTTACATACCAATTTCTAATCTCAATTCTAAACATTTTGTTAGTTTGTTTTGCACTTTTCAATTTTAAAATATTTATCCAAAAACTTGTTACAAATACATTATTTCTATTAGTTATTTTTCCTCTGTAGTTGCAAAAAAATTAACTTACAGGGACGGTAGACTTTCAAAATATCGAATTTTTAAATTTGCTTTATTATTTAACAAGACACTAATAGCTACAACTGTGAAAAAGAATTTTTCACTTTTGACACTTTTCAACTGAGTTATGGTCCATTATATTGTTTTTGTAAGAGATTTGTTTGAAAAAAAATATTGTTTTCTCACATTTGAAATTTAGGTCCTAGAAATGTTTTACGCGCAATTCTAATCATTGTATTCAACTCAAAATCTGCATGTTCATTCTAAGTAAAGTTACCCAAACTGAATGTTATATCTATACTATTTATATGAATTTACATTAGAAACTTTATAAATATTGGAATTTTGGATTGAAAATTTGTCTTGCTAGGAAAATAATTTATTAAAAAAAAAATGGCTTGTTAATGATACCAGGTATGTTTTATTCTAGGGTATGTAGGGTAAAATTCTAATAGCACATCTGGATGCCTCTTAAAAAGTAGAATTAATGAAATTTATTTTTGTGACAAACCATGTTTTAACAATTTGTACCCGGCAAGAAAACTGACAACTAAAAATTGCAGAATTTGAAGAACATCAACTTAAGGGATACTATGAAACTTGTATTCTATAGAATACTAATATAACGTGCATCTCATACATATTTTTCAATTACATAACATCAAGATTTTTAATTTTTTACTTGTGTCATTTTTCTTGCCTGGGCGTGAAGTGTAATAAAAAACAATGTTGTATTTTTAGTACAAAATTTACAATTGAACGTTTATTTTTAGGCGAGGCAGTTCAGAAAAAGTGGAAGTACCTGCGTGACTATTTTCGTGCAGAATGCGCGAAAATACCAAAACCCAGATCTGGTGATTGTGGTGGTGCCAAAATTTTTGCGTCCTCATGGCCGCATTACGAAGGATTGAAATTTCTGGTAGATCAGATGACAAATAGAAATTCTAGTGGGAATTTGTCTGAAAGGCCTCTTTCACGGCATGAAATTCCAGCTGTCATTGTAGAAGAGGAAACCCCTTCCGAAAACTTAGAATTTTCATACTACAGTTGTGAAGCAACAGAGACTGAGGTGCCAATGGAACCTTCAGTCTCGGTTGCTTCAATGGAACCTTCAGTCTCGGTTGCTTCAATGGAACCTGAAGGAGTTGAACCCCGGTGCAAACTACCAAGTCGCAAAAGAAAAACTCAAAGCGAAGCAATTGCGAATGCTCTTATTAGCATGGAGCAAAAAAAAATTGATTACCTCCAATCAAAAAGACAGAAACCGAACCATGATGAGGATCGTAGTTTTTTTGAAAGTCTGATGCCACATGTTAAAAACATACCGAATAATAAAAAGTTATTATTTCGAAATGAAATTCAACAAGTGGTGCAGCGCTTTGCTTATACCCAAAACTTGTGTACAACAGGTTTCGGAACAAACGCACCAATATCTGTAAGCTCAAATAACTCCTCTCAGCAGTGCGACGCTACTTTGGAGGATGTATTTGATGAAGACGGTGAGCTTCTTCCATAATTTATTACTTTGAAGACAATACATTGTGTGTATACTATCCAGAAGACATTTGTACTGTGCTCTAATATATATGTTTAATAAACTGTTTAAAATCTAATTTGTTTCTTTGCAAAATGGATGTAGAGAAACTGATTTCTCTTGTATTGAGAAGCCAAGCAGCTTCTTAAATATTATACACAAACGTGGATGCTGCGCAGTCATCAATCTGGCCCTACATGAATAATGTTAATAGTTTTTAATATTATATTGATTTGAATTTCATTATTTTTAAAACGTAGTTCCTGTTATTAAAATGTTCGGCAATAACAAACAGGGTATCATTTAAAAATGTAATCAGGATACATTTAATTTTAAGTGAGATAAGCTCTTTAGTAAATGTAACGATGGATGTGTATATGAAAGCCATTTGAAACGAGAATAGAGCCTAAATTTTCATTAAAAAATATGTCGTAAAAATTTATAACTATTTAATTATGCAACACATAAACATGTGATCAGCACAAAACTTTGTACTGACATATTTTCTAAAATATTCTAAGAATTTCTGAAAGGCACTTTAGCCATTTTATGTCAGACCAAAAAACTTGAAAATTTAATCTGAGTCAGCTAGGGTTAACCATTTAAAATGAAATTTTGAATTTGAAGCAAGTTTGTATGCCTCTTTCATACTATCTATTCAACGTAATTTTTCTGGGAAAAAAATGTGTTTGTTAAAATAGTCGACTATTTTAAAATTTCCTAACACACACAGTTGGAAATTTCAATTTGAAGACAACGTTGACGGGAATCAAAGGATCTACATATGACAGCTGACCATGGCTAAAAACTGGTTTAGTTAGATCTAAACAAATTTTATCAAAAGTTTGACCCTGTGCTTTATTTATGGTCATTAAAAAGGATAATCTAATAGGAAATTGTTTACGCTTATATTTAAAAGGTATGAGGTAAGATTCATTGGTTTTTTAAGTATTGGCATTAATTTTTTTTTGTAGTGATATTTTTCTTCAGTTTAATTACTATTAGTCTTGTACCATTGAATAGACCTTTAGAAGGTGCTAAATTTCTATGTAAGGTAATGAAAGCTGATTTTAATTTGTGAGGTGGCATTCCAGTTTGAGTTGAACTATTTAAAAATTCTTCGGTGTATGTGAGTTGGTCTTGGGGTTATCACACTGACTATATTATCAGTACTCTCATAAATTACTTCACTACCTGGCATGATATTTGTTGAAATACTCTCTTCTACGCACATTGTATTGAACAGATCGCTTAAAACTAATTTTAAATGCGTAATAAGTAACGAATGTTCCTATACGGCGTAAGTGAGTAGCTCAACAGCACAGTGAAATACTCAATGCCAGGCTTGAGATTTGTAAACAAACTGATCGTTGTCAACGAGGAGAAAGAAATGAACCCTTTTTCCGCCATGCATAAGCGTTATATATATAGATGGTAAACACTTGGATAATAACAGAGGTACATGATAATGAAGTAGAGGTTAGCGTGATGCAACAATCTTCAATTGGATCCTAATTTAAATGGCCACAGCATGGGTATAAAATTTATCATGATATAGAAAATGTACCCATTCCTACAGAGGACATTTTCTGTACAAACAATTTTTCTCAGTGAAATTAATTTATTCTTAAATTTTATATCACTTAAGATTAACTTATAATGCAAGACAAAAAATGTACACCCGACACCGGAATAAAAGGTTGTAAAATTTACTGTGATATTAAACTAAATAAATAGAAAAAGGTCAAACATAGCATTCATATGTATACTTTTGATTATAGGTGGTTTAAAAATGATAAAATTAAGCAATTCAGACATTCGAGAATTAATTTGATACTTCAGTTTGTGTGATTATGTCCAACACCGGTTATTTAAACATTTTTTCCTAGGATTTGAAATATTCTGAAATGTTTTTTGACAAAGTATGATGTAGTAAGTACCTTGTATAGAAATTTGATTACTTAATTGAAATTTATATACCAAAAACCAGAGTTTCGTAAGAAATTTAAGTCTGATTTATACGTCCAACACCATAGAATTGCCCTCATAATAAAAAAACAAAACATAATACATAAAGTAATTTAAAATGCTGAATAATGTAGTTCCTTGTAGTAAAAATATTTATTAGATGGGAAAAACTTACTATTTTACTTCAGTACAAAATTAAATACTTTACATAATATGTTTGTGTGAAGCAGCTTAATAGCTAACATCCTATATCATTAAATTACCTAATCATTGTAAATTATAGGATTAGCTGTAAAGTACATTTTTAAAACATCTCGTACTTGTTTGGCACATTGCGATTGACGACCCCTTGCACAGTTTGTGTTCAAAAATGTCATTTTACTTGGAAAAAATGTGATGTCCTTTAAATTGTGATCAATCCCTTCTCGGTCTATTATCGTATTTTGTAATGCGCAACAGCATTTTATGATGTTGTCCGCAACAGTTTCTTCTGCTTCAATGGCTTTTGAAAATATTCTCCATTTTGAATATAAAATTCCAAACGCGCACTCGACAGATTTTCTGCCCCTTGAGTGTCGCTTATTATAAAGTTCTTCATCAGGCAAAAGATGTTGGTTACTGTAGGGCTTCATTATGTTTTTTAATAATGGATAGGCATCATCCGCCAGAAAAACAAATGGCACTTCTTTGTTTGTTGAAGGAAGACACTTATCCTTAGGTATTCCTAAGGTTTGGTCCTCAATCATTTTATAAATACTCGATGTTCGAAATGTTCCACCATCACTCTGTTTGCCATAACCACCGACATCGATGGCAATAAACCGATAATTGCTATCAGCAACACCTTGTAAGACTACCGAGTAGAAATGTTTATAGTTATAAAACATTGTACCGGAATGCGCTGGAGCAATTACCTTTACATGTTTCCCATCAATGCAGCCTACACAATTTGGGAAGTTCCACATTTTCAAAAAGTCGTCAGCAATCTTTTCAAAATCCTTTTCAGTCGGTACAGGCATGTGCAATGGCTGCAACACATCCCACAATGCCTGTACAGTCTCCTTAACAATTCTGCTGACTGTAGAGACTCCCATCCTGAATGAAAAAGACAAGTGTTTGAAAGATGCACCTGTTGCCAAGTATCTCAATGTTATCACTACTCTTTCTTCCTGAAGAATAGGATTGGAATGACAGTTCTGCCAATTTTTTCGAAGTTTCGGGGAAACCAAATCTTTAATGTAGTCAAATGTTTCCACTCTCATCCTCAAATACTGAAAAAATCTATCTGGGTATCCCCTCAGCGTAGAATACAAGTGATGGAATTCGCCAAAATCGGTCCGTTCTTGGTTGATTGGATGTACGTGATGGTCACGGTCCACGATGTTATTCAACAAAAACCACTTTGTTGCACTGCTTTCCAACAACAGAAACTCTTCATCGTCACTCAGAAACTCTTCATCGTCACTCAGAAACTCTTCATCGTCACTACTGAACTCCATAATTACTAGCAATTTAAAGCACTATTTTAAAAACTACGGTCTGCAAACGTAAACAAACAAGAAATGAAAGGCTCTATGTGCGCATGCGCAACTCCGTCGTCTGCAGGCTCTATGCGCCAAGCTCAGCTCCGTAATGTTTACTACGCGCTTTGATACTAGGTTACCTTCTAGGCTACATACGAACATGCCTTGCGATCGGCTAGGCTACATGCGCCCATCCAGGTTCCGTAGTGAACGTACCCTAAGACCGGCTGCGGCGTAGAAAGTTGCTCTTAGTTTACTTTCCGACAACCGGCTCCGACGTAGAATTTCGCTAGTGCTTTCCCCCTCGCTCACAATAAGGGAGCGGGTCAGCTGCGATAAGGTCGTTTTGTGGTTACGGGGACTGGGGAAAAGAATGTTGTCGGATTCACAACGAGACGCCTGGATCCATTAAACGGGTCTTTCCCCATTCTTCTGCAGGGCTTTCGAAGAAGAGTGAATGGTGCCAATTTTTAGACTCGAGTCATCCAAATTGAAAATGGAAGATAGGATTTTTTTTCAACTTTAAAAATCCTTTTTTTTTACAGAAGGTCATTGGTTTATGCTCAATAGCTTATGCTTAATTTATAGGTTCAGATAATACAAATTTCGCACTTCCATGTGCACACTACATATCTGTTAGAAGACGTTTTTATTTCGTTTTCTCGGCATTGAACACACTTTCCTTTTCGGACATCAATTTTGCTCCTCTTATGTATGTGTGGGATGGAAGAAATGAATGTGTTTTTTTTTTCTTTTTCCAGTCGAATACTTTTTGTCTATATCGGAGATTAATTCCAATTTAAAATCGTAAAGAGAATTGTTCCTCTCAGGGACCGGCGTGCTTCTAAAATGATGCAAAATATACGCATTATTGACAGCTGTATTAAGAAGGAAGTGAAATAAATACTTTCCACCATTCTGAGGATTTTCTTGAAGTAGTGTAATATTTCCTCTTTTTGTCAGCTAAATCCACTCCACCCATATACTTATTGTACTTCATAAAAGCGATAGGGCAAACTTTATCTCTTTTAAGAGGATCTAGCACCTTAAAAATGACAAATATACAGAAAAAATTAGTTTGCTTCAAAAGTTGCCTTATACTGTTTAAAATGTTGTCCTAGAAAATCAGACTGATTTTTGTATTTTTTTTAAAGTTATAAGGAATTTTGTGAGACTACACCTGTGCAATCAGTGTTTTGAAAGCGAAACTAACCGCATTTGTACGTCTGCAGAGCCTCGATATTTATTTACGATTGAATAAATGAAATAGCTTAGAAGATGGAACGTTTCTTCGTACTGTTACTGATATCCTGGCTTTTTTATTTACATCAGTATTAGCGCTATACAAGTAAATTATAGCGATAATTTGAGAAAAAGAAGGGTTTAGATTAGATTTTCTTTTTGATATTTGTTATTCTGTTGTTTGTTTTTCTGTTGGTTTATGCGTTATTATTAACTATACCTAAAAATAAACGACAGAGCTCTGAAGGTATAGAAGTAGGAAGGTATATATATATATATATATACAACTTCACTTTCGGATGGGGATGCAAAAACACTTAATAGTAAGTATTAAATATACCAGCGCCTTGCTTCTAATTAACTTTTAGAAGAATGTTCCAAGTTCCATGACAAAAAAGAATCTATACAACATGATTTGGTCAAAGTGTCCAAATGAGAATTTTGTGTCAAAGAAACGTGTCGAAATGGCCGCATCAGAAGTAGTTTGCGAGTTATAGGGGTACTTTCAACTATTCAGAAATATGTTGGGATTAGGTTATGATCCGAGATTCTAACGTGGACAGATAATTAATGCTTGAAAAAACTATCAGAGAATGAACAGCTGAAGTATTAAATTTCAAATATTCGAAAATTAGTTAAAACAGCAATCAGAACAAAGGAATAGGCTCTTAAAAAAAGAAGGGATCACTTATGGTCCACGGAAGTTTTACACTTCACTTATATGTAGAAAGTAGCTATAGAAAAAATTTGAATTATTTTTTTTATAATTTTATACCATAATTTTTTAATTTTAAAACTTTAAACTACTTTTTCTCCAACTTTATTTTTTGTGTTTATCTTTTAATTCAAAATGCAAAGGCTTTTTTAATTTCCAATCAATTAACTTCAATTTTTTTTTTACATGATAGATAGTATCTTGTTATGAAATACAGGTATGCATTTTTAGTTATTACGAGTAGAATATTTAAAAAATATATAAATGTGCAGTAAAGTGACGTTTTTTGTGATATTTTAAGTAGCGTTTCAGGTTTTATTTTTTATTTCAAGATTTATTCAATGTATCTTCAATTCCATATCTGTAAATTTAGTTTAAGTTAAAGGAATATTATAAAAAAAAGTGAAGCTTATATCATAAAAATTGCAAAAGAAGATACACTTTAAAAATTCTTGAATATTTTGAAAACGGATTAATTTTTAAGGTGCTGGGTCTTCTTAACAGAATTTTGCTTTCTTTGCACAAGACCTGTTTCATTCTTGAGTTTGGGAATAGCATAAAAACACTTTTTTTGTCCATCCACGTCGTGCTAAGTAAGTTGGAATTAGTTTTGCTTTGGAAAAGCTTTATATATTTTTTTCCTCAGAAAGTTTAAGGCCTTGATGTTAGTGAGCAAATGCTTTCTGTTTACGTTCAGTGTCTCGCAACCATGATGTCCCTTTTTTTAAAAAATTTATAATAATAGGAAAAACGGTCAAAATATCTATCGTGGCCTTTATTCTTCAGAGTATTTATCAAATTCGTGACCACATCTTATTCAAGTCCTTTCGGGAACATTGGAATATTACTCATCTTTCCAGCATATAGTTCAAAATTTAAAACATAGCCGGATTTTGATGAACAAAGGAGCCACATTTTCAAATCTTGTTTAGCTTGTTTTAAGGGCATATATTGGACTATGCTCCCCTCGACCCTTAAATTTTATTAAGGCTTCGTCAATACAGCTGTTAAAAATGGTAATTTGTAATTAACGACGTACTAGAGCAACACGACGGGCTATTGACAACGGTCCGGGATCAATTTCTTAAGGGAAAGATCCGAGGACAACACCTCGTAATTTTGAACCACGGTCAGATGACGAAGCAACACCTGGGCTGGCACCCCACTCTCCAAACTTCCACACCAACCCAACGTGATGACGGCCACCACAGATTTAAGGTGAACCAGCCGCCTTTACACCAATGTATTGTTTCCATTCAAGCGAGCCCTTGAAAGCAAACAAAGATTCGTCTATTGCCACAGATTGGTTAGGTGTATAAGCGGTTTTAAATTTTTGAACCAACATTTCATGAAAACATTTTTTTTCTTCTTAACTTTGGATTTGGATGCGTTTTTTTGTGAAATTTATCCGAATCCTCAAAATGCAGAAATTTCATTAGCAAGCTATATCTTTTCTCACTCATGATTTGTCCAAAAAAGGGAGTGCTTAAAATCGGTCTTTTTCTCCAGTACCATTCTTGTACTGATTTTGACACTATTCCTTGAAGTAAAAGTAAATCAAAGAATAAATTTAGTTCTTTGATGTCCGTATTTTTCCAACTTAATTTTCTTGATGATGGTGTCAGATCGGACTTGTTGAAAAAATCTTCCGCATATCTATTAGTGATGCGACATCGATGTCGATGTTTTCAAAACATCGATGTTTTTTTAAAAACATCGATGTATTGGGGTCGATATTTTGGTAACATCGATGTTTATACTTGTCGATGTTTTTACGCTGTGTCGATGTTTTATTTTTAAATGAAAAAATTACCGTTTTAAAAATTTTAAAAATAGTCAAGTAGCATAATTTTTATAATCAGCCAATTGAACATACTTTTAGATCAAAGAGACCAAGGATGAAGGGTCTGAAAAGTAGGGATGTGACATCAATGTCCATGTTTTCTAAACATTGATGTTTTAGAAAAAAACATCGATGTATTGGAGCCGATGTCGCATCACTAGTTGCTAAACCAGTTTTAAGAAATGGGAAAACAAGTTTAAATACACTGAATTTTAAAAACATCGATGTTTTTGGGTCGATTTATTATCGACATCGATGTTTTGATTTTGAACATCGATGTTTTGCTATCGATGTCGCATCCCTAATATCTATCAGTTTCTTCCATGATGAAATTCATGATTTTCTCATAAAAAAATATGCTAAAAAACATCATCGGATCATATGTGTTTCCAAGCAAAATCTTTATCGAAGGACTTATTCCAGGAGTTGAAGTAAATTGAAAATTCGGAGGAGCAGGAGTAGATGCATTGTATATCAATGGGACACCAATTGCGAGCAGCATTTAGAGTATCATCGTCAGATTCACTTTTCGTTGAAGAATTATCATCTTCAGAAGATGAAATTAAATCCTCTCTGTCAGAATAGTCCGAACCGGAATCCATGACAAGTTCAATAACCCTCTGATAAATATGATGATAAAACATTTTTGTTTGAGCAATTCAACTGTAGATTTCACTAGTATATTGGAGGAACCAGAAAATGCTTCATCACATTTTACTAAACCATCAATACTTGTTCAAACCGGAAAATATTAATAAAGTATACTCGAATTTCCTGCGGAAAGCTCTTCCCTCGAGTTGCTAGACCTTTCAAAAGAAAATGTTTGACAAAAACCTTTAGTGCCACTTTTGGAACATTACAAGCAGCAAGTACAACTGATTTAGAGAAACCCGAAATGTTCTCACGTGAAAAGCCTCAGGACAGCAAATACTCCTCTCAGTAGACTAATTTATGACTTTGAATGGCCCTACCGAGCCCTAACCCTGAAGGGGAAGTGGGGAAGATTGACCCCTGTTGTTATACGAATCAATAGGCACAGGGGGATGGAAAAGACTGCATGGCCGGTTTTCGTGCAGTCCGAAAAGTTTTCTTCTATCAATTTGCGCTCATTCTTTAGCTACAGAGAGGACGTTTCAAAGAAGTCCACTAAAATATTTAGGACGGTCAAAGGGTTAAAATAACTGTGCTTGCCAAACTGGCTTTTTTTTATTCGAATCAATTTGATAATATAAGCTGAAAAAAGTCATTAATTATTTTTAATATTACTGTCTGTAGAATAATGTTTTGAAAAAGGGTATCGTGTAGCCTTGCCTTGTCTAGTTCTTCCCTTGTTCTTGGATCTCATAGACATATGTAAGCCTCTTGACATGCCCACTATCAGACGCTTGTTGAAACGGGGAGTGAACTCACACATCTAATGTTCTGACACCAGGCCGCTAAAGCTAAATCCTTAATAAAGCCATATATTTAAAATGTATTAATGTCTTGCTTGTTTAGGCATGGTACGTATATACGTCTTGCCATAAAACACACCACTTTGGATTACAAAACATTTCTATTACTTCGGCTTTATCGACATTTGGTGTTTTAGGCTGGACGAAGTACTTTAATGTCTTTTAGTCAATAAAGTACCATGCTTTGTGTCGGTTCCCCTAATGTGTCGGTTATTGTGATATCACAAATAAACAAATAATATTTGTGTATGTTAACAGTAGAATCATTACTACATTGAAATATTGGTTGTAAAGCTTCGTAACCTTTAACTATATGGTCTTTAATTACGTCGAGAAGATCTAGTTATGCCTCGTGTAGCAAAAACCTGACAGTAGAGTGATAAACTAAACATAATGCTGAAAGACGTTAACACTTAAAACCACTTGTTTAACAAGTGTTCTTTCTGGTATGTGACCTGACCAAGGTCAAAAACACTGATATCGCCTAATTCTATCCATTCACGCAGTTATTTTAAATTGCAATGAACTTTGTTAATTTATAGTCTTTATCACTTTATTCCTATTACGAGATATGACTGTATAATAAGTTGTACACATTACTGTTTATTTGCATATTATTCCTACTTTCAGTGTATATAGCGTTAATAATTTTCTGTTACCTTGTTTCATGTGTTTCCTAAATTAGTGCAAATCGTTTTTACGTACGGATACGTACAAATAAAACGTTACATAAGCATATATTTAAATATGTTTATATGAAGATTGTAACTTGTCACTCTAAATAAAATATTTTGAATTCATAAAATAAAATTTCAGAAATATCCGTAGACGCAAGAGAAATTACAAGCATATCAATTCGAAAGTAATACTCGATGCGACAATAACGAGCATCATATTTTATTCCAAGCCTCCGGTTTGAGAAATTTTAAACTCGTATTCAGACTTTAATAATGAAGTAGAATGTCATTACAATAACTTCGTAAACTTTGACAGCTAAAACTAATAAACAATAGGTATTTTCCACCATGAATCTATATTTAAAACTCGCGAATAATGAGAATAAAATTCATTCAGCCCACACACTGCCTTTGGAAACTATACTTCCAAATGCCATCAAACCTGCTCATCCTTTTCATTTTACATAATCCTCTCCCATATTAATTATCTCTCTTGAATAAAGTAAACAAACAAACGGACGGGGAATCAGCTGCCGGCGCGCGCGAGTAAACAAAAATATTATTTCCATCAGGAAGCCTGGAATCAGCAACAAACAGCAAAAACATAGCCCGGATGTCCTAAGCGGAGATAAAGTTGACGAACATCCTGTCACCTGACTCCGATTTCAATAACGTCACGAGAGTTTGATAGATTTCTGTCGAGAATTAAATTTTAATCAAGAGAGGGGGGGGGGGGTCTTACAAAGTCATCATCAACTTCTCGCCGAAGACCCAACAAACAGAAAGCCCGAGATAGATAGATCGAGCAAGATAGATTGTCGATGAAGTTAGTTTCGGAAAAGTTGTGACAGTCATGAACTCTTCCACGGGTATAAAATATGACATGCTGTAATAATGACGTCTTATGAGGACGTGAAGAGGAGGAGGGCTGATGACGTATCGGTAATATACTTCCTCCAAAATCGGCGCATTATTGCGCTGAGGAGCAGCTGTTTGGAAGAGATGCTTTGATCATTAACTTCCGTCATGGCGCACTGCTGAAGACGCAGTTCTGCTTTCAAAGCTATTGAATTCAAGAATCCCAGAGTGTTGCGACTGACGATAGATTTAAGTAACGTGTGATAGGTAGTATAAATGGTATTTCCATTATAATTAAAAGATCGTTGACAGAGACAACTTGGGTGCAATACAAGTTTCAATTCAGAGGTGACATAATTTCTTTCCGTGCACCCATTTATGAATTATATGATCGTTCAGTTTTGATTAACTTTTAGATTGGTTGGGCATTGTGGATCAAAGTTTACACTTGATCAAGCTGCGTCTGGCAACGCCAAGTAAATAGACATATACACAAGGAAAGTTTCAATGACATAAAAGAGAGGAACACATCCAGGGATGAATCGAATCTGTGCACTATAACTAGCCGGTTGCTATTGAAGTGGACTGTATGAATGTCTGATTTAAAGAGATTTTTTAATCGGTAATATACTTCCTCCGTAATCAGCGCATTATTGAGATGAGGAGCAGCTGTTTGGAAGAGATGCTTTGATCATTAACTTCCGTCATGACGACTGATGAAGACGCAGAGACGAGACGACTGAGAAGAATGCTTTCAATAGCCACTGAATACAAGAATCTTAGAGTGTTGCGACTGGCGATGTATTTAAGGAACGCGTGATAGGTAGTATAAATGTGATTTCCATTATAATTGAAAGATCGTTGATAGAGACAACTTGGGTGCAATTCAAGTTTCAATTCAGAGGTGACAATTTCTTTCCGTGCACCCATTTATGAATTATATGATCGTTCAGTTTTGATTAACTTTTAGATTGGTTGTGCATTATGGAGCAAGTGTTACACATGATCAAGCTGCGTCTAGCAAGGCCATGTAAATAGACATATACACAAGGAAAGTTTCAATGGCATAAAAGAGAGGAATATATCCAGGGATAAACCGAATCTGTGCACTATAACTCGCCGGTTGCTATTAAAGTGGACTAAACCACTGTGGGAATGAGTAATTGAAAGTGATTTATTAAGAGCAATGTTTTAAATTCTCAAGTGGGCATATCATGAATAATATAGGGACGCCATGTTTTATTTATATATTTCAAGCGCATTTATCGATTGTGGTTCAACGAAGACCAAATGATAACATATAAAAATTTATATGATGAAAGATGTTTCTCATATTATTGTGATAGTTCTACTATCTCTCACTAACACCATAACGTATTAATGAACATCCTGTTTTTGAGCCAAATGTATCGAAAATATTTATGCAGGGTTCCCACGGGTCAGGAAAGACCTGAAATTGTCAGAAAATTTAATTTTGTCCAAAAAATCAGGGAGATTTCAAGAGAATTTACAAATTTTTGCTAAAAATCGGGAAAATTGCCTCAATAACCTGGAAAATGATTGATCGTGGCTTTTCAGACGCTTTGGAAAAGAGTAACCAATAAGATTCGTACACGGTTTCGTATCACTTTGTCTTATGAATTGAATTTTTCAACCGATTTTAAAAGAAACAGCTAATAAATAATTTTTAGTGGTCGCAGTTAGCATTATTTATGAATAAAAATTCACCTTTCTATTCGTGGAAGTGTTTTCAACTACCAAAATCATATTAGAAACATCCTAAAAATTAATAAAATAGAGAGTATGATAAATACTAGTGATAATACTGTTATTAATGAGGAAAGACACATTATACACTTTATTACACTTAGAGTTATTTATTATTTACGCTTATTAGAGTGGTGTATTTAAAGAGCAATGAATATTATATTTTAAGCTTTATAGAACGCTATTCAAACTTTTCAATCGCGTTCAAAATAAGTTAGGACATCTTTATTTTTTGTATTATATTCTTATTATATTCTACACTGTTTGCATTTGAATTTAAATCACTTACAATTGAGGAAATATTAAAAATAGGCAACACAAATTGATTTTATTCCAGTCAAAAATTGCTTTCTATTGATTTGAATTCACTTAAGTTTTCATCTGATTAACTCTTAAAAGCCAAACAAAACTGGACTCTAATACAACTACTAGTTTTAAACTTAAGAAAAAACTAGTGTCCAAAATTTTCTACTGCTCCACATCAGCACGATCCAATAATAACACGTTCCTGTCTTTGAAGAATTCGATCATAACATCATAAATTACATTCATACACACTTCAAAAATCTTTCTAAAATGTGATGAGAATTTGGAAGAAAAAATAAACTAAAAAAAATCGCCTGATAGCGAAGTGAGCATCATTTTGGCGAGACTCCGCCCCAAAATGTCAAACGCAAAAGCGTCGGCCCTGAGTAATTAACGTTGACCCAAAATTGCACTCAATCCCCTCACCCCCTGTCTTTTGAATATAGACCACACCCCTTTTTGGAACTCATCATCATCACTCCGCTCGTTCCAGAATTTTGCTTCTCGGATTGGCATCATCAAGGGTTATGAGTAGGAGACTAGTATCGCGAAAGTAAGTGGTAAAGTGGTGCAAGTGCCAGAATGAAAAGAAACCAGACTGGTGTGGGAGAAGTAATTAAAATTTTTGTTAGTAAACGTGTAAACAAAGTGTAACATAGTTTTTGAATAATCTCTTTTTTCAGATGATTCTTTTTTATTTATGTTTCAAAGATAAAGTATATATATAACAGTATTTATAACGTTTCGTGATGATGGTTTTTATCGACTTATCGTGCGTAAGTAAAACGAAACATACTCCGGAAGTACTTAAGCATATTTTTAGTTGATTTATTTACTTAAGGTAACAAATTGAGGCTTGTTAGAAAAGAAAAACAAAATTTTCTTAATGTACAAATTAGATTAATTGAACTAATTTGAAGCAGAGTAAAGTTAAAAATACCTCAGAGTGATAAACTAAAAACTTATATGTGAATATACTTTGCAGTTTATAGAATTAGTACAGCTTCAGTCTACGTTTTTGGTGGTGATAACGGCCTTGGCGCTTTTTTTGGCGCACTTCTTAAGTTGCCAAGGAAAGAATTATTTCAAAGGAACCAATGAAATCAAACGACAGTTTAACGGATTCTAAAAGAACTTTCTAGAATATTCAAAATGAAAATTAAAACTTTCCACTTGCCGAGGTTGCCATAAAATCCACAATACCCGTAATACAGACCGGGTTGCCTTAACCTGTCTTTAATCGCTCTAGTGTGCCAAAAAAAAGTGCCAAGACCGTTGCCATCGCTATGAACGTAGACTAAAGCTGTACAAAAAATTTCGTTCTTGATGTTTTTATATCCCTTGTGTAAGTCTTGACGCGGTATCTCGTCAAAAGAAAAACTGACCTGATAGATTTTGATGGACGGGAGACCTCGTCTTTAGAAAAAATACTGACAAAATCTTGATCTCGTCATCATAAAAAAGAGCAATATCTTGTTAAGAGATATCTCTTCATTAGAAAACTAAGTCAGATAGTATGGTACTGACCCCTTATACCAAATATATTTCCAAAATTTTAAACTCAATTTCCAAAGTACTCTGTTTTTGCAATAGAATACTTTGTTCAAACAGTGATAACACAACAATGAATTGATTATTATAATTATTTTTGTGTCATTATAATCTATATAATCTAGTGCATCTTTTGATCCTCAGTCAAATAATTGTTAATAAATGAATTTTTACTTGATTTTTAAATGTTAAAATACATGAAAAAGTCTTGATTTTGTTATGGTTTAGGTGATGTGATAACATAATAATATTACGAATAATTTCCAACAAGAATTATCATTCTGAACAAATTAGAATCTAAGGTTCCACTGTTAAAAAACATTCTAATTAGCTAATTATATATAATTTAGATAATTAATGATCAGCTTAATCTGAGTTTTTGACACTAAAAATGGTTTAATCACAAACAATTGATATACTATAAAAAAAATTGGATTTTCAAAGTAAAATTTTTAACAAATCCTCTATTGTATACGTACGCCCTTAAACTTAATAAACTAAAACATTATATACCAATTATAATATACCTATAATATTTTTATAGTTAACCTTAATATACCTAGACTATTTATATATAAACCTGAATAAACCTAAAATATTTATATAAACCTATGAACATACCTAGAATATGTATATACTAAACATTAATGTAACTATTACATTTATATACTTAACCTTAATATAACTAAAATATGTATACTTAACCTTAATTTTCCTAGAATATTTTTTCTCAACCTTAATATACCTAGAATATTTATGTACTTATTTTAATATACTTAAAATACTTCCATAATTGACCTTAACACTTTCACAATAATGTCTCACCATTCCCGAGATGATTAAGTAGTCAATATTTTCGATTTGTTTACTAAAAGAGATTGTTTACTAAAGTTACCGTGTTCTTCCCAAAACGTTAGTGTGTGTGAGGTTGTTTTAATCTTAATTTATATATTTCCTTACCTAATACAGTGAATTATCTAATTTGTAAATTTGGTGGACGCGTACATGCAAAGGTACGAGTTTCAATTTGTATATTAGCCAATATGAAAAGCCAGCGCTGATATTGTAATTAGCAGGGTTATGAGTTTGATGGTCTTACGGTAAGACTGAAAGGTTGTTCGAGTGAATAGAAACGTCTTTCTTAAACCTTTGAGGAGAAAGGACGCATATATACATTCGGGAACCTATAGTCTTTCCTGCAAGACTTCTAATCAGTTTTTGATCTCCCTCGCTTATTGAATCTTTCCTAAGATTCTTTCAACAAATGGGCGTGGTTATTTATTCATCACGTGGGTTGAGGGGTAAAAACAAAAATACACTTCTCTAAAATTCCAAAAGATAATATAAGTGCATTCATTAGGGCTTCATGCTGTTTACTGGATAAGCCTATTTATACGTTTTTCAGACATTTAAAGTCATTTTAACGCTTTCTTTGAGTCTCAATATTGCAGAGTTTGGTATTTCAAAGGGTATTTTTGAATACATTTCCCTAAATACTCATTTTTCACCTCTGTCAGGGAAAACAAATTTTCTTTGAAATTTCGAAATGACATTTATTTGAACTGTGAACTGTTATTTGAGAAGGGAAAACAAACTTTCATTTTTTAAACTTTGTTAGAAAACCTTTTTATTTTCATGCTCAGTTTATCAACAAAATAAATACTCCGTTTACTGGTGAAACTAGAAAATTACAGGTTTTGTATTATAGAGAGTATTTTTTGTTTTGTTTTAAAACCTCATCTTACGGTGAGGTTTGAAAACAATTTTATCATTTTTGTTTTAGAGCATTTCTATGGTATTTATGAGTCAGAAATACATTTGTTAGCGAACATTTTCTAGAAATTCATAAGCCGTCAACATCCGTGTCCTAATAATAGTTTTTTATTTCAACATTTTTGTGGAACAAAACGGAAACATGAAAACATAAACATAAGGTGGTTCCATGAAAAACCCTCTCTAGCAAATCAAAACTTCCTGAGAAAAATACTTGATTTCGACAAACATTTTGAATTCATTGAGTTCTTTTGAGTCCAAGTTTATAAAATGTTGATAAGGCCAGGATATAGAAAAATATTTACTTTCTGAAAAGAAATCTCCGAGTCTGAGAATATTTTGTCTATATCTGGTGCGCATGCAGGTTTCTACGAAAATATTTGCAATTTTAGAGAAAAAGGCAATTTTATAAAGGGGATTTTGTCAAATTCATACTAAAAATAGAAGTTCACTAAAACAATTTTCGTAAGCTCCAATCATAAAAACTATTCACTGCTGGTATCAGTAAAACATTTTCCAAGACTAAATATTTTATAAATACCTGTTATGTGTTGTATTATCCAATGAAGGAAATAGAAGGACACAAAAAGTAATAATTCTCGTATTTAATATGCCAATAAGCCGACCAACCGGTCTAGTGGTCAAGGTGTTGGTCTCTGGATTGGAAGGTTCCTGGTTCGAATCGGGTCAGGGCATGGATGTAAATTGTGCTGTCGTTTGTTAGGGACAATGGTGGTCCACCCACTGGGTGCCCCTTCACAAGTGACCATCACTTCTGGCCTTGTATTAGGCTACAATGACTTCGGTCAATTCTGTACTGTATTGTTGTTATGTATTGTATTTGTATTTGTAATCTGTACCCAGCCTTGCC
Source organism: Metellina segmentata (assembly GCA_947359465.1). Lineage (NCBI taxonomy): Eukaryota > Metazoa > Arthropoda > Arachnida > Araneae > Tetragnathidae > Metellina > Metellina segmentata. The sequence goes on along the minus strand of OX375878.1, from coordinate 90,987,611 downwards.
ATTGGAAATAAAAAAAAAATATCCCAAGTCCAAATAGGTGAAAAAAAGTAGTAACGCATAGGAAGTAAAAATTTCAAACTCAATTGTGGAGGTTACATTTAACTATACATTGTAAATATTTTTATTCGTTTTTTGTCTATCCCCCTTGAATGGTAATAAATCTAAATTTATAAAAAAATTACCTTGAATTATAATGGATCCAAATTTTTCAAAACCTTTAGGGAACTGTAAAGAATACAATATTACAATGGGTTACGGTAGCTCAGTTGGAAGAGTCTTAAATTAGCAACCGAATGGTTACGAGTTCGAGACCTCATCCAACCAAAGACAGCTGTGGTCGTAAGGAGTGATGCATGTCAAATTTCTCATTACCTCAAGTATTCTCACTTTGAAGGGATATGAAAGTTTGGAGAGATGGGTACCTGCTCAGGTGTTAACCTCATCTTCTTGATGGGGCGCCCAATTAGGAGATGGTGACCATAGGTCTTACACTTCAGGATTAATAACAGATCGTTGTCAATACTGCAACATACCGCCGCCCATTATGTTTCTTCAGTGTGGCACAAATTCTACTACCAACCTACAAAATTTGCTAGATTCTCCTCGAACTGTAATGAATCTAAAGTTATTTACAAATTCTGTGTTTAACATTAACAAATTGCCATTCTATATGATATATGTGTTTCAACATATCAGATATTAAAATTTGAACAAAGTGCAGATGAAAATTCAAACAGTTATAAAAAAATATTTCCATACTAATGATACAATTGACAAATGTAGAACGTTCTCATTCGTAAAAGAAAATGTACAATAGATTTTACTTTTCACTAGATTCGAATTATAAACTGTAATGAAAGGATTGCGTGTGAGAATCAAATTGATATAAAACATTTTACCGGCTGAAAATATTTTTCTCTATGGCTAATTTGAATAATTTCGTAAGGAATTATAAAACTTTTAGAAGCATGACATCAAATATTAACGGGATTTATTTATATCGCAACAGCACGAAATAATAGAACGATTCACAAATACATAAGCTGCTTTATAATTCAGGTAGTGTGTTGTATTTATGTATCGTTAGTGAAAATTCCCCGAATAATTACGCGTGTTCTTTGTATTTATCGAATGCTAATGCACCGTACAAAATTCGATGCATTACACCACACCCATTAAAATTTCCATAAGAAAGTCTCAATTCAGATAACTGCAAGATTCAGTCATTTATCTCGTAAATGAAATTCATTTTATTATATATATCTTCCTTAACCCTCAAATCGATTTCGACGAAATATCTCGTACAAGAACTGACCAATTTTGCTAATGGCGAAATATCTCCTACAAGAACTGACCAATTTTTCCAGTGACGAAATATCTCGTACAAGAATTAACCAATTTTGCTAATGACGAAATATCACGGTCAAGAACAGACCATTTTTTTAATGAAGAAATATGTCGTTCAAGATTTGACAATTTTTCTAATGACGGAATATCTCGTACAGCAATTTACCAATTTTGCTAATGACGAAATATCTCATACAAGAATTAACCAATTTTACTAATGCGAAATAACTTGGTCAAGAACAGACAAATTTTTCTAAAGACGAAATATCTCGAACAAGAATTGACCAATTTTCCTAATGACAAATTATCTCGAGATAAAGATACTGCCGGTTTCTTTACGAGGACAATATCAATAACTGTTCTGTTTTCTTCTAATGACGAGATATCTCGTTCATCAAGATAGTCAATTTTGCTAATGACGAGATACCTGGTAGAGACAACCATAGGAAGGGTTAACAAAGCGTTCTATGCAGTAAATTTAATAATAAAAGTATTAGTAAGTAACTAATTCACAAGTAAAATTATGTCAAAATATTTCGTACCATCAGCCATAGAAATCTTATTTGATTGAATTTGATTTTGCAGCAAAGTGTAAAATAACACTTAGCACCAATCCTGTTTTAATTTTAATTCAAATATTTGCGTCGGTAGATAGGTATAGTGAGTATATCCATTGCGTTAGCAACTTGAGAGTCAGCCCGCGTAGGTTCAATTTTCCCCTGTATTTCTTTCTTATGTGTCAGTAAAACATTTTTTTTGTATGCGTATGTCTATTAATTGACGTTATCTGTATTGTGTTTGTCACGACATAGCCAAACATGATCATTTTGTGCATTGAAATCAACCACCTAACCATGCTTAAATGTTTATCAAGATTCGAAACATATCAACAACGTATAACCTATCAACTCATAGATTGGTGATTTTTTAAATAAATTGCGAAAACTTTTATTATTTTTTTCAAAACGAAATTCTATTACCTTGCTTTTTAATACAGAAAAAGTTCTCCACAATTAAGTCTTCAAGAAATATTTCATCAAAGAACTAAAATTATATTTCAAATGCCTCTCAAAGGTTTTAATCTAGACCTAACAAAACTGAACATTAATTATAACACAAAAAAACTTCTGATTTTTCATGGAAATAAAATGTATAGCGTTCACACTATACCTTCAGTTCTTAATTTTAAATTCACGAAATTCAGTACTTCAAAGTACTAATGTATTGCTAATAAGAAAAAGTGAGATATTTCTGGAAAATTAAAAAAGCTTTGATTAGTGTTCTGTATTTTGACTGCCTTTCATAGGAGTTATTATAGAGGTTGGAAGAAACCCGATACTTGGAGTGAATATATCGCGTCTCCACTTCCAATTGTATTCTATTATTCCCAGTAGTACTAGGTTAACAATCGGCCCCTTCACAAAACGCAATATGTATCCTAATTATTCATTGTGTAACTTACAAAGGCTAAATCTATCTCCAGTTCATTGCACACTTACAGCACAACTTCATTAATTCTGTTGTTACTAATTCCCTCGGTTACTAATCAATTAGCTGAAAACTTATCCACCGCAAAAGTACTACACGCTGACTTTCTTGAAGTGTAGGATTACTCGAATGATGGAATTGATCATGGAAATCGTATAGTGTACTCGATATAAAGAACTCTTGGGGCTCTGGAATGCTACAGGGTTCCATGGAATAAAATATAGATTGTGAAGCGCTGATTTAATCAACAAGTATCTTAACCCTCTCGGTGAATGTCTCGATGAGGCCTCTCGTCTTTAGAAAAATAAAACTGCCCAGATATTAATCAACGACATGTTTCGTTATTAGAAAGCATTGGCCATATTCGATAATTCCGCAATATCATTGCCGTTGTGTGTATCATCAATCCCGATATCTCGTTAAAAACAAAATTGGTCAGATCTATGGTGAACGAGATATCTCGTCGAAACCACTTGGATGGATAAGTACTAAACACTGAGCCCCCCTCATAGCGCAACCTCCAAATACTGTATACTAATTTCCATAACCTTATAAACCCATCTAAAATGTGTTCTCCATAGTAAAAGTGTAATCCAGGAACTGTCCCACAGAGATATTGATACAATCTAAAATATAAGAAGGAGTTAACGGACTTGAGGAGCATGCATAAGTTGAAAAGTCTTTAATTACTATCACGAAAATCATGTATTGTATGTGCCCGTTTTAAAGTCTTGACAGAGCTGTCTTGAACCATTTAAAATAACAGTGTGTTTTGGATACCAAGAATGCGGGGATTGGACAATGCTTTGTAGTTTTTCAGCTAACGGGCTGATATGCTTACAACCTTGCTTTATTGGTATAAATGTGAGATTTTATCGCACATCTTTCAAACCTATTTAATAAAAAGCTTCCAAACACTTCTCGGAGGAAATCAACAGACAACCGTTTTATCAATAAATCTTTTATTCCAATTCTTTTCTTAAGTCACATACATTTGAAGTCCACTACATAAGGGAAGCTTGTACCGCATTAGATTATTCAGGAAATAGTTTTAATTTTGCGGAAAGCAAGAGATATCTCATTCATCAAGACCTGACGAATTTTGCCGATGACGTGATACCTCGTCATCAAAAATGCCGATTGTATTCCGAATGATGAAGATATTGACATTTTTTTTATAATGGTGATATCAAGATCATGCCAGTTTTTCTTCGGACGATATATCTCATTTATCCAGAATAAGTTAGTTTTGTAAAGGACAGTATACCTTGTAGACCACTACGAGGAGTGTTAAAGTTCCACACAGATATAAAAACAAGCCGACTCAATAACCTGTAGGGGGGTTTTTGAGGGTCAAACTTTCAAGGGTCAAACTTTTTCAAGGGTCAAACTTTGTAACCCAAGAAATTTGAGTGACAGCCTAGGTTCGACCAATTTGACTGAAACCTGTTTTTAGCTATCCTTTGTAAATGTGTGTTGGAGATGTTAACCTCCCATATTCTTTAATTTCCTCTCATGTTCTTTCATTGTATTCTTTTGGAGTTTTTAGGATGGTCAACAATAAAGCAGAAACACGTGTCTCATAAAATCAGTTACATCTTTCACAAACAGCAGTACTTTTCAACGATCTTGAGGAAATCGACCTCTGCCACTACTGAAGAAATAATTTAACATCAGAAAACGTTCGACTCTTTTCACGAGCTCTGTGACTTGGGCCATTGTCTCCCTCACCACCCGCCTCTCAATTTTGCTTGTGCGAAAAGCGATTATAATATTTTAACTGAGCTTTCCGGAATTATTGTATTATTAATCACTGAGCGAGAGAAAAGTTTCGTATTTATTATAGGATGACCTTTAAGTGGTGGAGGGTTATTATTCAATAATAATCGGTGTCGGACTTTTACATTTTGGCCGACCGATAATAAATTGCCACACGCTTTGCCTCTTGCTCGTAGAGGATGTTTACGTTTTATATTATGTTACTAAGGGACGGGCGTGGGGATAATTAATTGGTGCAGATGATGATCATTATCTGAGCCCGCGGATTATCCGCGTTTAGGTTGCTGCACATTCTGGTAGGCTGGAGGAAGCCACTGCGCGGAGAGGACACGCCATGAATCTGCGCTGGAGACTTTGAACATAACCTTTTCGGCTTGCTGGGTTCATTGAATAATGCTTCAGACTCAGAAGGCCGCGCGAATTCTCAGAGATCTGGGATTCATTAATTAGGCTTGTAAAACGTTGAGAATGCATGCAATTTGTTATAATTTCCCCAAGAAGGAGGATATCTTGGAGACCAAAGCAACACGTTGGCGTTTTATGCTAGAAGGGATACGCGGGCAGATTACAGCTGGGGCAGCGAAGATTTAAGCCTCGAATGTGGTTAGCGTTTATGGTTAGTACTAGAAATAGCAATGATGAGTTTTCTGGAAGTTGCAGAGATCAATTTTGTCGTACTTGGAAGGATGGGATTTGTTATGCCTGGAGAACTGAGTTTCGGATTCAGTTTCGACTTGGAGAGAAGGAATTTGAGTTTTTTGTGGAGTTTTTAGTAATAATCTCAAAACAAACTTGACATTGATATTTCTATATAGTACGTTAAAATGAGTTTGTCAACTTTTTCTAATATTAAACAATTTAAATTAATCCTGCGAATTTTGTTCAAGGTTTCGTCGCTTTTAGCCCATTGATTTTCGCAAGATTTTCGAATAGTGTCGAATTACTTTTTCACCACAACATACAGAGTACTTAAGTAATGATATCTATTGGTTGGAAGAATCCTAGGAGAGACTCCATTGGTCCAGAAAGCAACACTATGTAAAGCTTATGCAAGGAAGATTGCAGATTATAGAATGTATTCATACGTGTGAACCCCTCAAAGAGTTTAATCCTGCAAGGGGGTTTGACAAGATATATCGTCCATCAAGATCTGATTGATTTTTTTGGTGACGAGATATTTCGTCAAGATGAAACTGCCCTTTTACTCCAAGTAGGAAAAATTATTTGCATCTTGTCTATAATTGGTGACAGTTCGGCGTAGGCTTTTGTATAAGAAGCTGCCCATTAAAGGGTATTTTCGAACCTGAAAAAACCATCTAGAGGATTAAATGACATAGAAGAAATAAAACATAAGGGTGTAGCATTGAACATTTTAGGATGAACTCTTGCTCTAAGCGTCGACCACCTAGTCATGAAATCAAATTCTGTGTTAGCATCGTGTTTTAAAGAAAAATAGCAGCAATTTGAAAAATAATTTCGTATAATTTTTAAAAGTTATGGTGACAGTTGTATATAAAAAAAAGGATACATTACATTTGTAAGCTGTAAAAGAATACTAGAAAACACTTTAAGCAATGAAAAATCCCGACTCTGTTAAGAATGACTTACAAACCAAATGAATGCAGTAGTAGGAATGTAGTCCAAGTCCATAGGGTCAGTCATTTAAGCGAAAATCCTAAGGCTCATCCCCTGTAGGAACAGAGCAACTTCATTACACGATGGAAAAGGATGATTGGTTTAGTGAGTTATATGGCACAAGTGACATATTTGGCCATGCTACATCAAGTAATGGACATAAGCACAAAAGGAAAGCTCTGACACATAAGCCAGAAATACACCTAATGAGGAATAAAACCTGACAGCAATTGAACCTGTAACACGTACAACTCGAAGGTTGCTAGCGTAGTGGACGTACCCACTGAACCACAATTTCCCCCGAGGATAAAGGACTAAGTTTACCTCAAACATAGAAATGCACTTTCTTGCCTAAAAGATTGCTTGAGAAGTAGGCTCACATTTTTGCTTATAAAAACCCCTGGTAAATAACTCAGGTTAATTTGACAAAAACATGCTTTCCCTCTATATTAAAAAAAGTTACCGAAGCCGACGCCGCAGGATTGAAAACTGTGTTGTTTAGCTCGATTCTTAAACAATTTCCCGAGAAAGTACTGATCGGAAAAAAACGAAATTAACATGGTTTGTTGTTCATCGTATTCCCTGGACAATTATTAAGATTTTTTTCCGATGAGGCTATTAGTTTAGGGTTTATTAAGTGTCAAAATTGAAGAAGCGAAATTTCTTCCGCGAGTGAGCAAAACACATACAAATTTTCAGTCTTCAGCCGTGAGTTTTTTTAAGATTACCTCTCAACGTAAATTTTTGCAGCTCGTCGAGTATTTTTTGAAATTTCAATTTGGTTCTTGATATTATTTTTTTTGAAATTCGGGAAAAATCAGGACATTTTTGTTACTTTTTTTCAAAACTGCCGTATTTATATTTTATTACTATTAGTTTTTAATTTTTAAAATATCGCAGTATACCTCAGAATGTACTCTTTCTTACGGTAATATTATTTTTGAAATCGGTTAATAATTAAATTGGATGTGATCAAAAGTTGGTCATACAAAATTCGGAATCTTTGGATCTTTTCGCTAATTTTTGTTACAACCGTTAACTAAAACTGTCATATCTATATCGTATTACTATTAGTTTTTTATTTTGAAAATAGCGCAGTATACAACAGAATGTACTCTTTCTTACGGTACCATTATTTTTAAAATTGGTTAATAAATAAATTCGATGCAATCAAAAGTTGGTGACACAAATTTCGTATTTTTTATTTCGCGGAGCAAATTCGCGGAGCTTTTCAGGATTGTATTTTTGACTATCGTGTTTGCCAGATATCAATTTTATCGTAGCAACAATTGCCATAAAAACAATTTCTTTATATTTGGCGAGGAAAAAGGCTCGCTTTTTTCCCTCTGTTCTCAGACGGTTTACCGATAAAGTACAAAGTACACATCGTAAAGTTTGGAGATTAACAGGGTTTACTTAAAATTGTACAGGGAACAAGATGCAGAAGATTTTTTACTCATGCGGCTATTAGTTTAGGGTGCATTAAGTGCTAAAGTAAAATAGAGTGAAATCACTTGCGTAAGAGGTATTGTTTTGCGAAGCAAACCAAACGAGATTGCGTAGCAATACCCGGGGTCGGCGAGCGTAAGCGAGCAGGGGGCGAAGCCCTCGCTGTGACGTCATGGACCGTAAAATGAAATCAGGATAATACAAATTATTCAGATAGTTTCACTCTGTGAAAGAAATGTTGGTTTGCGAAGCAAACCAAATGCCATATGTAAAAGGAGTGTTGGTTTGCGAAGCAAACCAAATCGGATTGCGTAGCAATCCCCGGGGGTTGGTGAGCGTAAGCGAGCAGTGGGCGGAATCCCCTAGTAAATTAAAAAATCAGAATTTTTTTTAAAACGAATGGAGGTATTTTAACTCGTTTGCATTTTACATACTTATTGTTAAAGCTCTTTTACCAATGTTACTTGATTATCCAATTATACTACACAAGTTGAACGAGGGGAATCTACAGCGTAATCAAATGAGACAAAAATTGAAGATTCTGCTCCCACTGCCTAAGTACTGCAAAATCTTGATATAAATGATGCTTGCTTTAAAATGTAGTTTATCATTGTCTTGGAGATTTTTCGCATGTAATCAAATTAGCGGAAATCCATCAAATATCATGCATCAATTGATAATTGTATCTTTAGAATTTATTAACGAAGTGATGAAATTCAATTCTATATACAAGCAAGTCACGGCATGTGAAAAATATGTACAGAAAACACTTTCGGGGCTCAATAAATAATGCCGCCACTATAAATTAGACTCAACGAAAATTATTCTGATACTTAGCTAAGTATAGATAAGTTTCAAATTCAAGTTTAATTAAATTTGTAACAAAAGTAGTTTGATTTTCTTTAAAACCTACAATCACACAAACACGTCATTTGCATGATTTGTGGTCTGAATAGGTGAAAGGAGCAATATGTAAATTTAATTGGCGTATTTTTTTTCTTTGGTTTCGTCATCTGACGGTGGTTCAAAATTACGAGGTGTTGTCCTCGATTCTGTTCTTAGGAGAATGATCCCGGACCATCGTCAATAGCACGTTGTGTTGCTGTAGTACGGGTATGACGTTAATTAAAAATTACCAAATTATTTCTTTGGGTAATTCAAAAGTTAAGTTTGAGTAAATAAAGAACAAAATGTTCTGAATAAATTAAATTACATCTTTGTAATTGGAAACATATAACAAATTAAAGAACGTTTTGTACTAACCTAATGAGAAAGTAAAATGTGTCCCTGTCTGAAAAATTAGCTACACATTTAGTTGCGTAAAAGCAGACCTTTATCTATAAGTAGAAAAGTTCCATTGAATGTTTTAGTAGTTTTACTAATTATTAATTATATTAGTTGAAACAAATTAGAGGTAGACTAAGAAACGAGGGTAAAAATTATCTCGAATGAAAAATAATGTCTGGTATAAAACAACAAAATAAAAGTTTATCCTGAAATAACGTCAGAGGATTTACTTTTTCTAAGTAAACAATGTCATCACATCCCCTAGTTGTTCTAGTGATATTCTCTTACTTCTATCAATGGTAGGATTGCGAATTTGAACACAACCGAAGATCATCGTGTCCAAGGGTGTGGTGCCTCAAATATCCTCACGTTGGAATAGTTCGGAGGTTTGGAGAATGGGGTGCCTGTTCAAATGTGTCCTCTTTATCTGACCAAGGCTTAAAATTGCGTGGCATCGTCCTCGAATGTTTAGTTCCGGTTTGATCCCGGACAGTTGCCAATAGCCCGATACTTCAGTGGGACGTTAATAAAATGCCTTCCTATTTTCCCCGCCATTTTACACTCACCTGCCCTTTATAATTTTGCTTTCTTATTTCCCTCGCTTATTTCGCTTGACCTTGTATTTTCGCAGCTTGGACAAATATAACCCTTTCGCCGTCCAACCCAAAGCCACCAATCTGAAATAACGTAATTCACAGCATTGACATAGTGATAACAAAAAAGTAACATGCTTCTGTAACGATATTTTTTGGCAACTCTACAAAATACTAGAAAAGACTATACTATAATAGAAATAATTTATTCAAATTAAGTAACTACCACTCCAATGCAATCAGTTCTATTTAGGTTAAAAATTAATCAGGAAATGTGAATCTCGCCATTCAAATGTTTGCAAATTTGGCTGGTTGTTCAAATTCAAACGACTAAATACCGAAACAACGAAATGAAATGGATTATTTTATTTCCAAGTTATTAAGAACATAAAAATTGAACTGTTAAACTAATTTTTAATAATTCAGCGTGGTCGGATTCTTCGAAATTTGAATTTCTTATTTCCCTCGCTTATTTCGCTTGACCTTGTATTTTCGCAGCTTGGACAAATATAACCCTTTCGCCGTCTAACCCAAAGCCACCAATCTGAAATAACGTAATTCACAGCATTGAAATAGTGATAACAAAAAAGTAACATGCTTCTGCAACGATATTTTTTGGCAACTCTAGAAAATACTAGAAAAGACTATACTATAATAGAAATAATTTATTCAAATTAAGTAACTACCACTCCAATGCAATCAGTTCTATTTAGGTTAAAAATTAATCAGGAAATGTGAATCTCGCCATTCAAATGTTTGCAAATTTGGCTGGTTGTTCAAATTCAAACGACTAAATACCGAAACAACGAAATGAAATGGATTATTTTATTTCCAAGTTATTAAGAACATAAAAATTGAACTGTTAAACTAATTTTTAATAATTCAGCGTGGTCGGATTCTTCGAAATTTGAATTTCTTATTTCCCTCGCTTATTTCGCTTGACCTTGTATTTTCGCAGCTTGGACAAATATAACCCTTTCGCCGTCTAACCCAAAGCCACCAATCTGAAATAACGTAATTCACAGCATTGAAATAGTGATATCAAAAAAGTAACATGCTTCTGCAACGATATTTTTTGGCAACTCTAGAAAATACTAGAAAAGACTATACTATAATAGAAAGAATTTATTCAAATTAAGTAACTACCACTCCAATGCAATCAGTTCTATTTAGGTTAAAAATTAATCAGGAAATGTAAATCTCGCCATTCAAATGTTTGCAAATATGGCTGGTTGTTCAAATTCAAACGACTAAATACCGAAACAACGAAATGAAATGGATTATTTTATTTCCAAGTTATTAAGAACATAAAAATTGAACTGTAAAACTAATTTTTAAGAATTCAGCGCTGTCGGATTCTTGGAAATTTGAATTTCTTATTTCCCTCGCTTATTTCGCTTGACCTTGTATTTTCGCAGCTTGGACAAATATAACCCTTTCGCCGTCTAACCCAAAGCCACCAATCTGAAATAACGTAATTCACAGCATTGAAATAGTGATAACAAAAAAGTAACATGCTTCTGCAACGATATTTTTTGGCAACTCTAGAAAATACTAGAAAAGACTATACTATAATAGAAAGAATTTATTCAAATTAAGTAACTACCACTCCAATGCAATCAGTTCTATTTAGGTTAAAAATTAATCAGGAAATGTAAATCTCGCCATTCAAATGTTTGCAAATATGGCTGGTTGTTCAAATTCAAACGACTAAATACCGAAACAACGAAATGAAATGGATTATTTTATTTCCAAGTTACTAAGAACATAAAAATTGAACTGTAAAACCAATTTTTAAGAATTCAGCGTGGTCGGATTCTCAGAAATTTGAATATCTAGATGACAATTCGCCATAAACTCTATACTTCTTGGAATTTTAATATATATCTTGGATAAATCAAATACATGTTATACAGGAAGATGCATAAACGCAATAACTCACGCAGAAACTCTCAGATCATTTTTCTTTGAAGAACTACTTCAATTTTTTATCTATGTCTGTTGGGTTCATACAGATTGCTTGGAAAAAAAACCTGTGTTGGACTTTTTTCTGTCCTTCAAGGGGGAGATAGAGAGGCTAGATCTTAAATAATAGCTGCTCATGGAAAATTCAAAGAACCAAATAAGGAAAAGCTTTTTATATTGTTAGATGGTCTGGTGGCAAGATCCGTTTTTCCATGCAACCCTCTAGGAATTTCTTTACATATTTGGTCCTATTTCTTCTCACCCAGAAATGATTTCGCCAGACATTTTCACATATAAAATTCGTTCTCTCCAGGTCAGACGAATACTGGGATGTTTTCAAAAGGGATGCCGCCGACGCTGTGGGGATTGTTGTATTCAAAGCAGAACAAGATAAAGTTGAGTAAATCCGAAAAAGAATATGGAATTGCGGAGTAACTTGGCATGAAAACCAACGGAGTGCTGCATAATTCTGCTATTTCAAGAAAATTTCTCTTGTACTACAATGATCTGCAGATTGTCTCAGGTGGAAAGAAATTTTATGAGAGGATATGGAAGCTGTGTAGACCTCTTCCACCAAATATAATTATAAAAACTTTCTGTGAGCTTGTTGTTGAAGTACTTGAATGAAATATTCAGCGTCCAAATTTCATCGCTCGAATAGTTAAGTAATTGAGTATGAGGATCGGTATAGTTGAATATATATAGGAATTAGTCATCAAAATGTGCCTGAAATAGTTAGTTTAGTGGTAATTCTATTAGACCACGACAACCTTCTCTTTAGCCCTTAAGTCTCTAAGAGGGAACAATTTTTAAACATTTAAAAAAAATGTTATCGTAAGTTCCTCAAGAATAGGTTTACTGAATATTTTTTTTTAGATTCATCTTCATTTACATTGGAATACTGTGACTGGAATAATGGAAAATCAGAATATTTAGGCTGTTACCTATTGATTACAACTATACAAAAATTCTACTTTCTGATTGATAATGCGTTAAGGTCAGAAAGTAATCTATTGGGCATTTATTAATGCTATCATTGTATTCATATTGTACAGAAATCATGATCAGTACTACATAATTTACGTACTGAATATTCCTACAGTACAAAGACATTCACATTAAATTTTAATGCGTATATTAAAGCTAAAGAAAATTCTGAGCCAGCAAGTCAAGATTTAGAGCTAAAAATATAATTTATAAGTCTAAAAATATAATTTGTTTCTCAATCACTATCCCACCAGTTCTTTTAGTGTAAACTTTCTAGGGCACAATGTTTTTTCCTGAATAGAACTATTGAGGGTTTTCTGTTTACTATAAGTTATTCACGCAACACCAACTAGTTCATAACCTTAGAAAAGACAAACATAGATTTATCATATCTAATCCTTAAGATTCAAAGAAAATTACTACTATCGGGATAATTACTAACTGTAAAGGCCTTCCCTCCCTTAATGTAATCGTTTTTATGCACATTTGCTCCCGAATAGGATTTTTTGGTTACTTTATATTATTTTTCACCCAATTAGTCTATATCGAGAAAAAAACCTGTAAATAATGCACTTATAATCTTTAAGGTATTAGTTAAATGATAGTAATATTAATGATCTCTAATCCACCAGTCCCTTTAATGTAATGGTTCTGAGGTACCTTTGTTCTGAACAGAGATTTTAAGGATTGTTAACTAGTATTTATATTCAACCACTCCTAACCATAAAAAAATAAACTGTACACATCTAATCTTCAAAGTTGAAAGAAAAGGATTATAGTACTGATGATCGCTATCTCACTAGTCCCTTTAATGAAATCGTCCTCAAGTCACTTATTTTATGGGAGACCCGTAAGGAAAAACCCAAAATTCTTATTATTCATTTTACATAACCAATATTTTTAGTAATTAAACACATATTTTAAATCAATAATCATTAAAAAATTAGTTTTTATTTTCAATTATGTTTTATAGTACGATTTTAACATGTTTTTTAAGCCGAAATACACATTTTTTTATAAACCCTACTCCTCTGTCAATTTTCAATATTTTTGTATGAAATAAATTTCTACAATATTATTATAGTATATGCAAAAAACCTAGGGAGAGTTTATTAAAAACACGTAAAAATGTTTTTAAAACGTAAAAATTTATTTACGTGCTTTTATAAAAAAAAAATACTTTACTCATAACACGTTAAATTTCTATAAAAATGTCCAATTTTTTATTTTTATAAATTTGTCTGAACTGTATACAAACAAAAGCTCTCCCTGTTAAACAGTTATTCAAGACCTAAACAATGTAAACAGTTTAACTCTAAGTGCATATATCAAAAACCCTTAGTACTTTGAACTTTGGCAAAATTGCAAAAAACTGATTTTGACGTAATCGCATTTTAAGTACAAAATACAACGGAAGTTAACGAAAACAACTTACTTTTGCAAGTACTATTTTTTTTAGTAATTTCTATTCAATTAAGACTCTTATTAAAACAAGAGTTTTTACTGTAAACTCGTATATATTTTTTTAAAGCGAGTTTTTTCTCTGATGACAACTGAGTGATTTGTGATAATTATTCACTGAAAAATTATACATTTCTTGTTTAATGAAGTGAAAAAAAAAATATTTTATTGGATTAGTACTATTTTAAAATAAACCACCACTGTATAAACCACACCTTCTTTTTTCTATAGCTATTTTTTTTCTGTAAACGAGCCTTTTTTGTAGTGATACGCATGCGACGAAATTTAGCGCTATTTTTTCAATGTGTTTCCTACAATGGCGTCACCACATGTTTTACATGAGGACTTGGATTTTGTCATTAAGCTTTAGCCGATTATAGAAAAACCAGGAGTCTACACTTTAAGGGTATTTAAAATATTTGGAATAATCATAGATACACCATGATATAATGTTGCATAAATGGAGGTTTTCATGGAAACCGAAGCCAATGGTTAGCAGTCAATTATGCAGTTGGAATGTCAAATAAAAGTTAAAAAGCAGCTAGTAGCAATTTCCTTCGACTCTGAACTTTAGTCCATTTGTTCTTGAATATCTGATGCATCGTTTAATCCAATAAACCAAAAAACACTTTTTGAAATTTTTTGTTCGAAATTTGGGGTTTGGGTCTCCTATAACAGAACAGAAAGTTTAAGGAATTTCTTGTTACTATAAATTCTTCAAGCTAGACTCTTTAACTTGCGGGAACAAACTATGTATAAATTTATAGTTTTATCACATCTAATCTCTAAAGCTGAAAGAAAATTATTAAAATCTAGATGATCAGGCACTAACACTACAGACCCTTTAATGCTATCGTTCACAAGCATTTCCCCCGGAATAAAATATTTAAGGACTTATCCGTTACTTTACGTTATTTTTCAACTAAGTAGTCTACAACGAATGAGAACAAACTGTACACATAATGCACATTTAATATTTAAGGTACAATAAAATGATTCTAATCTTTAAGAACACTAACTCAACAGTCCTTTTAAAGTAATCGTCCTTTAGAAAACTTTTTTAACCGAACAGAATTTTTAAGGCATTTCTGATTACTATAAATAATTTAAGTCAGCTAGTTCATAACAAGAAAGAGAGACTACATAAAACAGCTTTATCACATATAATATTTGCAGTTCAACAAGGAAAATGATTATAATCTTGTTGATCACTAACTCGACAGTTCCTTTAATGTAATCGTTCTTAGGCACCCTATTTAACATAATAATAGAATATTTAAGGATTTATTGGTTGCTTTATCTTAGTTCACTAAGTAGTCTATAACGAGAGAGAACAGACTGTACACACATAATGCTCATATAATCATTAAGGTACAAATAAAAGGATTATAATCTTGACGATCACACAGCAGTACTTTTAATGTAATCGTCCTCAAAGCACCTTTTTTAACCAAACAGAAATTTTAAGGATTTTCTGGTTTCTATAAATTATTCTCCAAACTAGCCCTTAACGAGAGAGAACAAATCGTACACAAAATGATATTTTTTACCCCATCTAATCTACATCGCAATTACGCCTCTATTCCATCAATTTGGCCCAAGTCTCACCTCGATCGACTGAAGAGAAATCAAAATCTTCCTTTGAGGCTGTTTGACGGATGGACGTTCCACCACATCCCAGGGATAGAAAAGGGGTTGGAGCGAGCAAGAAAAAGAAAAATCGAAGGTTGTTGGCCCGTAACCCCCTTCCCTCCAAGCGTCTCCCCCTCTTAGTCGTCCCCCAGAATTCTTTTTCTTCGAGCGAAACTCATTTGTATGTCTAGAGGATGTTGTTAGCATCGATTTTTGCTTGCATCCAGGGTCCCCCTTAAAACGGTTATGCGACGCTAATGTAGTTAGTTATTGTGGGGAAGAGAGAACTGCTGAGAAAAAAGCGGAGAAGGCTTCTTTGAGACTTTGGAAAATACTGTTGCTGTGTGTGTTGGATGCCCTTTGCTTTGTTATTACTGCTCTGTTTTGTATTGGGCAGACATTGATTGGAATTACTCAGACCTTTTAAGAGTGAGCGGTTCGAGTTTTTTGGGGATGTTGCTCGCGGTGGTGAAGTGGTGTGAGTGGGGTATTCGAGGTATTGCCATCTAATACATTGGCAATGTGCATACTATGGGATACCAATGGTGCTGGCCGAGGTGGACCAGTAGGTGTAGTCGATTAGATTTTTGAAGATGTAGTTTTTTTAGGAATTTCCTACTTTTGGCCATTTTTTTGCTTACTGATTTTTCAGATTTCATCATAAAAGTAATGATTTCATAAAAATAATTAGGGGTCGTGATAGCCCAATCGATTGGGTCGTAGATTAGCATCCAAAGGGATGAGATTTCGAGAATCGATCCAAAGATAGTTGTTGAAGATTTGCGATATGGTAAATGGGATGCGGTAATATTTTGAGAAAAGGAAATGCGATGTAGATGCAAACTTTATTGAATGAGACATGCGAGATACTACACGGATTATTCCCATTCTGCGAGTGCGATATGTTATAAGAAAAGTTGTTATTGTATTCTAGTTGCTACTTATTTAAGTAAATGGACATCGATAGATGGCAATGCATGAATTGTGATACGGTTAAAAACATGAAATAATAAGTGCGATTGCAGAAAAGAACATGAATCAAATTCAATTATTCTACAATTTGGAATGAAGCGTTAGCAACAGTTGATGCCTGAAGATATTTTAACAGATTTTCTTCCTTTATGACACTTTTGTTAATCCATTTTTCCGGATTTCATCATAAAAGTAATAAAGGTTCACGATAGACTAGTTGGTAGATTAGTATATTAGCCACAGTCGCGTTATGCGTTCGAAACTCGATCCAATCAAAGGCCGTCGTTTAAGTGGGGGCTAGTACACGTCTCAAATATCTTCATGTTGGCGTGGTGAAGAAGTTCGGAGAGTGGGGTGATAGCTCAGGTGTTGACTCCGTCATCTGACTATCGTTGAAAGTTACGTAGTGCTGTCCTTCGATCTTTAACTTACGGGATTGATCCAGGACCGTCACCAATAGCCCGTTGTGTTTCTCCAGTGTGACGTCAATTCAATTACCTACCTACCTCTTACTTCTTTTCTATTGTCTTGTTACGGTGTATTGTACCTTTAGCAGAATGATATCTGCCTTGCTCTGTATAATCTTTTCCAACATTTTATTTTCCAATACCGTATAGTGACTACTAATAGTTATTTGAATTTCAAATGATTACTGTTTAAAGATTTTACGATACATTTAAGCTACATACCTTTTTAGATATGGTTAAGAAATCGAGTCATTATAGATTTATTCCGACCATCTTTGCTAAGATCTAAAACTAAGACTACAAGATAAACTATTTTATCATGACTTTAATAGTGCAAGGAACTTTCTAAGGACTTATTGAGGTTTAACTTTCTGAGAGCTTCACATCCATTCTGCGACTTAGTCTTCTTTGCGTGATTTCAAACCAGTTTTTGTTTTCTTGACCACATTTTCGCCTGTCGTTATTTAAATAAAACATTCATAAATATTCAATGAGACTTGTCACAAGTAACCTTTAGCTAGAAATATCAGCATCCCCGTTCTCTGTGTGAATAGCCTTACTCGCTCGCTCTAAATATCTCTACTGATATCCAACAAAGAATCCAGTTTTGAAATTATTTGAATTCTGAATCCCTACTCCAGTATCCCTTTCTCTTGCCTGAGTACTGAATCTAATACTAAAATACAAGATTTAAATAAAAAAGCGAAAGGAGGAGAAAAATTTTGGAGGAATATGGAGTGTGTCTCGGGCAGACAATGCACAGGACCAAATATTCTGTGGCATGAAATGACATTTCCCCAGCTATTTGTACTTGTGTATGTTTCGGGGCCTCGGCGAAATGCCTCCGTTACTTGTTCTATTTTGGTAGGGCCATCATGCAAGTGGTGCATAAAAATGATTCTCCGTGCATGGCGATATTTGTGCTAAGGTGTGTCAGCATCAGATGATGATATTTGAAAACTCTCTGACGCTCTGCGAATTCAATGCATATTGAGTCAGATAGGAATGAAATCGAAAATGTCTCCGTTCGCAGCAGACTTTGTAAGGAGAATGGGATGTGTATTTTTTAGTTTCATTTCTACTTTTTGTAGCAGTGGAGAGCTTCCGTTCAGATTCACTTGGATGAAAATACGAATCTCGCATGAGCAAATAATAAATGCTCAGATGTTTGCTCTCATGCGAAAAGCTGCTCGGCAACTCATGACGTTAAATCATTTTTTTTTCTAGTCAGAAGACTGTTCGCATGTAAAAGTCTATGCTTCAGCTCAACTACAGATTTAGAACGAGTCAAACAACCGAAACGCAAAATTCAGGATTTGACCCTCCAAGTGGTTGCGACGAGAAGTTTCGTCCATCAAAATCTGGCCAATTTTGCTAATGATATATCTTTTCAATATATTGCCTATCTTTTACGATGACAAGTGTAGTGTAAGGTTCTGAACCTTCAACCAAGCTCTATTTTGTGGGGAAAACACAGGTGCATGTATCATTTGGTCATGGATGTGACCACGTAATTCTGAGAGTTTTAACTGATGGATGATGGGATAGATGGTTAAAGAAGGATATGAAACGAGAGAAGATCGGGTATTGCAGACCAATCATCCATGGTGAGGCTCTTCCCTGATTCAAAGAGTGTAATTTAGTGCGTGTTTTGTCGTAATACTGAAATAAGAGTGTAACACCAAGTCTATCAATACATTTAATAATTATACAGAGACTTCACAACATACAAGTATACAGAACGATAGGAACAGCGTAAAGACTCAGAGGTAACTAACTCACTGCGTAATAGGTTGAGCCGAAAAAACTCAATTTTTTTTCAAGTCGCAATACAGCGGAAAAGTTGCGAATTTGGGAGACTAAAAAGAGGGTAAAAAAAAGAAATAAAATCGGTTTATATCTTTCAGTTGCGCATGTGCTCTAAAATTTGCCAAAATTAAAAAAAATTCACATTTCTACGATAATTTTTAAATTAGCTCTTTCTCGAATGTAATAGCTCAAATCCTTATCTATTAGAACCACAAAAAATACTATTTAAATATTATTTAAATCCATCAACATCTTCCAGTCACGCATTGCCTTCAAAGGTAGTGAAATTTTGAAAAAAATAAATAAATGTAGATCACAGTTTAAAGGGAAAAAATACAACACAACTCTTGCATGGTTTTTTTTGCTTGCTTTATTGAATACAAGTTTAAAAGTTTAAAAAACAAATTATTTTAGACGATTAGTAATATTTATAAACCGATTTTTTTAATTGAAAAAACTAAGTTTTTGTGTGAAGAGTTGTAAGTTCAAGAAAATCATGTTGAACAATTGAACATCTCCGTTTTCATTCATTCTTAGCTGAAGGTACTTTGAAATCTGATTCATGGGCGAAGTTATTCGTGGTTGACCTTGACAGGAGAATCATTCTGATAAAACCATGACTAGACTCAGCTCTGAAAACTTTTTCTGAGGCTTCTGTCACGAGTTGCACACATTGTTCAACTGCATGTGTATGAACTGGGAATGTCTTGAATGTTATATTCCAATTAGGGACTGAGTCACTTTGAATATGTGATTCAATCTCATCTTCACTGATATCTTAATGACGGGGGAGAAGATAAATCACAGTCCATCGAGTTAATTATTTCCGAGTAGCATTGAGCCGTGAAATTAAGTTTTGGCGACATGAATGTTCTGATAGTTGTTCTCTTTTGATCTAACTGTCTCGTCTTTAAAATTTGTCGAAGTCCGAGAGCTCTCTTATGTGTTTTGTCTTATCTTGTGTCATGGCTAACATTAAATGTTTTGGATGAGCAAAAAAGCTATATCGCTTAATCACAGTGTCGACACTATAACGTAAAACTTCAGGCAAGTGCCTTGAAGATTGTATTGATTGGTGCCCAAATTTTGGTCCCTATATAAAGTATTTACTTGTTTTAATACTAAATCGCATTGGCATGTAAGACTTCAAAATAAATACAACTATTTCTTGAAGTTCAGGTGTGGTACTTACTTCACTTACGTACAATCTGAGAGTTCGGTTTGATGTTGTCAACCACCTCGAGTGTAACAAGGGACCTAGATCTCGTACAGCCAAATCCTCTGTACAGTTTCCAGACTTTATTGCCATGGAAATATCGAGTGTATAATGCTTATCCTTACTTCTGTCTACTGTGGGGATCTGACAGCCAATCACGACTTTTTTTGCAGTCACTTAGCTATGGACCTTTTGGCCCTCTGAAAGATTTCGAACCCGTTGATTTACAGTCTAGGTATTGAGACAGATGCCGGTATGGCAGTTCATTGAAATGGAGAAGGCAAACTGCCCATTGTAACGGTTTCTCCTAATGTATTTCCATTCGGCGAATCAGACCGTTTTTCTAACCTGTATCAATAGACTAGCGCGTCTTTCTAGGAATGGCTCTTCGTTTCGTGGACGATTCTATTCAGGACCTTAGGTTGATCGGTAGATATTAACTCGTGATAAGTGAATCGATTCTTCAGTTCGATTCTTTCGTAACTTGTTTTGATCCACAGTGAGCTATGATTGAATATTTACTTGTTAAAATATTACCAGTACCGGACTGAGGGAAACCTCAATAGTTTTTGTGCATCTCACGTCTTAGCTCTGTTGGCTATTCTTGTACTGCTGTCACCACGCAACACTTAAACGTAACACTTTTCTACAAGTTTGTATTTCGACGATTTTTAACTGTGTCTTCAAATATTTCACACTTCATATTCATTTTCCTCTTTTAGAAGTAAAAATCTCTCATTTTCAATTAATTGAGTCCATATATATCTGCATGTATTAGTTCACTAACTGTTAAGGCTCTACTTTCTACGAGTTTAATATCCACCGACCTACCTACGTTCCAAAATAGAATCGTCCACGCAACGAAGAGCCATTCCTAGAAAGACGCGCTAGTGTATCAATAGCAGTGCAATCACATCCCATGACAACTAATTTTTTCAAGAGATATACCACGACCAGACATAAGAAATAATAGAAGTGACAATATCTTCAGAACTTCCAGGTGTTAGAGTAACATGGACTATGTAGACTGAACCAGGATCTTGATTTAGCGAGTAATGCTCCTCCTTTTTTACTCTACGGAACCTTTTCGAATGAGCTAGATCTACCACTAACGTGTCGTCCTTCCATCCAAATAGACCTTGTAGTGGAAATTTCATCAGATTTACTACACAATTAAGCCTTAACATTTTATTTTTGTCTATAACATGGAAGACGTCCGAATAGGTAATTATTCCAATATCGTGCAAAACACTTGATGCGATTGCAGCGGTAGCGCTATCAGAAACTCCATAACAATCGCTCAGTAATGCAATAGATTTTAATTGAATTCTGAATTCTCATCTGCCAATTATTAGAGGAAACTTTTTTTGACGCTTTAAAATATGGCTTGATATCTTTATTTTCAATAGAAATAAGTTGTTGGTTGTTGTAAATTGTTAGTACTTTTTTTCCCTTAAACTGTGATTTACCTTTTTTTGTAATTTTTTTTTCAAAATTTCTTTAACTTTGAAGGCAATGCGGGACTGGAAGATGTTGATAGATTTAAATAATATTTAAACATTTTTTTTTCTGTGGTTTTAATACATAATAATTTGAGCTATTACATTCGGGGAAAATCTAATTTAAAAATCTTAAAAATTATCGTAAAAATGTGAATTTTTCTAAATTTTGGCAAATTTTTGAGCACATGCACGACTGGAAGATATAAACCGATTTATTTTTTTACCTCTTTTTAGTCTCTCCGAATTCGCAACTTTACCGCGGTATTACGACTTGAACAAATTTTTTTGATTTTTTTTGGCCCACCCTGTTGTGTATTATAAAAATATTGCATCAGACAAATGAACTAATAAGAATACGTTTACAGGAAACAGTAATGTAAACGCAGAAGAGAGCAATATTAAACATCAGTGTTGAAGTTTATATATTTTTGTTGTTTGATTGATGTTTTAAAAATTATCAGTAAAATATTAAGGAAAGGTTCCCGAGGACTTTATCTCAAAATTCCACCTTAGATGGCAAATAGTTGTAGGAGATGTGGTCAGAACAGACAAAACCACACAAGTCCAGACGATTGGAGGAATTTACATAGTACTTTGAAGTCCTAAATTTTAAACGGATAGTTTCTTTCCACTCAATAACCTTTGATGCTAAGGCTCATTTCAATAGAGCAAAGAGAAAATGGTACGTTGAACCAATGAAGATAACTTAAAAGTACTTGAAGGTAACGAGTGAGAGATGACATGGAGTGCAGTTCTTTAGTTTAAAGGAAACAACTTTAAATTATTTGATCTTTCATTTCTTAATTTGTCGTTGGTCATTGCAATTTCATCAACGCTAATAGTGAGAGTTTTCCTCATGTATTTCTCTTTTTCATCTCTGTAGAACTTGACTAACCAGACTGAACTTAATACTGACAAGATTTTGATGAATGAGTTGCCTTGTTACCAGAAGAAAACTGACCAGATTTTGATGGACATCTTGTTACCAGAAGAAAACTGACCAGATTTTGATTTTGTCATCAACGAGAAATTGGCAATTTCTTCATGACGACATATCTCGCATTAGGCAAAATCATCGGTGAGATCTTGCTGGGTAACATATAAGAAAACTGGCCTGATTTTGATGGATGCAATACTTTGTAGTTAAAAGGAAACTGACCAGATAATTATCTCCTCAAAAATTTGGCAAGATAAAAAAATTGGGAATATCTTGATGAGAGGTTCCACATCATCAGCAAAATTGTTCAGATTTTGATGGACGAGATGTTTTATCGATTACACTTGGAAGGTTAAGAAGATGTTCAATAATAACACCTCATATATTTTATTTGAAGGAAAACATTCAATACTCTGAAATTACTACTACGAAGGATTCACATGTTATTTTATAAAAATTTAAATAATCCTTACGCAACCTTCGTTTTCAATGTATAACTTCTAACTACATTTAATGTTCTGGACCAGTATAATTATTCTTAAGATTATTTCTACCAAATTATATTTTTAGTAATGTGCGTGGTGGGGTAAAAGTAATACACTACTCTGAAATCTCGTGATGCTTAGAGGGTTGAGAAAAATGAAACTCCCAAAGAATGTTTGAAATTATATATTTCTAGTATTTTGAAGTTCTTCATAGTTCCACTGCTAACAATATGAATTGTCCATTATTCCATACCCTTCAAAATTTTTTGTAGCATAAAAGTATTATCATATTGTATTATCATATGTATCATATTGTATCATATTGTATCATATTGTATCATATGTATCATATTGTATCATATTGTATCATATGTATCATATGTATCATATTGTATTATCATATGTAATTCACATGTGAAAAATATGCCATTTTCCAAACATAAAACTACAAATAAAATTAAATTGAAAAGTACTCGTTGTTGAGTTATAAAAATTTAAATTTTAATAACAGTAGTCTTTCAAAGAAACTAATGCTCACAGGAAGCACATGAACGTCAATCCCTACAAAAGGTAAAATATTTGGTCCATAAAATTGTTGTTTTAAGAAAAATGTATTTTAGTATTCGACGGTACAAGAAGAATATCGATGATAAAAGTTTATACGCTCATTTTTATCTCTTGGGGCAACGAATTCATGCTCTTGACACAGCATTAAATTAGTACATAATAGTCTATAAGAACACCTTTAGAAGAAAACATCTAAAAATATATTACATGTGGCGTGATGCCAATGATTCTTCTACAGTTTTAATATTAATTAAAATTGCTATTTTTTAATTTTTCTATGTTTAAACTGTGTTTAGTTTCCCTTCATTTGTGTCTTGAGGCTACGAATTCTTGACTTTGGCATAGCAGTAAAACATTACATAATAGTTTATAAAA
This sequence comes from Metellina segmentata, assembly GCA_947359465.1. NCBI lineage: Eukaryota > Metazoa > Arthropoda > Arachnida > Araneae > Tetragnathidae > Metellina > Metellina segmentata. Next base: position 90,963,658 of record OX375878.1, on the reverse strand, counting down.
TACATTTATATGCACACATATAAAATTACATTGCCTGTGACGAGGTGTCAAAGATTTTTCTAGTTTTAATATTAATCAGAAATGCTATTTTGCGATTATTTATGCTTACATTATGGCACTATTTTTCTTATTCTACTGTCACTACACTATATTCCCATAAAACACAGCTTTCCAAATAACGACGTTAAACTGCCCGCTAAAATCTTCATAAATAATGACGTCAAACCGCGCTGACCTTTTTGTACATATTATGATTGATGTGTCCCAATACAACCATACAGCATCAAATATTCCACAGAAGAAACGAAATAAAACCTCCGCCATGCACTACAGATGGTCTTTCTGCTGAAAATATAAATTCTGAACAATAGCATCGACATTCCAATGCGATCATTAGGCCACATGGCGATCCATTCAACTCTTGTCAGTAAATTTTCTGATTATACAATCGTGGCTGCGGAACTGATGGTAAAATTATTTATGACTAGATGGCTTGAAGCAGCCAAGCCGAAATGATTATTGTGGCTAGAAATCTATAAGTTACGGCCCTCTCTTCTGAAAGCGGGTTCTGGAGAATATTCTTATTTATTTATATATCTAGTAATGGAAATGCTAGTTATTTTCTGTAACCATTATGGTACTAAGAGTAATGAACGGGGCTAGGGGTTTGCCTTAAGCACATGTCTACTGTTGTTTTGAATGTTAATGGTTTTAGATTGTCCTCGATGAATACGTTCGTTGTGTAAGTAGCTTTAATTCTGAAAACGCGTTATTTGGAAATGGGAAACATAAACAGTACTATAAAATTCACGTGGTTTTTGAATCGACAGTTGTTTTCATGGGGAGATTTCGTTGAAATATTAAATTGTTAAACATTGTGGTCGATAGGTAGTTGAATTACTTCGCTTTGAAGTAACACAACAGGCTTTTGGCGTTAAACATTGTGTTTTGCTGATACTTCAAGATTGTAATAACATATTCTTAAATATTATTAAATTAATATAATGGTACTAAGAGTAATGAAAAGGGCTAGGGGTTTGCCGTAAGCACATATCTACTGTTGGTTTGAATGCTAATGGTTTAACATTGTCCTCGATGAATACGTCCATTGTGCAAGTCGCTTTAATTCTGGTAAAGCGCTATTTGGAAATGGGAAATATAAACAGTACACTGTAAATCTCATGTGGTTTTTCGATCGACAGTTGTTTTCATGGGGAGATTTCGTTGAAATATTAAATTGTTGAACAATGTGTTCGCTATGTAGTTGAATTACTTCACACTGGAGTAACACATCAGGCTTTTTGGTGTTAAACATTGTGATTTTGCTGTTATTTTAAGATTGTAATAAAATATTCTTTAATATGCATATGCTGCTAGTATATTACAGACTGTAAAGTATACCTGGAGGTAGAGTTGGGGACCACAAAGCATTTACTATTTATTCTGCATTTTTACGACTGAAATTATATTAAAAGGGTAGAAAGAATCTCATTCGATACCTTCAATAATAGATACATACATACTTCAATACATTCACTTCAAAACCAAATTATTCCAAATTTTTTGAGATTTTGTATTATGCATCACGTTTTAGAGAATGTCAAAAGCATACTATCATACTCAGATATCATAACTTTTTTATAATTAATACCAACAAGTAGGAATTCGTAACTTGATGTGTTCTAAAAGATATTTCATACCCGCTTATCCACAATCTTTGGGGAGTCTTGGTAGTTCGGTTGGTAGAGTAACGGACTAGACATAGGAGGATTGCGAGTTCGAATCCAACTGAAGACAGTCGGGTACAAAGGTGTCTGGTGTACGTTAAATATGTCGTGGGATAAAATTTCGTGGTGTGGAAGTTTGGAGCGTAGGGAACCAGCTCTTGCGTTACCTCTTCATGACCGTGATTCGAAATTACGTGGTGTGATGCTAGGATCTTTCCTTTCGGGGATTGATCTTGGACCGTTACCAATAGCCTGTTGTGTTGCCTCAGTGGAACTTCAATTAAAAATACCAAAATACAGACAGCAATACTTTAAAGTTTCAGGCAAAATTCACGTATTGACAGTTCTATCAGACTTCCCTTGCAGACTAGATGTAAAGTTGTGGGGAAAATAAAACCACCTTTTGTACTCACGCAGAGTATACGTAGTAGTGCAAATCCAATCTTGGAATTCAGAATTGTAAATATTACGATAAGCTTCTGCATTTAAAGCACGATTTAAAATTGTTTCGTGCACTTTATGTTTTAGATTTCAATTTTTTAACTAAACAAAGGCATCTCAACGTAATATTTCGATTCCCTTGTAAAGAGAAAGAGAGACACACACACAACTTCTAAAAATTACCTACTATAAAATTCCGCATTGGCAAAGAAGTATTGTAAATGTACTGGTTCAAAATTCCTCTCAGTCTTAGATACTGGTCTTTCTAGTCCTCATTAAGTCCTGAATTAAATAGCGGTAAAGACAGTATATTAATAAGCCAAACCAAAATAATTATTTTCCCTTTTGAATATGTAGAACATTTACTGTATCCGTAAAAATAATAGCATATTAGGATTTTAAACTTACGAGTATAAAATACGTCTCTCCTTTATTTGGTTGACATAATGTATGGCTAGTCAAAATTTATAACAAACTGCAGCAAAATAAAACAAACCACAAACTGTCAAGGATCTACATACAATTTTCCATCCGAAAGATTGAATAATAAACTTTTATCATTTTAGTGAAAGAATGCGTTAGTTTGGAAGAATAAATCACTTCCCTTTCCACGGTCGGGAAGATTTAAAATGATATACGACTAAAAGAATATTTTTATCCTCTTGAATCGAAGCCTAAGAACATAGCAAAGAATGTTAAAAAGAATACTCGTAAGAGATATGAGATTCGATTTTTAGAAACTGAGGCAAAATCTCTTCGAAACGCTCACTTAGAATCTGATTTGAATCTCGAAAGTTTCTGGGTAAATGTACCTTTTCTCTGTTTTGAGGCAACTGTTGAATTTTGTTGATATAGATTTATAGATGTATAAATGCAACTGAAGAGTCGAAAACTTTCCTTCAGGGTTTTGTTGTGCCATCTCTGGGAGGGACTATTACGTTCTTATCTGCAAAAGATTATGTTTATCTTGTGAAAAACTTGTTCTTTGTTGATTCGCTTAAGGACATTCCGATATGACGTAGAAAAGCAAGGGCGTTCTATATTCATTTTTCAATATTTTTCTTCCGTTCTGTTTGTCATATTCAGAACATTTCTAGTCTGAATTGTTTTTCTGATCTATTACTTTTTTGCGTTTTGAAACTTTGGAAAAGAAGTATTGGACGATTGCGTTCTATAAAAAGAAAACATTGAACATAATTTGTTAAACATATCGTGTTACTTACTTGGAAAACCATAAATATGCTACTTAAACTATATAGATATATATATACATTACAAACGAAACAAAACCTAAACACACCAAAACATCTCATGTATGTCAAAATTAGCTGAATGAAGATAAAATATTTACTTTCTTAAATACTTTCGGTAAGGAATATTTTGATGTGATTTAAAATTGAATGCATAGTACTTAAATGCATAGTAACCTGAAATATCAGATTCTGTTTTATATAATCATGGTCATAAGCTAAATTCATGTCCATAAGTTAAATAATTCGCCAGTACGCATATTTTTTACTGTTTTGTTGAAACAGAAAATGGTTCTATAAATTTTGCATGTCACTCCTGAAACGAATAATGGAAGTTTTCGCAAAGTTAGTGAAAAGAGAATTTTGTTGGTTTGAGGAACGTTTGAAACTCGTATAAATGCTTTGCTTCTAAGAGTTTTGTTAGAATCTTTTCACCCCTAAACACGATCCTTTGACAGCTAATAGGGTACAAAGAAGCCATGTCGATGACGTTATACGTGATAGAATCATCGGGATAATAGACTGGTCATACTTAGTTCCAGTAACTCAATCATCCTCCAAGTATTACGTATAGGCGTTGGAGGATTCCAAAATGGCTAAAATGTTCAGACAATATGGTAGGTCCCCACGTGTTATAACGGCCCGACAGTAACTGCATTTGATATTATTTATTGTTTATAGGGTGGTTTGAATTAAGAATATTGTATCCTTCGCATGCATATAATGCATCTGGAATGACTAACCTACTCACCGGATTTAAACCCTTTCGAACACGTACGGGACGCTCTTAGCCATCAAGTTGGATAATATGAATAATGCATGACTGGAAAGGGTGTTTGTTAACGAACCTCCTTACCCAAGGAATTACTAAACACCCATATCAACACACATCCGGAAAGGCTGTACAGAATTTATAATCGATTGAGGAAACCGTACATAGTAATAAAACTTTCTACTATCTTTTATTTTAAGTAACATTTTATGCGATTTTATTTTAATGTAATCAAACTGAAATATTTTGTTTTAATGGCAAAAGATTGTAATAATCAATAATTAATTATTTTGTTGAAAATTTAATAAAAAAAATCTTCAAATTGAGGAAATTTGTGTTTGCATTTTTGAATGAATTAAGGAACTTCGTTGTTAAAAAAGAAGTTAGTAATTTTCTTCAATGCTCGGGTTTAATTTTAACACTAAACAAACGGGGTTAACATAATTCAAACTAAAGACAGGGAAAGAGTTATTTGAATTAATTCGTAAAATATAATGATAGTACATTTCATTAAAGAAAATGGCTCACAAATTATTAAAGTTATGCAATAGTTTTATTACACAAATTTAAAGAAAGTTATGATTCTAAACCATGAATAACTTAATTTATTTCAGGAATAATGGAAAAACAATTAAGAAAAATGCAAACCACTCTATTTAATATTAAAACTGTTAAAGAAAACATAATCTTCTGTAGAAAGTTATTCTTAAGAATACAACATGGAATAGCAAAACAGAAGAAATAGTTCTTTTTATACTGATCTAATGTTTTCTGTAATGGTTAAAGGGATTTGGCAAGTATTCAATTTTTTCACATTTAACATTTTCAGAGATCACTGACCTCCTAATATACCACTCTACTGTGAAGTTTGAAAACAAATTTTTGTCCTCTCAGATACTTACATTTATTTTCAAATGAGTAAAACATTGTATTCATTTGAGCTTAAAACTCAGTTGAGCAATTTGTTTCGCTGTTCATCCCTATTATAGAAGTAGCTTTAAATTTTAATTCCATATTTGGATAAAAGGTATCAGAGAAAATATGTAAAAATTGGATGGTGCTTTTCAGATAAAAAAAATATACATTATTGTTTCATATTTTCTTCGAGTGTTTACATTAATGAGTTGTTGTTTAGTAAAACCCATTTCTGCGTATACATTATTGTTTACCGTATACGAATTCTTATCAGTTTTTTTGTCTGATGCAATTCATTTCATGATATGCAGTGAGGCCGTTTCCTCTGAGCCTTTACACTGTTTGTATCGTACTCATGCTTGTCTGTTGCTGTATCGTTATTATACTGTCCGATATCTCGTTATAATTATTAAATGTCTTGATGAACTTGGAGACACACTTTTATTTCAGTATTACGAGATATATCAATAATAAAATGCAGCTCTTAAATTTACCGATTCGTTTAGATTAGCTCTAATCGAACTATAGAGCTATAATACACTGTTAAAAAATACTAGAAAGTGAGTAATGAAATCTTTTAGTCGTCGAACGATTTTAGGCAATGAACAACCTGGAAGGTATACAGTCAGCACAGAAAAGAAATCGAGAATAAAATAGAAATTTGGTTCAGATATTAAATTGCGCCGAAACTTTGATTAACCGTCAGGGTCTGGACGGTGACCCTTAATCGAATAGATGAAAAACTGAAGAACCTTAAAACACTTAAGAGAAGGGACCGTGGCCCTTAATCGAATAGATGAAAAACAGAAGAACCTTAAAACACTTAAGAAGAACTTAAACAACAACCCACCCCCATCAATTGCACATGAACGAATGATAAAAAATGCACTTTTACGAACTGGAAATACTCTGTGCATACATGTATTTTATTTTATAGAAACAAACAATATACAATTTAAATTTAAATCAAGTACTGTGGAGTTTATATTTTTACATGACTTACTCTCTAGAGGTACATAACTAATCGAATTTTAAAATAATGTGTAATTTTCTGTGTGTACTACTGATAACTTTTATTTTTTATTAATTTAACTTTTATTGACGGTTAACAGAAACTTACGGTTAATCGAAGTTTCACTGTATACCGAATAATCATGTACTTTTTGAATGAAGTCGTTGCCCTGTCTTTCACATTTCTTGCAAAAAGGGCTTCAAATGTGGTGGTTATTCAATCAAATATGAGCGGGTAGGTAGTTGATTTAACGTCGCAGTATTGCAACAAAACGGGTTATTGTCGACGATCCGGAATCAATCCTAAAGAGAAAGACGCAAGAACAACTTCTCGTAATGTTGAACCACGGTCAGAGAACGAGGTGAATCACTACCTCCTAGATTTATAAAGCCGTCTGATTGATACGCAAACCTTATATGAAGTCACCATCAAAACTTATACGATTCTTGTCTAGTTTGAATTAAATGATGAAGCCATCCTACCGAGAGTTTAATCAGTGGATTTGTTAAAAGTAGTTCGAGTTATATCGTTTGTACATTGGTTATGATTATATTTTCGTACTATCGTTTGAACACTCGTTACTATTATATTTTCGTGTAATTCCAGAAAAGAATGCCTGAGCAGACGTGTAAATATTTCTATGTATGGAGTCAGATAGAATAAAGTATATTTTATAGAGAACGATTGAAAATTTTTATTCAAGGATAATCTCGTAAAAGGATTATCGTGATTAAATTTTATACTCGCAGTTGCTAAGAAAAGGGTAAAAAGGTACGTTGATTTCATTTTTAATACACTTTATGTAATTAAAACCAATGAAATATTTGTTAGGTTACGAAATTCTTTTCGAATCACCAAAGGCCGATCATCTGTGATCATCCTGTTTTATTCTCCTTTGGTTATGTCAATTATTCAGCAAGTTTAATAATATATCGTATTATAATGGTATCCAACAATTCACAAACATAATTTTATTGAACTAAGCCTAATGTACTCTTTGGTTAAATCAAAATCTGTATACTACAAATATCTATAGAACAGCACTTTTCAGATTATTTGGTTAATATATTACTCGGTTATTGTTATCAAACTCTGGGAGTCGAAGTAATTACAATATGCGGATTCTACTGTAAAATATACTAGTGTATAAAAGTGTTTATATGCGTTTATGAAGCCATATTGATTCCATAAATTGGGGTCACATATAACATAGATTCAATTTCTGGTAACATTCCTTTAAATACATATTTAGCTGGTTATTGTTGTCATTCAGTTGAAAAAAGGAATAAATGTGAAAGTTGTAGTGGCAATTTAGTTATTGAAAAACCACTAAAATTTTTTATTCAGGCTTTCAGCATATCCATAATTGTGACAGAGATAGATTAAAATACCCAGCTGTGGATACTGTAAATGTCATAATGCATAATTTTATTGTTCTGCAAAAATTAATTGGGAGAGAATTTGAGAGTGAATTTTTTAAAGTATCCAACCAACGCCTGTTTGTTTTGCATGATACTCAGGCTACTGATATCTAAGGAAATAAGTATTTCACCATGCGAGCGGCATTCATTAACAAAATTATGAAGTTGGTTTTGCGATCAGCAATAAACACACTTTTGAAAAAATATTGTAGGTCCCAAAATGACAAGATGATCAAATTACCAAATAAAAGAAAACTCGAAACATTAACACAGGATAAAAGGTAAAATTGTGTTTAATCCAGGGTTGTACATTTTCAATTTTTTCTCCGGCTTTCCCTTTAAGGATGTCTAATGTAATTCACCCGACTCTCTTCCTGGTTTTTTAATTGTCTAGTCAACTTCTTCACTAAGAACTTCGGGCACATTCATTCCTATTATTTATACATCTTCGGTTAGTTCATCATTTCCCTTATATAATGTACCATAAAAATGTTTAAATAAAAATTAGAGTTTTGTTAGATGCCTTGTCTCTATACAATAGCATTCATATTTAAACTTAGGCATCATTAAAAAAATGAAAGCATCTTAATTATTCTTTCTATTGTGCACATATTTATATGCGTTTTTGTATTTTATTAACCAGTAATTTGCTATTATATATATTGTTAGATTCCTTGTCGACAATAGCATTCATATTTAAACTTAGTCATCAGTAAAAAAAATGAACGCATATTAATTTTTCTTTCTATTGTGTGCATATTTATTTACGTTTTTGTATTTTATTAACCAATAATTTGCTATTATATCTATTCAACAACTGTACTAAGCTTCAAGAGTCTAATTATAGAATTACCTTGAATGTAAAGCATAAAAAATTTGTTGTATGCTTCGTATGCAGATTTTGTGTACGTAAATTGTGCTCTTTCTATGTACCCAAATACTGAGTTTGTACATTAATAAAAGTAATTTACCATGGAAATGGATATTTTTTGGAGTGTTTTTCTTAGTTTTAATAACCTTTAACAAGTGCTGCTTTTGTTTAGAACCCTTCAATTGTATACCCCGATACACACTGCTTTTTTAGCAGACAATCTCATTTTCAAAGGATTTTTTTTAAAAATTTGCTATAGGAAGACTTTTGCCCTTCTGCTGGTGACGTCAGAAACTAGACAGACGGTTTTATTATCTAGGAGGTAGTGGGTGAACATCAGAGCTGGCACCCTATTCTATAAACTTCTATACCACATACAATTGAGAACATTTAAGACCACGACAGATTTAACGTGCAACAGCCTCCGTGTACATGACAGTCTTTGGCGTAATAAAGTTTCGAACTTCAACCCTTCAATTTATTTTAATGTAATGTAAAATATCTCTATCAAGTGTCGAACGCTTTAGATGAAAATTTATTTTGCAGCATCTTATGAATGCTTTTCTCTAAAGGTATCGCATTTAAATTTTTATGTTTCTTTATCTCAGTGAATAAGAAAAAAAAAACGTTCGTTTATTAACATCATTTTCTCCAGAAAGCAATTGCAAATACGCTACCCTTTTGAGAAAAGACGTGCTGCATGTTTTCCGTTGAATCTGTAATCTTATTTCAAAAATGAAATTACTCAAAAGGTGAGAAATTTTATTTTCTTTGCGATGAGACAGTTTCGGCATTTTGTTTTCGTTTAACGCTCGGCTTCGTTTCATTAATCTAAGTATAACGCCATTGTCAACGGCGCAACAGAAAATTGCATTTTGTCCAGCGGCATTCTTATCGTCTGCTTTGTATTTGTTTTCGCTCGTGTTGCCACCGAATAAACTTAATTTTTTCTGTTATTATTCTTCCCCCAAAGAAAGAGCAAGTGCGAGAGATGTTGCTGCAGCAGCGAGATAAAGGCCGACGATAAACAGCGCGCAAGAGCGTCGAAACTAAAAACAAAAGAATAGAACAAACAACAAAGGAAGAAAATGGCCCCCATTTTAAAAGCGCAGTCACTTCTAATCCGAACGAGGCGGGAAAGTTTCGCTAGGTGCGAGACCACTGCAAACGATCTGTGCGCAAACGATATAAAACAAAAAAAATGCTTTAAAATGGCGCGAAAAGTAAAATAATAGACTGAAAAAAAATAAATTGAATGTATTTTTTTATTCAAACACGCGAAAAAGAACAAAAAATACAAAAATGGCGGCGATCGTAACTTCGTTCCGCGCTGTCATTCTTTTCCGGAATATGAAGCTCTAAAAGAGAAATTCAAAATGGCCGCGTCCGTGCATACAAAAGGCAAACATTCCGCCTCATATTGCCCAACAAAAGTTCCGAAATTGAAACCGTTAATCAAAACGTAGCGCAGCGAAACGATTCCAGATGTCAGAGAGCGAAATGAAAAGTTGAATAATGACGGAGCCGAATGCCGAAAGGATACGGGTACGGCGGAAACGAGATAAGAGCAAAAGCGTGCGCGAATACATACATTTTCCCTCTAACTCATTCTCGTTTTAAAACAATGTGAGCCGCCATATCGCAGTTCCGAAAATGAGATTTTATCAAAGGTTGCTGGATTTTTGCTGGAAGGTTTGTCTCTAATATACATATAACGCGGCAATATAAATGCATTGTTCTACCTAGGGATGGTATATCTTCCCGTTTATCGGATGCCAACGTCCCATGCCAAGTTTCAATGGTTTCTCGTTTTAGCACCTCCTGGTTGAGACAAACCTGATAAAACATTACTACCCCCAATGCGTTAATTTCTGACATTCACTTCGTTTCTGTTGAATGAAAAGAGTTTCGACAATGTTTCAGGGTTTAAAAACCGCACATTGATACGTTCCTACTTTACTCGGTGTTTATGAATCATTCAAACCTAGCCATCTGTTATCTATTCCGCTGTTATTGGAGCTGCTAAAATTGGAGCATATATTTCAGAAAGCAAAATTAGTTTAACCCAGTTTTTAATACACTAAAATAAACTGTGTTATCAAAGGCCGGATTATGTAAAAAATACGGAATCGATATGGTTTATCACCTTTGCTTGATTTTTGCTCTGTTTTTCGTTCAGAACTAATAGCCATCGAGGGAACAGTAACACTCCAAGTAGTTTGGAAGAAATATCTCGTTTATCAGGATCTGATCAATTATGCTGATGACTTGATACCTCGTCATCCAGATATCGCTAATTTATTTTATAGTGAAAAGACAAAGATATGGTAAATTTCTTTTTATAACCAGATACATTATTCCCTTTGATTATTATACAAATATTTTGATTTTTTCAAATAGTTGTAGCTCTATCTAATATTTCAGGTGTTGGTGGAATATGAAAGACAAAAACGAGCAGACATTTATAACAAACTTAAAACTGGGAGATGTATATCCAACGGATTCCATCACATGTAGACCTCAAATTTAATGACATTAAGGATAAACTTGCTAAGGTGGTCACGACCGAATTTTTTCACATACATTGTTCTCTAACCTATCAAGAGTTATTCACCATACAGAACAGCTCAAATACTAAAATTAAAAACTGACAGTTCAGTTCTATTACCACACAGACCACCTTAGAGCCTCACTTAAATATCCAGTTGATTGAAAATGTCAGACTGCCTTTTGTAGACTTGTGGGCTAGCTCATCATATCTCTATCCTTTGATAGGGGTATAATAAGGTATATACAACTTTCATGATCTGTAACGTTAGACAAGCCTCTAAAAGTCCTCTTCTCATCTCCGTTGTTCTGGCAAAGGAGAATCTCTGGAATCCTTGATTTAGTTTTGGGGTTTTTGAGCTCGTTCAAACTCATGGACATATTCCAGCTGCTTAGCTATGCCTTACGGAATAAATAACAATAACGATAACATATCTTGAGATCATCATGAGGAAGCTTTCCCAAGTTATCCATCGATCATGAACTTATTCTAGCAGTGTAGCTTTTCGTAAGGAACAAAAGAACAACAACAATAATCCTATGAAGAGCATACATGCGTCCCCATTCCGCTATTCAACCTAAAGTTTTCCTAGTGTGTCTTGTAATCAGTTTTAAACTTCTTGACCAAAAGTATTTTTTCTGTTATCTAGAAATATTACAACCAATAGATGATAACATTTAGTCATAAAGTGTATTGCGGAATATAATTTGGTTGGTTAGTTGGGTTTTTATAGCGCAAGAGCCATATTTTTTTGGTCAAGATGTATGGTATGAGAAAGAAAGGCTCTGGAAAATTGTTATGATTATAGGTCATAATCTGCTGCAGAAGCAGGAAAGACAAGTTTATTTAAAGGGGATACATAGCAACATCCCAGAGAGTACTGCATAAACAGCATAACTGTTTTCTTCGATAGAAGGTATGTGGATAAAAATTTGTGCCTTAGCAAATATGTTATAATTAAAAGTCCTGATAATTTCCCTGTTTTTCATTTTGCCATATCTTTGAAAATATGGATATATGTTATTCATATAATCACTAAAGAAACATGATAGCTACAGTGGTGGAAGCGAAGTGGAAGATCGATGCGCTTGTTTGCCAATTTGATCCTAACACATACCGATGTCAGGTATGTTATTTCAGAGTTTTCTGGTTAATTCAATGTATAAATTTATAAGATACGTACTGTGACATGCTATATCAGAAACATATATTACTTAGAATCTGTTTTCGTTCAATAATGGTCTAGGTATGTTCTATTGTAACGATTGAGTTTCTATACCACAAAGAGACACTTATAAATTTAAAATATTCCGAGTTTATAAACATAGCTTGCATAACATTCTCTTTTAAATTTTATCTAACTCAGAAAAGGTGATCAACTTCTAATTGGTAATTAATAACGCAACATATTGCATACACATTTAGTCTGAACATAGTTATGTTCAGTATTTTTGCTGTCATCTATCGTTTAATAATTATTGTATGTTTTCATACTTTATGACTTGAGACCCAACAACCAATAAAAGCACAAGAATTTAAAATTACCTTGAATTTATTATTCATGCCAGTCTGATAACAATACAGAAATCTCTCCCTTTTGACATTCAAAAATAATTTCACTTAAATTTAATTTTAATTTCCGCTAATGGAGTCTGGAGACAAAATATTATATTGAGAATTCAGCATAATGAATTATTTCCGTTATTTCCGTTCTTCAGCTCAAAATGTTGTACATATAGTGTATTAACACATCGAAATACATAGTCAAATCAAGAAAGAAAACGAAACACTCAAAATAAGACGTAAAGTTAACTTTCGTGCAGACACAAACTGATTTCGAAAAATTAAATTAATTTGACGAAAACAAAGTTCACAAATCCACGTAATGACTTTTCTTAATCAAATTTATTCCAAAGCGTCACGCAATTTCTTAATTACACTTTATTTACGTGCTGACCGAACTTCCAAAGAAATTACTGCAATCAAACTCACACGAAATAATTCCAAAACATAGCTGGATAAATCTAATTTGATTTTGCATCAACTACATTGATAAAATTTTATATTTTTAAAAGCGACATCTGTTCTGCATAGTATAGCTATTTTATAAAAAAAAAACAGATTGACTCCTGTAGATTACAAGACCAAAAATATTCAGTCATCCTAATGTTTTTTTAAATTACTTTTAACATGATATTTAGTCGTTTAATAATGTTCTATGGCAGTGTTTACCAACCATTGAGTACTTTTATCCAGTGTGTATGACAGGTTTTAACAGAATTGTGGGTTCTCTCTTTTCATCCTGGAAAGCTGTCTACAGACATGAAGGTCAAGACGATTGTTATGTGACATTTATTTCCATACCACTCCTTCCAGAGGTGTTCTTATAGTAGATTTAGATCAGAGAAATGAATGAACCAGTTCAGAGCGCCCACTTTATTTTCAAAATGCAAGTTGAGTGTCTGGAAGTTTTGATTTATTGGATTGGTTAGTGTCGGTTTTTTTGGCACAAGGACCATATTTGACTAAGCTTGGCCAAACACAAGACAATGTCAATAAAATTTTTGAAAATAAAGATAGGTAGGGTACTTAAATAGCTCCACACCAGAGCAACACAACGGGTTATTGGCGACTGTCCTGGACCAACACTGCAAGGAAGGACACAAGGATCACACCACGTAATTTAGAACCATGATCAGATGACGAGACCACACCTGAGAGATCTGGTACTCCTCTCTCCAAACTTCCACACCACTCAAGGGTGACGATATTTGAGTCCACGATACATTTAAGATCCGCCTTTGTACAAGATGGTCTATGAATGGATTCGTACTCGTAGCTCTCCGGTTGCAAATCTGCTACTCTGCCAACTGGGTTACTACGGTCCCGTTTAAAGAAAGGATGGACAGGTGAAAGTAATGAAAGATGGCTAAGGGATCCTGGGTTCAAGACCGTCATGTTGTTTACCAGGGGAAGTAAACCTCTTGGGAGAGGAATAGATCAGGTACCTCAGGTTTGTGAAGTTCATACAAACCTAAAGATGTACATCCATTGGGGTTAAATGCATCGGAAAAGATAATTATGAGTTTTTTTTTTAATTGCCTTATTGCTGGCACGGCATAATCGTCAAGAATATCAATTTATACCTCAGAATTATTCACTTGCGGCAGAGAAACGAACGGTCCGTCCTATCCACCAAAACAAACTTCATATCAATACTATGCTCAGGTGTTGACGTCGTCATCGGACATGGGTTAAAAATGACGAGGTGGTGTTGTCCTGGAATATTTTCCTTTCGGAATTGATTCTGAACAGTCGCCAATATCCCGTTGTGTTGATATAGTGGGATGTAAATTCAACTACCTATGTATCTATCGTGTCAATAAATGAACTACCTTGCTGGAGTCCAACAGAAACCTTTAGCCGAGCCATTTTTAAATTCAAGCGCATCCATTAGAAAGGAGGATTTGAAGCAAGATGCATACTTTGAAACAAAAGTACAGGCGTGGTGGTTTGGTTAGATTTGATGATATAAGGTCTTGTTTTCAGGAACAGCAGATACGGCACTGTTACGAACTACAGTGAGATAGTGATAATCCAAGCTTCGATTAACCGATGTTCGTGGAGGAACCAGATGATTTGTTTAGCGCATGAACTACCACACTGTAACTCTCTTTGCGTGGTGATGTGGTATTAACTTTACTCCTACGAGACATCACGTCTATCAAGATCTGATCGATTTTGGAAATGACGACTCAGCCGAATTGTTTAAAGATTTAAATAATGCTTTGAGCATACGTTTAGAGATGCGTATGAGTTGCGTGAAATTAAATATCATTAAAGACATTTTCAAGAGATGTTGAAAGAAACTCAACTCATCATTTATTGTAGAATTATTAATAGAACTTGGCATGGTCTGAATATTCTTAAATCGTACTTTATGGATGTGTCAACAACAGTAACATGTAGTGCTTTAAATATTTTCTGTATTTATATGGGTAGGTGGCATTACTGCACGTTACCTCGAATAATCAAGGCTTTGCTGTATTAGCAGCAATGTGGGACTTAGGTATCTCCTCACTACCACAACGCACACTTGCAACTCTATACGGGTTGATGCAGTATAACTCGCCAAGTGGTTTCGGCGAAAAATCTCGTCTATCATGATCTGCCGATTGTGATAGTGATGATATATATCTACGTCAAGATATTGCCAATTTTGTTATAACAACGATCAAGATCTGGTCAGTTTTCTTCTGATAACGCGATGTCTAATCCATCAGGATCTAGTCAGTTTTGCTAATAACGAGATACCTTATTGAGGTATAACGATGAGCGCCATCTAACCAACAGGAGGTTTAAATGAGTCACCATGAGTATTTCGTTTTCAGCAGCTATGGATACGAAATTGAAGAACTTTTGTTTTCAACAGATATTGAAAGAACATTAATTATCTTAGCGATGGTTTCGAAAAAATTAATATGAATGCTAAATAAATTAAATTACCGTCTTATTAACTAATTAAAAGGTTCATTTTTGTATAGGGGACAATTCGTCATTTGTTTCAGCCAAATATTTATAACGACAAATACATGGTTTGTAACAAATGTTTTGCAATTAACATGATTTTTTACTAATTTTCTGAAAAGAATAATTCTGTTTTTCACCACCAGGACAGTTGAGGTATCGAAACACGTTAAAAATGTCATATTTGACCAAAAATTCTAGAAAAAGGTTTTGATCTTATTTGATAGAGTATTTATTTGACTTTCCAAAATATATATGATACTTTATTCAAGTTAATTAGGCCGACCAACCGGTATAGTGGTTAAGGTGTTAGCCTCTAGATCGGAAGGTTCCTGGTTCGAATCCGGGTCCGGGCATGGATGTTTGTAAACGTATGGTGTAGAGGCGGCTGGTGCACCTTAAATCTGTCGTGGCCGAAAGTCCTCACGTTGGGTTGGCGTGGAAGTTTGGAGAGTGGGGTGCCAGCTCAGGTGTTGCTTCGTCATCTGACCGTGGTTCAAAATTACGAGGTGTTGTCCTCGAATCTTTCCCTTAAGGGACTGATTCCGGACCGTCGTCAATAGCCCGTTGTGTTGCTCTAGTACGACGTTAACTAAAATTACCATTACCATTACCATCAAGTTAATTAGTTTCAGAAATATTAAGATTTTAATCAAAGCTGTAAAACCTGAATTAGGTATGTAAAACACCGGAAGTAGCAGTTAAAAAACCTAAATTTAAGTTTAAAATTTACTTTTTTTTGCAAATATAATTCAAAACAATTTTCTCAAATGTTTAAATGGTTTTCCTTTTGTAAATGGTGTGAACATTTTTAAGGGAAGTGAAGAACAAGCATGTTTACACAAACAGCAAAAGCAAGAGAGAGAGCAAACAATACACTTCAAATTATTTTTACTCGAAATTAATATTTATGCATTATTTTCTCATTTCAAAAGTTAAACACAGAGTTATTGATGGATTTTCATAAAACTGAGATAACTTGTTCTTTATAATTTTGTCTAGGGAATTAACTAGAATAATTATGCTCAATTGAAAAGATTTTAAATTATGGCCATTTATTTAAGAAATATGACTGTAAAATTATCAAAAAAATTATATTTATTTTTTGACTGCTAAAAATATCCTTTTGATTATAGTTCATTACCTAGAAAAATGCATGTATTGTATTTCCGTAGCACCTTTTTCCTAAAATTGAATTGACAATTTAAAAAAAGCACCTTTTTTCTAAAATAAAAATTTAATATCATATAATAACATAAAAATGTTTCTATACCACATATAAAAAACCTGTCTCAAACGTTTTCGGACACATTAAAATAATAACTAATAGCGGTATGCTATGTTTTAATTTTGTTATAAAAACTATTATTTGAATCGTCTCTTTACTTCGATGTTGGATTAACCTATGAAGAGACCATCACTCCCTTAGAAACAACGTTAATGAATTAAATATGTGAGCAGAGCATCACAGCTTATTACTTAGATTTTCTTTTTTATGCAGGAAAAGGAGATGTGAAAGAAAAATGTTTTTCCGTACTGACGTCCATAAAAATAGAACACTTTGAAACCGTATACCGTATTTCCTGACATGGCGCTATTTTAAAATTCACGATAAAAAACATCGGTCACAAATGGAAAAGTATCAGATAGAGATTTAAATTTTCCATTGTAGCCGAAAAAACAATCTTTTAGTGAGTGCCCCGGATATCTAAGAGGTAAATAAAAATGCCTATGGGCCATTTGTTTCCGATTTCCTGATAAAAGTAGCGCAGACGATTGTTGAAAAATTCTTTATCGTTGCCATACCTCGTAGAAGAAAACTCATAAAGATGTTATCTGGAGTTTTGACTGATGCGATTAGCACCCAAAAACTGAGAGCATAAAAACTATCCCGTGGAATGAAATCTTCGAGCACCATTCGAAATAAAAAAAGAATATCCCCGAAACACGTTCGAAAGAAAAGAAAGACGTCACCGTAAAGGGAAATATGTTCTAAAGAAATATACATCCAACGACTTCGCTTAGGTTAAAGAGCCTTTTTTTGTATTATAATATCTTTTGGGAGAAAGTTTTTTTTTATTCTTCCAAACGATGCCAAACTGTCAAGCTAAATTGTGCGTTCTACGGCTAGAAAATGAAAGGGGTTCATAAAAAAAGTTTTAAGTGTTCTCAGCAACAATCAAATAAAATACAAAGAATTTTGATAGTCCATTTAATGCAAGAAAAGTGTGATGCACATATATCTATATAAGTTCCGACTCCTGTATCTCTTTTCCTGTAAGTATATATGTATATACACGTGCTAGCATGTATATGGGTGCATAAAAAAGAGGGGATCTTAAACTGGTTATATGGCCTGAAGGCAGACATTTTCAGTAATAGAATTCAAACGTGAAAGAAGCAGTTCTGGGACTATAAAACAACAATTTCGAGTATTCTAAAAAAATCTCTTTTACCCTTTCGTTTAAAAGGATGTCTTTTTTATCGCGTTTAGTCACATATTTCCTCTAAAGAGTTAGAAAAGCATTTAGGAAAAAGGATATTTCTTAAATCATGTCTTCAGTTTTATTTTATCAAAGAACTTTTTATGCCTTATTCTCTCTTGAATTTTGATTGGTGCATTTTTTTACTTTCAAAATCATCGCCACTATTTGAGTGAAAGTTTCAGAAAATGATTTTTCGTAAGCGAAATTTTCAAACAGGAATTTTTTTATAACTCCAGAAAGAACCAGTCTATTTACTACGAAAGCTTACTATTTAAACGGAATAAAAATGTATTTAACAATTGGGATTATATGTTTTGTATTGAAAGGAAAACTTCAATTTCACTAGTTCTCCTCGAATCAAGTTATTACATTTGTGAGTGTCCGTAAAAATAAATAGTGCAAATAGTTTATAGTTATGCTAAAACTACTTGTTTGAGTGTTTCAATAAATCAGTCTTAAATGTGATTTGTTGGATTGTATAAATTTAACTTCAGTACATAAACAAACCAATGTTTTATAAAGTTTATAACCATTTGCTAAGTCCTTCATGAGTATGCGATTAACAATATTGCATAAATTTATAGCTTTCTGTGCAAACTCTTATGATTGTTTATATTCAACTGTATAAAAATTAATGCTTTTCATAAATCCCTGTTGCACGTATATTCGTAAATAAATGTTATAAAAATATTAACTTCTCTTACGAATATATAGTCACATAAAAATGTCACACATAATTTACAGGATATGCATAAACTACTTTAAAGAGTGAACGAACAAATCACCACACAATTATGCTATGCAAAGCTTACAGAAACATATAACGAACTGAACATTAAATTCGTTCATGTTTATATTGTTTGCAACAGAATAATTTTATGGAATGGAAGGATTTTCAATTTACTACTCCAGCAGTAATGTACCATAGAAATATATATATATATATATATATATATATATATATATATATATATATATATATATATATATATATATAACATGAAAACAACTAAACAGGAAAGAAAACAAAGAACTAAACAGTAATGAATACCCCTGCTGTTTAGTTATTTGCCTTCTTTCCTTTTTAGTTGTTTTGTGTGATTGAATTATATAAATATTTACCTGTTAGAGATAGTTGCAGCTTTAGCGCCATCCTCTGTCAGTATGTTTTAATTGCTACAGTTATTACTATTTCTTAATTTTATGCTATTACTATTTTTTAATTACATCACAAGTTACGAAAGATGTTACTAAAACACTAACGCCATCTGTGTTTAGTTTTACAGTAAAACCCTCTAATTGGTAATATGTAATTAACGTCGTACTAGAGCAACACAACGGGCTTATGACGACAGTCCGGGATCAATCCCTTAAGGGAAAGATCCGAGAACAACACCTCGTAATTTTGTACCACGGTCAGATTACGAAGCAACACCTGAGCTGGCACCCCACTCTCCAAATTTTCACACCAACCCAACGTGAGGACTTTCGGCCACGACATATTTAAGGTGCACCAGTCGACTCTACACCATACGCTTACAAACATCCATGTCCGGACCCGGATTCGAACCAGAAACCTTCCGATCTAGAGGCTAACACCTTAATCAATATACCAATTGGTCGGCTTAAAACCCTCTAAGTTGAAATGCTGCCAATATTAAAACATAAATTAACTTAGAATGTAAATATTTCCCGACATAGTATCCTCGTCATCTGACCGTAGTTCAAAATTACGTGATGTTTTCCTCATATCTTTCCCTTAGGAGATTGATCAAGCACCGTCGTCAATAGCCCATTGTGTTACTCTAGTACGACGTTAGTTAAAATTATCTTACCATACCGATATAGAGCACCTATTTTATGGGAATAGTTATAGGTATTGAGATTTCTGTGTGTGTGTGTGTGTGTTGTTTGAAAAAATTTCATTAAAAACCAGCCTAATTCACTTTTAAAATTTTGATACCACCACCATATAACAGTATTATCTGTCTTAGAAACGTGTAGCAAATAAGATTAATCAAATCGTTCATAAGATGCACTGAAAAAGCGTAAAATTCAATCAAAACCACACAGGTAAGCAGTTCAATTAACGTCGCAATGGAAGAACTCAACGGGCTATTGACAACGATAGGAGATTAATCTTGAAAACATCCGGGAACACCTCATAAAAAAGTATTGAACCATATTAGATGACGAGAACACCTGTTATTGTACTCCTCTCTCGTAACTTCCAAACCACACCAAAGTTAAGACACTTGAGGTCGTCGTGGTTCAGAGGGTATGCCAACTGTTCTAGCAACCTTCGAGTTCAATTCCGGTCACCCCTGGGTATATTTCTCTCAACTGTGTTAGTAAAGATCTTGATATGTGTGCGTGTATATTATTTAGTATTCTATGTCTTGTGTCTGGAGCAATTTGGCCAAATATGGTAAATTGTGTCTTAAAACCCCTAAACAAACAACAACCATCTCAGGTTATGACAGATAATATAACAAACCCTATCCCCACGTATTCGCCTTTCTTTGGTTTGATACTAGTTTCGAATTTCTCAACACTCCGGATGTGAATCCGTTATTCTTCCAACCGGGCACACACAGAGAAAAATTTAATAATTACATGTTCTTAACTTCACTTAAAGGCTTGTCTGCTTTCGAACGGAAGGTCTTCAAATGAGTTCGTTAATGCATCTAACAAGCTTTTAACGATCCCAGAATTTCAAGTTGTATTTGTGTTTCAAACTTTTTCAACATGTTGTAGTATCTGTTTATGGAAAGTTATATCGATCCTGGTGTTGTATAAGCAGGACTAATGACTAAGCGACTGGAACACGCGTAAGCAAGCTAAGTCTTGCCAAATAGAGAAAAGAAGAATTCCATGAAGGTACGAGAGCTCAAAACGTCAATGAGCTCAGAGTTATGTTAAAGACGACATGAACTACATCAACTCGTTTTGTAAATAAGTAGATTCAACTGTTCATCCTGCTCACATTCAGTAAACTGAGGTTAACGTTCACTGAAACATATGTGTGTCCTCTTTGTTCCTATACTGAATTCTAGTTTGAACAATTTTCATTTGAAACCAGACAAATCCACTTTTAAAAAATGTATATATTTTCATCTATAAATCTTAAAGCAATGTTACGGATTCCTCTGCATTTGAAATAATCTTAATTAGTCATTGAATAGTTAAATCATCATTCAGAATAGTATGCAAAAAAATTTTGCTGTATAGTTTTTCCAAAAATAAACCTCGAATATCCAGTTTTGGGACTGCAACGCGAGCGTCGCCGAAACCCCCAGTAACTCCAAATAGTTATCCCTTTATCTCCATCTGAAACAGGAGGCCTTAATCCTAAACGCAATTCGGCAGTATCTAAACAGGCCGTTTAAATTGCGCTATCAATTATGGCCAAAGCGCAAACATAGTCCACGTCCAGTGAGTGGTCATTACTAGACCAGTGAAACATAATCTCAAATGAAACTCATTTAGAAAAGGGTTCCACGGTTTGTTCTCACAGTTTGGGAGCTTCAGACCTGTTTAAACAGGTGTAGGGTCTTCGACATTGCTCTGCGTCAGAGTTTGGCGTTTGTATGACAGGTACACAACGCATTAAGAATTGATGTGACTCCATGGCAATTTCCCAGATAAATTGATTGACTTCGGGCAACACAATGAAAGCCATATATAGAGATTTTCAGACAATTTTTTGTTTTAAAAATTTCGAATAATAACGGATTACCCAACGTCAAAGAAGTTGCGTTTTCCATTTGAAATATTTATAACTCCTTCAAACATTCATAACTTTTGTTTGATAATCTTGAATAGTTCATATTTAATTTGCTTTCATTACGAAATATATTTCTGTGGATTATCGTTATGCTGCAAAAAGATCTTACATTATAATGAATGTTCTTTACTGTGCCATATAAATGCTCTTTGCATTACTGCATTTTAAATGATGCCTATTGTTAAAGAAACATTTTCCCGGTTACCTGACCAATCAAGCACTAATTGTTGAGAACGTGGCAGTCTTCGTCACCCCGGGTCATAATGAGAGATGATGACGTATTACACGCGCCTTCCTGGAGAAATGATCTAGAAGAAATCGTTTCTAGTTTGATCTGTAATTTATCTTGGTTGCACTTTTTTCTGCATCTCTCCTTACGTTTACCCATTAACTTGACGTTGCCAGTTTTGTGCTTGGCGCAAATTTGTCAAGCATGGGACCATGAGCATAAAGCCCAACCCAATGTATCATGTTTAGTCTTTATATTAAGTATGTTTGGTGTTTCAAAGTTTTATTTTCTTAAAAGGTTGTGTATTAAAATAAATGATACTTCATAACCGAAGAAATCAGAACATACTCAACCAACAGCAGGTAATGCCAATCATACTGTTATCTAGCTTAGTTAAACATAAAATATATATGTACGCAGTATGTAACAATCAGAAACTCAAAGTGCATTCAATAAGGAAGACTTGGCCAATTTAAATGGGTTTTAAAATAGTAAGTTCAGTACTATATTAGGCACGTGACTATAATTAAAATATATGAATTTTCAGCAAGAAATTGTGTGTAATAATTTCAATCATATGAATTTATAAATTACAAAGCAAAAATTACTAAAAGGTTTTTTTAAACGTGGTCAAATTCCTAATTACGTTTTTGTATAGCAACAACTCTATAATTTGAAAAGTATGTATTTTTTTGGTGTTTGTGATATTACGTTATTAAGATAATTACAAGTTATAATTAAACCTAGGGCCACACAGTTGCAAGACGGATGCTTTATGAACTACATTACCGTGGTCCAAGCGGTTGGATTAACTCTGAACTTTACGAGACGTAATTAATGGAAAAATTAACGATTTGATCAATTATTTATAACAGGCATTAATAAATAAAAAATTAAAGGTTACCAGGGACCAGATTATTTTCAATGGATTAAAACAACACTTTCAAACATAAAATAATAGTCAAATGTTTCTTTAATAAAGCATTTAATATTTGTACAAAAACCCAATGGGATACTTTGCCGCCAAGATAATTTTATTTCTGT
This sequence comes from Metellina segmentata, assembly GCA_947359465.1. Lineage (NCBI taxonomy): Eukaryota > Metazoa > Arthropoda > Arachnida > Araneae > Tetragnathidae > Metellina > Metellina segmentata. The sequence continues at coordinate 90,940,628 of OX375878.1, read as the reverse complement.
AGTCGTACTAAATGCACATGACCCCAGACTCCCAATTTCAACGGACTGCAAAAGTACTTTTTTAAACACAAAATAAACTTCACGCTATTTATTTATTCAAACATTTAATAGCTGTACTGGAAATCAAAATGGACACTCCATCACCAATCGCAATTCATCAATGTAGCCTTATTATGAAGCACAAAGGAAACTCTCAAATTTTGAAGACTGTTCTTGAGGTATTTTCAAACTCAAAATACAGCCTCACACGTTTCTTTAATGAAGCATTTAATATCTGTATAGGATACACAAACGGACAATAACCAGGTGAAATTTATTACTGCAGCCTTATTAAAGCTCAAATGAAACACCAGGTTCCCAAATTTTGAATTTCTGTTGACGGATTGCAATAGCATCTGTCAAATACCAAATATATCTTCACCCGTCTCTTTAATGAAGCCTTTAATATCTATAAAGGGAACCCATACGGACACTCCCCCCACCATACGCTATTCATTACTGCAGCCATATTATGGCACAAATGAAACACCACTCCCAAATTTTGATAAACTGCAGTTGACATATTACAGCAGCCGCCTTTCAAATACACACACACAAAATACATCTTCACACGTTTCTTTAATGAAGTCTTTAATATCTGTAGAGGGAACCGAACCGGACACTCCACCACCAGGCTCTATTCATTACTGCAGCCTTATTAACGCACCTAGATAAAACACCGGACTCCCGAATAAGATTATAGCACGAGGCGATCGCTTTTAAAACCTATGCAAATAAATGCACCCCCTCCCATGTATCGGCTGCAGTACAAAATCGCTGCATTAAACAAATGATGGCAACGTTCGAATTAAGCTCCACGCCTAAAAGGACCATCAATTCTCGCTTATGATTGGCCCTTTCGATACAGCCTTTTAGCCCTGACGAGAGAATAATTCTCTTCGCTAACGCTCTCCATTTCCAGCAATTTTCCATTCCCCCTTGTCATCAGCTTTTATCCCCCCACATCTAGCCCCAACTCCATGCCTCGACTTTGATTTGATTTTGAATCGCTTTATACACAAATGGATCGTATACTGAAACGATGGCGCTGGGCTTTAAGCTTGTTATACCTCGATGCTTCATCATTAACACTGTTCCGGCAGCGAGTTGGCGGGAGGAGACGGAAACAGTTATTGTGTCTGGGATTCGGAATGGAAAAATATTTCTGCAGAACGGAAAAAAGAGGGAATTAAGGGCCCGTGTGGCATGCATTTTTGTTTAATTTTTTCCATTCCATTTCAAAAGGCTGGCGTATCAATTTTATTGAAATATTATTCACGGCGAAAGAGTGATGGAAAAGAATTTTAAAAACTAGGATTTCAGACGAATTCGTCATCGTTTAGTTTTCTGTTGCATACATTGCCGAGCGTTATTAAGTGCAATACGGTTTTGATGTGAAGGCAGTCGACCTTGGGTTAGTAGCTTCTTGAATAGGTGTGAAAGTTCTGTAGGTGAAGGGCAGCCGTACAAAAGAAGAAGAATGGATAGCGATTGTCATGTTTCTTCCCCGTACCGACTCGTTCACTTTCGGCACCGAACGAAAATACAGATTATTTCTATTACAATACCTGGCGTATCAGTTTTATTTAAATATAATTCATTGGAAGAGGTAGGTATTTAATTAACGTCGCACTGGAGCGAAACAGTGGGCTATTGGCGACGGTCCGGGATCCATCCCCAAGGGAAAGATCCCAGAAAAACACCACGGTTAGATGACGAGTTCGCATCTGAGCTAGTGCCTCACTATCTAAAATTCACTGTGAGAGTGATGTTTTAAAAAAAAACAGTATTTCACGCTAGTAATACACTCCGAAAAATCACCATCATTAATTTTTCTGGTTTATACACTACCCTACAATAATGGAACGGACAGCAAGATGTGATGGTATAAGGGAAATAATACATGAAGAATGGTCCCCCACGTGCTGCAATTACACTAGCAACTCTTCTGGGCATACTTTCAACAAGGGTTTGATACATAGCTATTGGTATTTGTGATCGTTCCTGCTGCAAGAATGATACCAACTCAGCGGTATATTTTGGACGTGGTTCCCTAGTCCGTAAGCGTCGCTCTAACTCGTCCAACAAATGTTCGAGGGGAATTAGGTCGGGACTTTGAGCAGGCCAGTGAAGACGTTTTACATCCATATCATGATACTACTGCTTGACGGAGGCTGCAACATGACAAGCGGCGTTGTCATCCTGGAAGTAACATTCGTCCATTCCATACAATTGCCAGAGCGTAGGAAGAACCTGACTGTCCAAAATGTTCATGTAGGCGCCGGTGTTCAATTTACTAGGAACCACATGCAAAGGTCACAGGTCATACCACGAAAAACACCCTCAAAGAAGTAGTCGGATTGTATGCAAATCCGTTGGCGTCCGGACCATTATTGTAGGGTAGTGTGCATTGACGGGCGTAAATATAGAGCAGCTACGACGACAAGTCCGACGACTCTTCAATACGTGTGAAATCTCGTTAAACGAAGGGCTGTCATACCAAAAACATGAACGTTTACCTGTTCCTCGTAATAACTACAATCGTTTTCCGCACCGAACGACTAACCAGAATCATTGCGAATCAACTCAATTTTGTTACTTCTACACATCCCCTCATCCAGGAAGACAACTATCACTGTCCCTATCCTGAAGCAAAATAAAGGCCCTCCAAAGCATGATAGTAACTCACAGTACTAAGACGATACGTTCACTCACAGTACTAAGACGATACGTTTACTCACAGTACTAAGACGATACGTTTACTCACAGTACTAAGACGATACGTTTACTCACAGTACTAAGCAAAATTGCTTAATACATTATAGACAAACGGCTAGGGTACTGCGACAGAGTGAATCTAATTATTCCCCAGCATATTGGCTTCAGGAAACAGCTGTCCACATCACACCAACTTCTTCGGGTAACCAAATACATACTTTATTGCTTTAAATTACAGCAAAAGAGCCATCCTTCTTAACGTAGTAGAGGCGTAACCATGTTTGTGTGTTAATGGAATCGTCCAAACTTATTACATTTTCCTGCCTAACTTTTTCAACTAATTCACTCCTTCCCTACAATAAGGCAATTCGTAGTTAGTATTAATAAAGCACTTTCAACACGCCGTGCTATATAGGCTGGCACTGCACATAGCTCTATACTTGAACCTAAATTATTGAAATTATATAGAAGCCTATCAAAGCAAGACTGGCCTAACCCACCTGTATACTCAATGGAGGTAGATGCAATTATCGTGCCACCATTTTTATATTTTCTTACTTATCCGCAAGATGATTTGATTCCGAAATTTTGTTTTCAGTGATCAATACTAAGTTATTTTGATTTTTTAGAACACTTGTGAACTTGCACATTAAAAAAAAGGTCTTAATAAGAGGTGATAATAAAAATTTTCGGAGTTTTGAGGGTTAGGCCACTTTTTCTCTGATAGCCTCATATGTGAACAACATACCTCGAAACAACTGCGCTACTCTGTATGTTGGTAGACGAAACTACAGTACTAACGAAGAGTGGTGTAGTAATCTTGTAAATATCTCTGTATGGAGGGGGAACACTCACGCAATACCTACCATTCATGAGTCCTGGCTTAGTGATTGGAAAATCAAAATAAATGTGGATAAATGTCAAGTGATCAAGTTCACCAGATAAAGAAACTTACCAACAAACACAAACAACAAACTATTCAAAAGTTTGGAATTGATATGGTATGATCTTAGTCTGTATTTAAACTGGACTCACGTTAGAAAATCAGCAACTTAGAGTAGGCACATATCTTCTCCCTTACATGAAAGTTTCTAGCTGCACGCCCCTGTAATGCTATTTTCCAATTAATTTCTTGGAACCCCAAATCGTCATTAGATAATAAAATAAATTTTTCATATTCGAAACAATGTTCCGACCAGTAGTTAGTTACGGTTGTCCTGTCTGGGGATTTGCAGCTACAACGCGCGTATATTAATGCATTTGAATGTCTTCGAAATTATCTCTCAGAAATATTACTGACTGACCCTGTCTTTACAAGAATTCTAAAGAGTATGAAGTTCTTGAATAAAAATAAGTCTTCGGCGAAATCACAGTAAGGAAGTTTAACAAAACTGTCTACGTAACCAAATGTCAATGAAACCAAATGAGAGAGAAAAGTTGGTGGATAAGGAGACTAAAAAAGTAAACAGATTTGCAGGTGGAGATTCAACGAACTCTTTCTTGGAACTAAGCGGAAATGAAGAGATGTTGGAGACTTTCAAAGAACCAAAAAGATTTGTTATATTTACAAGTGTAAATTTTCTGAAAGAATCTGCGAAACAAGGTACAAAAATTGCGAAACATATTCAGCGAAGAAGGAGCAAACCTTTTCTTGGACAGAGAGAGACTGAGCGGGAGAGACAGAGGGGGAAAGACAGATAGAGAGAGAGAGAGAGAGAGAGAGACAGACATTCACAGAGAGTGAGGAAGAGAGAGGTTAGAAGGCCTGTACAATATAAAGAAGAACAGAGCTGAAACATTTGTGAACCGCTGAGGGCGATGGAGTTCATACCAGACTCGAGTTTATTCTTGAACATCTGAAACCTTTACGTTCAACATCGTTTGAAATCGGAAAGAAAAGGGCAGTATGTTCCTAATTTCAGACGCATTGAAGAAGGAAATGAAGCGATTCTACCAACATTGATGCCGTTATATGTTACTCGCTTTTCCTGTCCATAGCAGATAACTAACTCAACATTTCCATCAAGGAATAGAAACGGACACAAACTGAAAATCAAAACTGTTCAATGAATCAAGAAAATACCTTTTTAAAACAAATATTGATTTTGTTGTAAAAATATTAATCTGTATTAAAAATATTAATGTTATAGGTAGATAGTAATCAATTAAGATTTGTATTTCGTATAAGGATGAATTGTGATGTATCTTTTGTACGTAAATATAATGTATTGCTTTTATATTAAAAAATTCTTTAGTACTATAAGCAGATAGTAGTATTAAGGTTAACAATTTTGTCGAAACACAGATATTTATTTTGTTGTATATTACGCAGGATCTATCTATATTGATATGCATATTTTGTATGAGCATGTATGTGAACCTAATTTGAGATTCAAGACGAATGTAATTGGGATAAAGATAGCTTTGTGCTATCGCTGCGAATGACAGACATGATATAGAAACCAATAATGGGTGACCCTGTACAGAAAGAGAATTTAACGTATCTCTCACAAATAGAAATGCTCTCATAAAGAATGCGCCGAAAAAATATATTGGATTACAACGATTTACTAAAATATGATATTGCTTAATCAACAAAAAAAATGTCCTTGTAGAAATGGTTACGTTTTTATTTCATTTATCATTCAGAATTATTAATTTGGTGACTTAAACGTCTTAGATTATGCAAATGCTATATTACATACATCGCAATTTAGTTTCCCTTTTTATAACCAATATATGTCACATACTAAAAAGAATCATTTTGCATGCTTGTCGGGATAAAGTCACATTTAAGTGCATTTATATAAAATAAATCTTCAAATTCCATTTATTTCAAAACTCCGAGATTTCTTAATATATATTTTACTTAATAATATATATTACGAAACGTGGAAAATATCTCCACTCGAAATAAATGGATTAAGAAAGTGGATTCATTGAACGAAACTAAAATAAGAATTCAGAAATTATAATCTGCAGAAGGTCCTTTGAGAGTTTCATATTTCCTTTATCCAAAAATTTAAAAAAGTCGTTAGAATAGGTTCGCCACACATTCTTCAATTGTACGTTAGAGCTTTAGAGATTTTACAATGAATGTACAAAATAGTCTGATAATAAAATTTGCGAACGAGAAATAGTTTTGTTTAAGAATATATACTAAATAGTATTCAATATATATATATATATATATATATATATATATATATATATATATATATATATATATATATATATATATATATATATATATATATATATATATATATATATATATATATATATATATATATATATATATATATATATATATATATATATACTAGCAAAATACCCGACCTTACTCGGCTTGAATTCGTTTACTCTAGATTGAAGAGATAATCAAAATATATAATGACTTACGTTTTTTGTAGAATAAAAATTTATTTTAACACCTTTCGCCATCTTTATATTTTCTACAACTTACTTTGGACACAAATCCTACACATGCATTTCTATTCATGTAATACATTTCACATACATCGCACAATTGCTGTATGACAAAGCTACAAAAAGACGAAAGGTGATACTAAGGTTACTACTATAAAAGACGATTTATAGGAAGATTTGGAATTCCCTTTCGTAAGTTCTTTTCATGTGCAACTCAATTAATTAAAATTACGATTTACGGCGAGTGCTATCGCGCTCATAGTCAACAAAACAGTATTTTTTTACTAGTGGCACTCTTGCCTCCGGTATGCGACATTGTGAAATTTTGCAATCTTCTCCTGTCATTACTACAACGAATTTTTTAATGTTGGAAAAAGTTCTAGTTTGGATTTTTAAACATTATTATTATTTCAATAACGACATTATTCTTTAAATAACGGCATTATTGTTTAAATAACGGCATTATTATTTAAATAACGGCATTATTCTTTAAATAACGGCATTATTCTTTAAATAACGGCATTATTCTTTAAATAACGTCATTATTCTTTAAATAACGGCATTATTCTTTCAATATTGGCATAACTACACTTAAAATTTACTGAAAATTTATACTGACTTACCCATAGAGGAGATATAATAGAATTCTATGGACTTACCTAACATTTTCAAGTCTAATACTTTGTGGTGCTGTTGGGTGTGATGAGAAGGAAAACACATTTATTAAAATAATAAATATTTAAAACAGGAAACAGCAAAGTAAAACAAAATAAAAGATGTCGCAAAAAATTGTTCTAAAGATATTAATTTGTGATTCAATTTTATCTCTTGATCTCGCACTGTTGCCACAACTCACAACTAAAAGTGTACAAAATTTAGAAATGTGAAATTAATTCAGAGCGAAAGAACCAGAAAAAATATCACTGCTCGCGCGATCGTGTTCATTCTCGTTTCATTGAAAAATATCGTCTGTCCCAAATATTCGGAAATCGTTTTCATTGCGCAAAGAATAAAAATAAGACTCGAAATAAATGACGTATCAGAGATGAAATTCCATAAAAAAAATCATAATTTTTTGAAGAATAATTACTTTTTCAGCAGTACTGGTAAAGCATTCGAATTAATCGTAATATTCAATAGACATTCCAATTTTTCCAAAACTACCAAATTATGGTTGATTTAAGTATACTTATTCAGGTGTTTTAGCATGAAACTCGTCTAAATATAACAATAAAGAAATGTTTAATATTGCATTCACTAAATTAGTAGATAATGTATAAAATAAAATACACTGCAATCCATTATCTGGAATACAATTCATGTGATGTGTACACAAACACACAAACACAAAATCGAGCATAGAAGAGAAAGACGGACAGACAGACTTTCGCAACCAATGCCACTCACTAAATCAAGATAAGTACTCACTGTATGCAAATTTCCATGAAAATATCTTAAACCGCGTGGACGTGTATAGGGCACAACATACAGACAGACAGACAGACAGACAGACACCAAACGAGAAAAGGGCGGATTCGGCATCAGAAGGGTCCAAAACGGATAGAAAACTTGAAATGAGTCGAAAATATTGAATGTACAAACAAACACTCCATTCTTATTTATATAGATATTCCTGTAGACATCTCTTCGCAGATTGAAGGTTTATTATTTGTCATGGACGAGAACATATCGTCACTCAAAATGCAAAGGGTCTATAAGTTGCTTTTTTCAGGAGGCCAAAAAAAATCTAATACTTTTCCTTATGAATTGATTTTATTTTGTTTTGTACATTTGATTGTAACTTGGATCAGCTGATGACATAAGAGATCTTGCCACCAGGTGGAAATCACAAAATGCCACTTATAGCATTAATGAAAGAAAAAAAAATCGGTTTGAATTGGTTTGCTCTAGATTGAAGAGATAATCAAAATATATAATGACTTACGTTTTTTGTAGAATAAAAATTTATTTTAACACCTTTCGCCATCTTTATATTTTCTACAACTTACTTTGGACACAAATCCTACACATGCATTTCTATTCATGTAATACATTTCACATACATCGCACAATTGCTGTATGACAAAGCTACAAAATGACGAAAGGTGATACTAAGGTTACTACTATAAAAGACGATTTATAGGAAGATTTGGAATTCCCTTTCTTAAGTTCTTTTCATGTTCAACTCAATTAATTAAAATTACAATTTACGGAGAGTGCTCTCGCACTCATAGTCAACAAAACAATATTTTTTTACTTGTGGCACTCTTGCATCCGGTTTGCGACATTGTGAAATTTTGCAATCTTCTGTGATTATTACAACGAATTTTTTAATGTTTGAAAAGTTCTAGTACGGATTGACATTATTATTCTTTCAATAACGGCATTATTCTTTCAATAATGGCATAAATACACTTAAAATTTACTGAAGATTTATTCTTACTTACCTGCTATTTTTATGTTGAATACTTTATGGTGGTGTTGCGTGTGATGAGAAGGAAAACACATTCATTAAAATAATAAATATTTTAAACAGAAAACAGCAAAATAAAACAAAATAAAAGGTGTCGGAAAAAATTGTTCTAAAGATATTAATTTGTGATTCATTTTTATCTCTTGACCTCGTACAGTTGCCACAACTTACAACTAAAAGTGCTCAAAATTTAGAAATGTGAAATTAATTCAGAGCGAAAGAAACAGAAAATATCACTGCTTGCACGATCTTGTTCATTTTCGTTTCGTTGAAAAATATCGTCTGTCCCAAATATTCGGAAATCGTTTTCATTGCGAAAAGAGCAAAAATAAGACTCGAAATAAATAAAATATCAGAGCTCAAAATTCCATAAAAATTTTTTTTTGAAGAATAATTACTTTTTTAGTAGTACTGGTAAAGCAATCGAAGTAATCGTAATATTGAATTGACATTCCAATTTTTCCAAAACTACCAAATTATGGTTGATTTAAATATACTTACTAAGGTGTTTTAGCATGAAACTCAACTAAATATAACAATAAATAAATGTTTAATATTGCATTCACTAAATGACTACATAATGTATAAAATCGGCCTCTGATTGGGTTCTAAATTACGATATGTGTGAGTGAGTGAATGGATGTATGAAAGGGACCTTCCTGTAAAACGGATGTGTCATGTATGTCGAGCTAAGTCGGACTTTCTCCCAATGGGGGCTCAATAACATGGAAGGCGCACCCCACTCGCCTCTTGCCGTCTTTGACGGGCCTGGCACCCCTCCGGTCTGCCAGTGTAGGCATAAGAAACAACAACATGTATAAAATAAAACACATTGCAATTCGAATATCTGGAATCAAATTCATGTGATGCCTACACAAACACAAAATCGAACATAGAACAGAAAGACGGACAGACAAATTTTCGCAACCAATTCCACTCACTAAATGAAGATAAGTACTCACTGTATGCAAATTTCCATGAAAATATATTAAACCGTGTGGACGTGTATGGGCAATACCTCCTAGAGATAAGAAAGCCGAACCACTACGTCACTAGAAAGTAGTGACGTCACAAAAATTAGGCGATGATAGGAACGCACACTGGTTACGAAGAAGCCTGAAATATCTACGTACACTGTGTGGTGAAAATTGCGGAAGGATTGTTTTTAACTTTATATATTTTTAATAACTCAAAGCAGTATTAATATATCTTTGAGTGTTCAGTTCCTCAACTACGAGGTAACTATGATGAAAAATCCCAAGTTTCAAGACTTCAGCTTCCCATCTGATCCAGAGCTCGGAAGAAAATGGATATCGGCAATTCCGAGGAAGGATTATGTCTTAACTAACAATTTTAAAGTAAGTGAAGATATTTTTTAAAGTTGGCATTGTATTCTGTAGTTTTATAATGATCGAAGCATATAGAAAACCTTATGAATTGAAAAAATATAAAGATAGTTTTGTGTGGTGACTTTTGTTTTTGAGTAAAATTATAACGTAATTTGTTAAAAGCCAGCAAGAACCCGGATTGGATATATGCAGTAAAAAGACTTGGTTGAAACTTATACATGACTTATAAATGATAAAGATATGGTAAATGATAAATAATTGAGTATATATAAAGTTACGGTTTAAAATGTATAAATCAATAATAGTGATAACAATACAGCAAAACATCTTAATTGACTTTAATTATGATTAAAAAACAATTCGAACAAATAATGAATAAGCCTATTACAGTATTATTTTGTTTATATATCCTAAACCTCTCCCATGTCATAATATCAACTTGGAAAGTTTGCTGTTGAGTGACATGAATTTAATATCCATAGACAGTATTGAGATAAGAGTTGAAAAATAATAATTTTCATTGAGTAAAATGCATGTTTTGATCATTTGTAAGGCATTAATTTTGTAAAATACTCCATGTTTATGACAGTAGCCAATCAACAAAAATAGTAATAATGCAATTTTACTTTAAAAAAAAATAAAAGCATTATAGAAGAAGAGAAAATTTTGTCGAGTAATAATTCATAATTATCCTTCTGCGTCCTTCTGAAACTGTCTGGGGGAGCTCTGCATTTCTGTATAGACATATCGCACCCTGGCAAGAAAAGTGACACAGCTCAAAATTGCAGAATTTGAGAAACATCACTTAAAGGATACTATAAAACATTGAAATAGTATAAGCTTTCTTTAAATTTTAGGTAAGTATTTATGGTGGTAACTTCTATTATATTCTACAGGGTGTCCTAAAAGATCCTGTACTCCAACTTTAAAAAAATTTATTGCCAGTGTTTTTTTTTTAATTATTGAATTTTATCGTCTGCATATTGTTTTATCGACTCTTTAATTTTTATCGTTTGATTTTCTTTGCACTCAAGTTGTGCGATAAAAGAGTTCCATGTCATTTTGTTCTTCGTTGCAAGATAAATTTATCATGCATTCAGAGAATTGTCCTGTTTGAGGCTTATTTAGAATATAAATCGCATGAAAGATGTAAAGATTTTTGGCGACAGAAATATCCAAAGGATGCAATACTAAGTAAAGATACCCTGTATCAACTTATTCACCAATTTGTTGCATTATTAGAAGTGAATGAATGAGACTCTTGGTTCCAACAAGACGTTGCAACTTGCCATTCAAAATGTTTTGAAACAACCATGAGCATGCTTCAAGATTTTTTGGCGATCACCTCGTCTCAATAAACCTTTGGTCATCTCGTTCCCTAATCTGCACATTCCTGATTTTTTTCCTGTGGAGATATTTAAAGAACAAAGTTTATGAAGATAATCACCAAACAATAGGAAATCTGAAAATTGTCATTACTCAGCATCTTGAAACGTGTTTCTAAAAATATGAGCAAACTTCAGTCTTGCCTCCAAGAAAAAGATGGAAATTTTGAACATTTATTGTAAACGTAAGTTCAAATTGTTTTTTTCTACGTTAGGTTGAAAGTGCTTTTTACCATTAGCATAAAAATTATTGTTTTGAAGTCTGTTGTTTTTGTATAGTAAATTTACGAATCATCAGTACAGGAACTTTTAGGACACCCTGTATTTAATAGTAATATAGGGCACCTCATACATATTTTTCAATAACATAACATCAAAATTTTAATTTTTTGACTTCACTTTTCTAGCCGGGATGCGATTTATGTGTGTTTGTGCATTAGAAATTTAAATAAAAACTCTATTTTAAAATTATTACATAATTTTAGGTTTCTGAACTTCACTTTGTCAAGTGACATCAGGTACGTCGCAGAAGAGTTCGACGAAAAAAATGGAAGGAAAATTTATGTTAGCCTTTGTAAGCCTCGGCTTCAAAAGGCAGCGATCCCCAGCATTTGGAAGGTGTTGAAATGATCAATGTGCCAACTTGCTATTCTGTATTAAAAAAAGAAAAGGGCATTTTATTTCTTATTACCTCAACGTCAGCACTAGTGATATCCTTGTCTGTAGTTGTTGATTCAGATTGTTTTATAAAAGCCTATAAAGAGAATGTTATGATCTCTGAAATTGGAAATTACAAACTTCCCTTTCATATTAATAACATCAATACTTTAGATTCCATTCTTTTGGAAACATCAAACCTGAATGCTCCAAATGGAGACGGTAATGTTAAAAATATGTTTAGTTTAACGCAGAATGTACTGAAAGACCTATTAAAGTGTGTCGCAAGTGAAAGTCCAAGCTTATTATTGGGTTTGTTGCTGAACAGCTATCACTTGCTGAAAATTACAAGAATCGAAATCGGTACAGTTCTGATTTCTTAATTTTAAACAGTTTGATCTTTACCATATCCCCACACGCGTATCTATTTTTAAGAATTTGTGGATTTGTAATTATACCCCATCCTTTGACAGTAAAGAGACTGTTCAAAATTTAATGTTGATCCCTAAACTGAAGGACTTGATAATAATTTTTTATTATATGCTTAGGAAAAGATTTTACACTTAAATGATGCTGACAAATATGTATCATTACTTATTGATGAAATTCATTTGAAAGCCTTTCTTGATTATAAGGGTGGTGATATTATTGGGGTATCCTATAACTGTGAGAAGGCAACTAATTCTGCTTATGTATTTATGCTGCAAAGTATAAAATCTAGTTATAAAGATGTTATACACATTTTACCCGTTAAGACAATTATTTTGAACATTCTTTATTTCTTGTTTAAAATTGTTATAGGTCTTGAACATCTTGGTTTTAAAGTTGGGTACATCATCAGTGACAATAATGCTATTAATCGCAAAGCTATTTCTTTTTTTGCTTCCCCACCCAAATTGAGTATTTGTTATAATCATCCTGCTGACCCTTCAAAACCATTGTTTTCCATTATTGAACCTGTCCACATACTGAAATGTATTAGAAATAATTGGCTAAACCAAAAAAAATTGTGGACAGTGTATGTTTTATCCAATGTTTTACCAATTGGACAATAATTTATCGAATGCGGAACAAAAATCACAGAAAGATTAAAATCTGCCTCTCTTAACACTAAAACAGCTTCATGAAATTGAATCAAATGCTATTGTAAAATATGCTGATACACAAACAGCATTGTATCACACAACGCGTGCAATATTAGAACTAACAACTTATTGTATAGAAGAGTTAAATTTTTAGTATATATTAACTGCAAACTGATTAATTAGAAGACTGTTTTGGCAGTTATCGCCAGCTAGCAGGTGCCCAGTATAATATAAATTTGACAGAATTCTTTAAAACTGAAAAAAAATTAGAATTATATCTCTTCTTCCATTATGGTTAAGCTATAAAAAAAATGGTGAAATTGATATTGGTATTTCAGATGTGAAAGATGTAGTTGAAGTTGAAAATTTGTGGGAATAAATTCAATTTTTGGGTAAAATTAATGTTTGTAACTCTGATATTTCTGACTTGAATGACACTATTCTTGCTATTGTGTTTGTAGCTGGCTATTGTGTTCATTCTCTTTCAAAAACCATCAATTGTTTATCTTGTAAAGCTCAATTATCTGTTGATAGAGAACTTGAATTAAGTTCATGTTATGCTTTGATCAAAAATCTAGATCGAGGTGGATTGAAGTATCCAATTAATGATGTAATTACCAAAGTATATGCAATTACATAATTGTATCTAAGTTATTATCCACAGACTTTGAAAATTGTTGACTTTCAAAATAAGAGAAATGTTGTATGTAATATCACGTCAAATGTTTTGAACTCGTCAGCAATTTTCCTGCCAGTTGAAACTTGCGACAAAAGTCAATTCTGAAAAAATCAACAAACATATTTTTGAAGAACTGATGCAAAAGAATAAATGATTTGTACTAGTTTTGTCTGCAAAAGATAAAAAAAGGCCTAAAAATCCCAAAATGACAAATTTCCTAAAGATAGAAAAATTCAAACTCTAACAAATTTAATTATTTAAATGTAACTGTGGATGTTTTTTATTGCAATGTGGTGTTGGCAGATATGCTATGTAAATTCATTAAAATGAATAATTTATTGTATTGATTTTTATGCTACTTATTTATGCTATGATAATTTTATGTTTAATAAAGATAATTAAATTTATTTTTCTAGTGTCCTATTATTTTTTTGCTTTCAGTGAGTGAACTTTAGAAATTCTAAAATAAATTTCTTACCATAGTATTCAATATGTTATCAATAGGGTACATTGGAAATGACTGGTTGATATAATTATATATTAATTTGTTAGCTCAATGATTTCATGTATGATAATAATATACTAATCACTATATGCTTAAAGTGAATCCATTATTGGAATTGAATTTTCATGTCAAGTTATATGTATATAGGGCAATTCCACGGTAACTTACATTTAGACAAATATACTGATTTTGACGTGTAAATATATTAGCAAAAAATAATAGAAAACAAAATATTTACTTGAATTGTTCAACAAACTAGTAAAAAGCTAAACTTTGATAAGAATGTTATTAATTTGCTGATATTTTTAAGTCCACAGAATTAAATTTACTGTCATAACTTGCGTTACAGTAAAGAGGAATAACAGAAAAGGTTCATGAACATTTGAATAAAATTCTGTTTTGTTCAACATGATATAGTTTGAAAAGTATATACATTAATTCTAAAGCCTTTCATAATTGTAGTCATGCAAATTTTTTAAAACTGTCATTCATCAATTAAATTTAATTAAAAAAATTTTAAGTAACATACGTAACATTTCATTTTTCCAAAATTTTATTCTAATAGCTAAATTTTCATTACAATAAATCAAATACAATCACGATGAATCAAAACCAAAGAACTCCAGTCTTTTTTAAGCCCAAAATTATGTAAAATATATCTTATTTTATTTTTTCAAGTTTTTACTTTTCAGCATGGAATTACCCTAATGTATCATGGGTGTTCTTTAATTCTTGCATACAGGATTTACTTCTCCAGCCTCCTTTTTCAAAAGTTAAGGCAAAATATTTTTTAAATAGTTGACACAATATAAAAGGGACTATATGGATATATTGGTCAAAAAATATTATGCAATTGACATTAGAGGTACCTGATATATGCATCCATCCTCCAAATTATATATACATAGTTTTCAAATGCTTCTAATTGAAAAAAAATTCTCTGATCAACTTCTATAGTTATGTTTTTTAATTACCTAAAAAAAGCATTAATACTAAACTCGTCATTTTTTAAATTCCATTAACAAGGAAATTATTTTTTTAGCAAACTCATTTGAATAATGGATTTACTAAATGTTACTATCATAATTTAGCTTTTCTTTGTGTAAAATGTATCATATTGTCGCTATACACGTAGATACAATAATTTATCAACAGGTCCTAGAACCCAACAAAAATAGCCCTGGAAAATTTTAACCTTTCTTATGAATAACCGAAAATTAATCTAAATTAAAAATATATTTATATGGCTGCATTTATCAAGGATGATGGGTATTCTTCAAAATTTATTTTTCCCACAGATGTCTCAGAATTTTTTTATCATTGCCTATTAAATATAATTTAAACTGTCAATTTGATTTTGTATCCATAATTAATTTAAACTCTTAATTTCACTGGGTCGCATTTATTTCCTCCCGTAACTTTCCAGATATTCAATGAAGCATCGCAAACATTACTGTTTATATTTTAACCTTCTGAACGTTGCTTTGTCATATTTTATTGTTTCCCACAATTATAAATTGTATATCTATATATTTCTTCCCCTGCTTTCAATTTCATTTCATTATGCTACTTTAAGCTGAAAAAATCCAATAACTAAATAATTCGTTGAATGAAGTCTTAACTTGCTGATAAACAAACGCTCAACAATTATGTTTTGCATCGCCTAATTTTTCTGACGTCACAAAACAGTGGTTTGGCTTTCTTATCTCTAGGAGGTATTGGTATGGGGCACATACATGCAGACAGACATACACCAAACGCGCAAGAGGCTGATTTGGCATCAGAAGGGTCCAAAAAGGATAGAAAACTTGAAATGGGTCGAAAATATTGAATGTAGAAACAAACACTAAATTCTTATTTAGATAGATTTATTTCGAGTCTTATTTTTGTTCTTTGAGCAATGAAAATGATTTCTGAATATTTGGGATAGACGATAGTTTTCAACGAACGGAAATGAACAAGATCGCGCGAGTAGTGATATTTTCTGTTTCTTTCGCTCTGAATTAATTTCACATTTCTAAATTTTGTGCACTTTTAGTTGTAAGTTTTGGCAACTGTGCGAGATCAAGAGATAAAAATTGAATCACAAATTAATATCTTTAATACAATTTTTTACGACATCTTTTATTTTGTTTTATAAATTTATTCTGTTTTCTGTTTTAAATATTTATTATTTTAAATATTTGTGTTTTTCTTCTCATCACAAGCAACACCACCACAAAGTATTCGATTTAAAAATGGCAGGTAAGTTCGAATAAATTTTCTGTAAATTTTCAGTGTAGTTATGCCATTATTGAAAGAATAATGCCGTTATTGAAAGAATAATGCCGTTATTGAAAGAATAATGCCGTTTTTTAAAGAATAATGGCGTTAGTGAAAGAATAATGCCGTTTTTTAAGGAATAATGCCGTTATTGAAAGAATAATGCCGTTATTGAAGAAATAATACCGTTATTGAAGGAATAATGCCGTTATTGAAAGAATACTAATGTTTAAAAAATTCGAACTAGAACTTTTCAAACATTTAAAAATTTGTTGTCATAATGACAGGAGAAGATTGCAAAATTTCACAATGTTACATACCGGATGCAAGAGTGCCACAAGTAAAAAAATATTGTTTTGTTGACTCTGAGTGCGTCAGCAATCGCCATAAATCGTAATTTTTATTAATTGAGTTGAACATGAAAATAACTTAAGAAAAGGAATTCCAACTCTCCCTCAAAATCGTTTTTTGTAGTAGTAACCTTCGGGTAACCTTTCGTCATTTTATAGTTTTGTCATACAGCAAGGGTGCGATGTATTTGAAATGTATTACATGAATGGATATGCATCTGTAGGATTTGTGTCCAAAGTAAGTTGTAGATAGTATAAAGATGGCGAAAGGTATTAAAATAATTTTTAATTCTACAAAAAACGTAAGTCATTATATATTTTGACTATCTCTTCAATTTAGAGTAAACCAATTCAAACCGAGTAAGGTCGGGTATTTTGCTAGTTGTATTATAAAAGTTATTTTTCATTTAATGGAGATTCCGCTCTCAACTGACGATTTGTGTTGATTAAAAACAAAGTTCCTATGTTATAAGTTATTTATTTCAAAGACCTTTATGAGCATATATTGTGTTCTCAGTTAACGTAGCTAAATATTTAGAGTTCTAACTTAGTTAATTAATGTCTGATTTTGTGCATTGAGTGTTTGTCCATTAATAATTTACTTCGTATCCAGTTCCTTTACAACTCTGTCTAATCATTTAGTTTTCCATTACAATTATTTCTGAAGTTTCCAAAATTATTAAAAGTTATTACATTTAGAAAGCTTCCCTAGTTTTTTTAAGCAGTATGAATTAATTTGAAATGAAAATTTAAAATGTTTGTTTCTCAAAATCGTTTGGGTAATAAATGTATCACTGTATAACTTGTTCATATGATTCAAAAACAACCAACATAGCGAAAAATAAGAAATTTAAGGAAATGTGTGTAAGAAAACCACATTGAAAATGTGGTTTTCAAAAACACATTTTACATGCTTCTGAAAAAAAGCATCATTTTTCGTAATAGTATTAAGTTTTCTCATATCTATGTATTAAAATCTAAGTCCTGCAAGGTGATGCACAAATATATATGTACATAAATGAGCTTTCAAAATTCTTAATAAGTTTATTAGCAATTCCTATTAAGTATGCATAACTTCCTAATTTATAAAATAAAAACAAAACTTAATTATAAGCATGTAAACAGGAAATAAAGTATTAATTTTGCACTGCTTAGACTTAAGAGAATACCTCAGAGACACAGCCAATTAATTACTTCCTACACATCTACTCCTAATTATCAATTCAAGCTTTTCGTTATTACCTCTTCTAAAGACGATGTTGTGTTATTAAGATGTATGAAATTCTTTCGTATCAATCAAACTCCAAGAATTAAGAAGGCGTAGATCTAAATTAATGTCGAGTTGACTTGGATCTCCATTAAAAATATTTTTTTATCACAGTAAGGAAGTGTTAAGATGATTTTTAATAATAAGATTAAAATATAAATACCTGAATTAAGAACATGAATTCTGTCTTCTTATGTGTTTCATAGAAAAATGAACAAACTGCCACACAATGAATTTAAAATACTGCATCAAAATCATTATATATATATATATATATATATATATATATAATTTAAAGAACACAGGAAATTGAAAATAATTATGAAAAGTGATTAAAGATGAAGAAATGTTGGGTGGAGAGATCAGGGCGTCATCAGAGAGGAGTCTGACAAAGACAACATAAAATGGTGTTTTCTACATATGAGCAGCATTAGGCTAAAAATTGCTCATATACTCCAGATACACCTTTCAAAAGCAAAAAAATGAAACATAAACGCTATAAAAGAGTAGAACAAAATATTTATTTAAATATATAGTTAATTTTTTATATATATTTCGTGCTTTGTGTTTTATATGTTATTATACAGGGTTATTCAAAAAGATGGACTCAATTTAATTAATTTGTGTTTCACAAAATATAAATAAGATATGAACAGTCTACATATCGAAGAAAAGAGGAAGTTCCAAAGTTCTTTTTGCCACCGCTTGGGTGGTAATAGTTGCGTAAATGGCTGCTAGGGTACTTTGATAAAGCTAGGTTCCATCTTAGTGGAAAAGTGAATAGACACAATATTCGCATATGGGGTGTGAAAAATCCACGTACAATATTGCAACATGAGAGATACTCGGCGAAGCCAAACGAGTTATGTGCTTTATCACGGACGAATGTTTATGAGCCATTCTTTTTTGCGGAAAGCACTGTAAGCGGAATAACGTACCTGGATATGTTGGAACAGTGGCCTTTTCCTCAACTTACCGAAGTTTCACAAGTCTTCATTTTCCAACAGGATGGAGCTCCGCCTCATTGGCACCGTGATATCCGATGATTTTTAAATCAATCCCTTCCTCAGCGATATATAGGTCGCATGGTAAATCAAGACCTGGCTCTATACTTCTGATCTCAGGCCATGTGACTTATTCTTGTGGGGCTATGTTAAGGAGGCTGTTTACGTCCCACCTCTACCAACACACACACACACACACACACACACACACACACGCACACGCACACGCACACGCACACGCACACGCACACGCACACGCACACGCACACGCACACGCACACGCACACGCACACGCACACGCACACGCACACACACACACACGCACACGAATATATATATATATATATATGTGTGTGTTTGTGTATATATATTGTTGGGACCCTCCCCCTTTTATTCTTATATATTTTTCTGTAAGAACGTCTGTCTAGGTCAAGTTCATTTTAATGTTCTCTTTATTATATTTTAATTTTTTCAGAGTTTTAAATGTTATGTTGTGACTGTGTTTTTTTATGAGTCAGGGATTGAGGAATCGCTTTTATTTATGTTTTGTCTTTCCGTCAAATCCTTTTAGTTATAAAATCCTGTTATTATCGTCCATCCAGATCTTACCAATTTTGCTAAATATTATCGTAAAGATATGGCCAATTTTGTAATGACAACTGCTCAGTTCTCTTATAATGACGAGATACCTAGTCCATCAAGATCTGATAAGTTTTGCTAATGGCAAGATACCATATCGGAACAACAACCATGCGGGGGGGTTCGTATTTTTCCTTAATTAATTTGGTATATTGAGGACTCTTAAAACGAGAAGCGTGCAATTTGGTTCAGTTCTAATAGTGCAATTTTTTTTATAGGCGAATCATTATTTCCTTTACAGTGAGACAATACAGTACAGATTCGTTAGACGGGAGCGTATAAGGACTATGCAATCAGTGAGTGTAACATCGTCATATTTTACAAACTTGACTGTGGAAGCCTGTAGGAAATGGCTTCTCAGAGATATATAAGTATCACCGCGACAGCCTAAAGGCAATGCGATAATTTCTTTTATACTATATTAGATTTCAGGAAACTACAATCTCTGTGGAATCTCCTTTATTTGGTGACAATGCTTGAAACGAACCTAATGGAGGACTGTATTCAGTGGGAACGTAATTAATGTATGAAGTGTTCGGTGTAGTTCTCTATTTTAATCTAATTAAATGACTGCAGTGCTCCTCGGAAGAGCTATCTTTGCCTATCCGTTTCCTTTCTCAACACAGTATGTGCTAACTGACTTTGTAAATCAACACATGATATTTCCCCCCACTTTAAGTGATTTATCAGTTTTGCATTATACTAACGAAAATTTAGTGGTTTACATGTTTGGGGCCTGAATATGCGTCCGTAATACGTCCAAACGGCTAGGTATATATATTTGCTTATGAAACTTTGCATAACTGTAAGTACTTTATAACTGAATTTCATTGTTGTCTTCCCATTTTATGTCTGTAGGTTTGTGCACACATATCACGTAAAATATATTCAGTGACGTTTTATAAAATGTTACAAATTTTATAGAACATATGTGAACTTAAGAAGTACGTAATTAAGTTATCTTTGTTTACATTTTTAGTCTGACGTTAAAACAGTGAATAAACATATAAATCAACCTTAATTTGTCAGTTTGGAAAAAAGGGTAGGTAAATTGAGCTTTGTGGTTATTCAGTATGTTTTAACAGTACAACTGGGAAGGCAATTATTGTCCCAAGAAATTATTTTTACTGACATTAAACACAAACATTTTATATTTCTTTCAAGACTTATCTTTCTTGGCGAATTTAAAAAAAATTCGATTATTTGGGACGGATGATATTAAGATAAAACTTCCAAGTTTTCACAAGAGTATGATAGAAATTAATTAAACCAATACTGATAAAGATGTGTGTTCATTTTCTGCATGACATGTATGTACATTTCGACTTTCATCAAAAGTTCTTGATTTAACACAATTGGAGATAGAATTCTGGTTTATGAAAATAATTACAGCACACAGTACTAAACCTTTTGAGCCTAGAATAGAGTTTAATCGAATTTATACCAAGTATTTAAAATTTTTGGCATTGATTTCCGTTAAATCTATACGAACTTAACGTTAAGAGGAAGTTGGGAACACAAAATACACAAAAGGAAGCCTATCAGTCAGATGTGCTAGAGAATGTGGAGAAGCGGAAGACTGCATACACATCCTTTTTATTAGCATTACTTCTATCGTTTGGAAATATTTTTTACTATTTTACATTTAATGTTCTGGTTTCCTACAAAGTCCTGTGCAAACGCGCGTGGTTGGTGATTCTACCCTCATCTGTTGGGGTATCGTTTACTACTCAATCTCACAAGCCTTTCTCCGTTTCTGTAAGCTGTAGTATATTCTAGAAGCACGTCAGAAGTCTCAGCATTCGTGAAATAATACACATTACCCAGTGTAGTGCTACCTAAATTGGCTAACTGCTGCGACGCCAAAAAGCGCATCAGCTAAACTTTCTCAATTGGTTCCGAGATTGAATCTTTGATGTTTTGTAACGTAGAAATAAGTACCAGTGCACACATCCGGTTTTTCAACGTGTGGCATGGCTGCGGCACCGCAAGTGGGGTCTGAGATACATTAGATCAAATAGAGCAGTGCACACATGCCTCCAGCTCCACTGCGGCGTCGCACGTTAAACGTGCGTGCAATTTGTACCGCAGTCACGCATGGCGCCACAATGTCGCCGCACACGCTCATAAGGTCTCTTAGTACCTTGTTTTTGTTGAGCGGTGCATACATCCTTTATTTTGACGTAGAATGCGTCACACCTTTCGAAACCGGGGTATCACGTTTAATTTTTGAATTTCACAAATAAAGGTAAGAACGAAGAATTTAATACCTCGAAAACATTAACGATTTATAAATGAAGGATATCGCGTTCATAAGATCATTAAACAAAGAATGTCATTGGCTGATACAATCACAGCGCAAAGTTAAGTCACGAAAATGCACACTGCCGCTCACATACATTAATTTATTTTAGCTCCGGCCTCCTTTGTGATAACTCGTTTGAGGCGTCATTTGTTCCGTCTCTGCGATTTATAAATAATAATAGAAATAAAACCTAAAGATTTAATACTTTAGATATAGGACATCGAAATGTGGAAAATCGGAAATATTTCCAAATGTCAAAATATATGTATAATAAACACCATAAATATGGGAAATGTCAACAGGAAGAAAGATCGAGATGGCGAAACCAAGAAGAACTAGACATCCGATGCTGAGTGTTAAGAGGTTCCAAGGGTGTTTTTGAAAATATAGACGTCGCACATTTAACTTTTAGACTACGATCGGCATAGCAATTGTACCATGATTGCGCCAAGAAAGAATTTAGTCAACGGCCAGCACATCAGTTGTACCTTGAAAGTATAAGAATTGTGCCAAGAAAAAAACGAGCGTTAAATCTACAGCAGTAGTAAAAAAAATTAAGGGCAACAAGTGGCTGATACGAGTGCGCCAAGTACTCCATCACTCAGTTCGACGCAAATAGTATATCTGATGACATAGCCGTTTTACAATCGAAAATGGTGTTCAACCCATAGAGGTCGGTAATGAGCCACAACATTCAACATTAACAATGAGTGCACCAATTGCGATATAGTATGTGCATTTGTTGTGTGAAATTGAAACAGAATATCACGAATTTCCTTCACTATCATAACACCATATGGCCTCACTTCGGTATTACAACTTAAACCTAACGGACTTATCTGGAATTTCACGTAAAAATGCATAAAATATGTGTAAAATCTACCTCTTGTAAGTCAGATCAATAAATGGATGTATCCAGTAAGGTCTATTTTGTTTCAAAAAATATTATTTGCTCTCCAAGTAAGCTAAATAAACACGTTTTCGTCGATAGACATCCATCGCAATTGACACGAAATGAGTACTTGTGTCATTTCACAGTTATGTGTGCATAGTTGGCGCCGCCCGTTGAAAAATTGGATGTGTGCACAGGGCGTCAGTGTGTAACTCCAAGTCCAACAAGATATTTAGTAACTGTAAAGAGACATTACAAGAGCTAAGTATACAGAACGATACGAACAGCGTAAAGACTCAGAGGGAACTAACTCACTGCGTTTACTAAAAAGGACTGCATCAGCCAAATGAACTGTTAAAAACATGTATACGGTGAACAGAAAAGTAAACAAAGGAAAGAGTAATACTAAACACCTGTGATTTATGACTCATTAATGTAAATACTAAAAAGAAATATGCAACAATCTCAGCCATAAGAGATTTAACATTTCTTTAAAATTATTCAGTGTGACTCAAAAGTCATAACCCTTCTCTAAAACTCAGTCTAGTATATCAAATTAAGTACTTTTTTGTGCTCACATAGTTTAAAAGCTTTTAAACTGTACTCTTGACTTATCACAGACATTGAGTAACGTTTAAATATGTATTTTCTAATCTACGAACTTAAATATTTTATACAAACCTTCGAAAATCTAAATCTAGCGTAGCCCAATATAATATATCCCTTACTAATTTTTTAAAATTGTGTGCACTTTTTAATGCAAAAGATGGAAAATCATGCACCATGAAAACATCACGTAATATTTTAAAAGTATTTAAATGCTGCCATGAAAAATTCTCAAAACTTTCGTCCCTAAAGGCTTCTTTAAGTTACGACTCTTCATAATTCCGTATTTTTGGGTAATATTTAAACTTTCTTATCGTATTAAAATCTCTCAATTTGCCTCATATTTCTTTTAAGATATAGCAGAAATTGCTTTTATACTTTATCTCTCGCATTTATATACATGCTAGACACTTATTAGACCATAACTTCAACCATAAAGCTCTTAAATCCATGATAACTTGCAAACTTATATTTTTCACTGACGTAATATTCATAGTACCGGTAATATTCATAGTACCGGATTTCACTGACGTAATATTCATAGAACAGTTGTTTAACTTATGTTTTTGTTACAAATCTATATGCAAAGCATACTCTGACGTGACGTTAAGAATTCTTAAAACGTCAAAGAAGCAAACTATTCAATTCTACCTATGAGACCAAAGATTATTGCATGCATAAATTGCGTACAATATGTCGTACCATTAAATATTCAAAACAAAATGTAAAAATGTATTAAAAAATAAAATTTTTCTTCCTTAAGCTTTCAATTTTTCCAATTTTTCCTCCTGGCTTTTTGTTTCTTGTTTTCAAAACTGCATTTTCAAAGGAAAGTATTTAAATTAATGCAGCTACGACATTTTGGTTTAATAGATTTTGAAAAGTGTGAGCAAATTGTTAGAAGACTGTTATTCGCAACTGCATGAATGGCAATCCTTAATGGTTCCCCCATACATTATCAGTGCTATCGCTTCTGTCACCGAATGGTGAATTTAGAACCGGAATCAGCGTTAAAGACGCAAGTTGTGGAAGCCATTTTGTTACGCCAGTACCAACTTCTTAATCTATATAAAGAAGAATGGAGTGTTTGTTTGTACATTCAATATTTTCGACGCATTTCAAGTTTTCTATCCGTTTTGGACCCTTCTGATGCCGAATCCGCCTTTTTCTCGTTTGGTGTCTGTCTGTCTGTCTGTATGTTGTGCCCTATACACGTCCACGCGGTTTAAGATAATTTCATGGAAATTTGCATACAGAGAGTACTTATCTTGATTTAGTGAGTGGAATTGGTTGCGAAAGTCTGTCTGTCCGTCTTTCTGTTCTATGCTCGATTTTGTGGTTATGTGTTTGTGTTGGCATCACATGAATTATATTACAGATATTTGATTGCATTGTCCTTTATTTTATACACTATCTAATAATTTAGTGAATGCAATATTAAACATTTCTTTATTGTTATATTTAGACGAGTTTCATGCTAAAACACCTGAGTAAGTATACTTAAATCAACCATAATTTGGTAGTTTTGGAAAAATTGGAATGTCTATTGAATATTACGATTAATTCGATTGCTTTACCATTACTGCTGAAAAAGTAATTATTCTTCAAAAAATTATTTTTTTTATGGAATTTCATTTCTGATACGTCATTTATTTCGAGTCTTATTTTTATTCTTTGCGCAATGAAAACGATTTCCGAAAATTTGGGATAGACGATATTTTTCAATGAAACGAGAATGAACACGATCGCGCGAGCAGTGATATTTTTTTCTGGTTCTTTCGCTCTGAATTAATTTCACATTTCTAAATTTTGTACACTTTTAGTTGTAAGTTGTGGCAACTGTGCGAGATCAAGAGATAAAATTGAATCATAAATTAATATCTTTAGAACAATTTTTTACGACATCTTTTATTTTGTTTTACTTTGCTGTTTCCTGTTTTAAATATTTATTATTTTAATAAATGTGTTTTCCTTCTCATCACACCCAACAGCACCACAAAGTATTAGACTTGAAAATGTTAGGTAAGTCAGTATAAATTTTCAGTAAATTTTAAGTGTAGTTATGCCGTTATTTAAAGAATAATGCCGTTATTTAAAGAATAATGTCGTTATTGAAATAATAATGTTTAAAAATCCAAACTAGAACTTTTTCCAACATTAAAAAATTCGTTGTAGTAATGACAGGAGAAGATTGCAAAATTTCACAATGTCGCATACCGGAGGCAAGAGTGCCACAGGTAAAAAAATATTGTTTTGTTGACTATGAGTGCGAGAGCACTCGCCGTAAATCGTAATTTTAATTAATTGAGTTGCACATGAAAACAACTTAAGAAAGGGAATTCCAAATCTTACTATAAATCGTCTTTTATAGTAGTAACCTTAGTATCACCTTTCGTCTTTTTGAGCTTTGTCATACAGCAATTGTGCGATGTATGTGAAATGTATTACATGAATGGATATGCATGTGTAGGATTTGTGTCCAAAGTAAGTTGTAGAAAATATAAAGATGGCGAAAGGTGTTAAAATAAATTTTTACTCTACAAAAAACGTAAGTCATTATATATTTTGATTATCTCTTCAATCTAGAGTAAACGAATTCAAACCGAGTAAGGTCGGGTATTTTGCTAGTTTCTAATAAAATCGTTCCAAATCACGTGACTTTACTTCCAACTCGCGGAAACTTGACTCCATTTGAAAGTTGTAACCAGTTTTAAATTTTTAAATGTTTGTAAGAAACAGTAATATCGACTTTCATTATTAAAAGCTCTGAAGCTGAAAGCTTTTGAAGACACAAAAAGAATGAATCCTCTAAAGCTTGAATGATATGGTAGTTGCATTAGTGTCGCACCAGAGCACCAAAACGGGTTGTAACTTGAATTCCGCTTGAAGAAAACAACTAGCTAGATGCAAATTTCAATTGGCATAAGTAATTAAACTTCCATTTATGAAATCTTAAGGAAACTGCAATGAAAAATACAGAAACTTATGTAGACACATCATCAGCGCTAAAGAAAGAGGGATAAATAAGATGGAGTATACAACGAGTTCTGAATTTTAAAAACAAATTAATTATGAGGGTGTCACTTTATCCGGCAACATTTCATACTGTTCTACATAACCAATTTCTACACCTGCATTTATGCGAAATTTTTTTCATATTTTGTTATAAGTAAGCTGAGTGGTTGGATGTTGGGTAGGAAGACGGGACAGTTTTTTAATTAAAACGCCAAAACGACTGGTTTTGCCCTAAACATAGTACAATGCTAATGAATTTACTCCTTGTGTGTAAGAATACAGTCCGATAAATCATGTCTAATAAGCTGTCACATTGTTCTTAAACGTTATAAAGGTAACTGAATGCTGAATATTTAATATCCTTTCCAGATCAAGACTACAAAGTTTTTATACTATTAGTTATTAATTTGCATGGGAATACGCTGTAAATTTTGTTCTTGACTATCTAGTTTAGACATAAACTGAAACGAGAATAACAGTTTACATAAAAAATGGATGAGATTTAGTGCAGTTTGGAATTTATCGATTTATTAGAACCCTTGCTGAAGATCTGTAGATAATATAAATTTTTAGTTTATTAAAACTATAATTGATATTTGTAAACTGTCAAAAAATAAATCCGTAGGTTTCCAAAACTGGATAAACCCTTTGGAGCATTTTACATACGTCAAACTTTCGTGAAGGAATTTCTGCCAGTTTCAATACTACTGAAGTAAATAAAATGTAACGCTTCATGGAAGCATGAATGCTTTTCGATTGGAAAGTATTTCTTAAAACAAAACCAACATTTATACTTTATTATATATGCTAGTTAAATAACAGGAGATGGTTTCCAAATTTGAGACATAATTCAATTTTTCCTTTCATGTTATACTTCATTCCCAAATTTGTAATACCGCACACACAGGTTTATTAATTAGTATATAATTTTTCTGTTAGCCATGCAATACTTCTGAATTACTTGTTTCCAACAGCTGGAAACATTCCTTAACGCAAGAAAAGTACTTCCAGAAAATATTATTGTGTGTGCTAGCTAAGTAATACCATGTGGCTTACAGGTTTAGGATACAATATGAATTTAATCATGTGAAAGTACTTTTCTTCACAAAATACAATGAATAGGTGCAATTATACATAATTGGAAAATACTTTCGGGTAAAGTAAGAAATACTTCCGAATAACTACTCGTCCTTCTAAACAGTCGGAAACATTTCTTAACACAAGACTAACGTTCACACAAAATCGTCTCTGTTATTTAAATAATATCAGGTGGCATCCATATTTAAAATACAATATCGATTTTCATTTCAAGTATTCTACTTCTTTCACCAAATTTGACACTGCAAACATGCAAGAATACATAATTGGTAAATAATTTCCCAGTAAGTTAAACAATACTTTCAATTTACTACTTTTCAATAGCTGAACATATTCCTTAACACAAGACCAACGTTCCCACAAAATTATCGGCTCTAGCTAAATAATACCAGGTGGCTTCCAGATTTAAAATACAAAATCAATTTTAATTCCAACTGTACTTCTTTCATAAAATATGACACTGCACACGCGAAAGTATACATAATGGGTAAAGTTCACAGTAAACTAAGCAATCCTTCCGAATCACTAATTTTCAACAGCTGGAGAGTATTCCTTAAAACAAGACCAACGCTTCCACTGAATTGGGCAGACCAGTTAAATAACAGCAGGTGGCTTCCACATTTAAGATCTAATTTCACTTTTCACTTCGGATCGACAGAGAGAGGGAGAGAGAGAGAGAGAGAGAGAGAGACAGAGAGCTCCCTCTTATCAGTGCTCATTTAAATTTGTATCTCCGAAACCATTGGTACGATTTCCAGCGGACCCGCGAAATGTACCAGAAACCTCGAAATTCAATCAGAGACGTGGACACTTATTAATTCAGGGACTTGATATGCAGTCAGTGGGCATCTTCTGCTTTCACTCTCTCGTCCTTCCTTCGCTCGCTCCCCGAAATTACGCACATCGGATCTCGAAATCGGGGAAAAGCATCAGATGTTATTGACTGAATGTAGCTAAATAATTATTCCTGGAAGACTTTGATGTGGTTGCCGCGCCAGAGACGTCGGGTCAAAACTAATTGTTTGCGAGAACGAGAGAATGAATTAAATAAAATCCACACGAGCTCTCTCAGAAAGGCTGATTTACTCCTCTAAGTAGAGGGTACGCAGTGGTTGAAAACTGCAAATAAATAAATAATTCTTTTGGGGTTGAGGGGGTGGTGGTTTAAGTCTTTTTCCCGCCTGGCGCTTTTGTGGTGCGAGAATAATTGCGTCAGTTTCTATCATGGCTGGTTTCCCAAATCACTTTCGAATGAATCTTTTGCCATTTATGGGCTCTTTTAAGAATTAGTAACTCCCTCAGAGGAGATGGATGCTCAGTGTTTAAGTCGAGAGTGCCCATTAGGCGCGGGTCTTTCATTGCGAAATTGAATCAGAGTTGAAAAATATTAAATGCTTAGAGTATTAAAATGATGGGGGAGAGTGCGTGGGGACACAGGGGTTTGTCGGCAGAATCGGTTTGACTGGTGTCTTTTGTTTGTGGTGTAGTTTTGGGTTTGAAGATATTGTTTATTGAAATTAATGGTTGTGTTTTAGATTTCATTAAACGGTAGTCATGCTTAGAAATTCACACTTTGATCTGGATAGAATTTATTTACCTTCTTAGTGTCATGAGATTTCTAAAAAGTGTATTTTTACTTTTACGATCGATGCTATTATTTAGCCATTATGTGTGTTGTGTACAACACACATAGTGACTAAATAACCACATCGATTTGTGGAAGATAAAAGGTGAAAACTGGTTAAATAATGCATAATTTAACCACAGTGACGTTTACACTCACATCCGTTCTGAAAAGTGCAGTTTTCTATACATGGTTTCTGGTCAACTTTTACATTCTTTATCAGTATAATTTTTCACGATTCTCTCAACTAATAGATGTGGTTATGTACTCATTATATGCGCTTTGTGTGGAAAAAGAAATATACTACTCGAAAGTATCGTGAAAATCACCAGAGTTTATGGTATTTTTTTATGTCTTCTTTAAGACTTAGGATTTCAGTATTCCATTACGCAGTGCAAGCTTAGTGTTTAGTTCAAAATTTCGAAATTCAACAAAATCATTGTTTTTATAATTCTGTAATACATACAAATTTGAAATATTAAACTTCCTAAAACCATTTCCCTTTATAGGAGACCCATAATACTCTCATTGTGGTAGACTAGAATAATTATGCTAGTCAAGATTAAATATATATATATCAGTTTACTTTGAAATGCAGAATTAACTATAAATTGGATTAGCTACCTAATAGCTAATGTTGCAATTTGTTGTGAGATGTGTTAAATATTTACTATTGTGATATTTTTCATTTTAGCCTCAATTAGGAACCTCATCCTTGAATCTGCAAACAAATAATTAAACAAACATTAGTTTATTTCAAGCATATAACCAAAATGGCGATCTATATTTTTGACTAATTTAATTTCATTTGAACGCACTAAATGTGCCCATCGATGCTTTCATTCGTTATGAATGTATTTAAACAGTGTATGAAATGTGATTAACGATACTACCGTAAATTTATATTAGCAATTTAGAAGTTTTAGCAAATATGCTATTCAAAGTACTATGGTATGTTGAATTTTGTGATCGACGAAATGGAAATTAAGTTTTAATGTCTCTTACTTCTAACCACATTAGTATCGCTGCGCAGCATTTACTACCTTCAAAGTTCTGCATCTCATCATTTCCTCTTTTACCATTTTTCACCAAAACACAGCATCAACAGACACAAAGAATAATAAGCTCAGACAGAACTTTGACATTCAACAAAAGTCGAGCGCAGCCTTCCATGAAATATGATTTAGGGCACCCGATACGGCCGCTACTCCCACAAGTTCAGGGCCGAAAGGGAAGTAAGATCTCCCAAATAGATAAGTCTTTGAGATCTGAACCATTAGCTTTCAGGTAACGGCAAGGAGACGGGAAAAAGAAGAGTCCAGAAAAGAGACAGCCCGTTAAGAAGGAACTTCAGTAGGTATAGGTTGCAACAACCATTCCTGAGCCCTTCTTCGATTAGAGGAAGTGAGATAAAAAAAAAACGAATCCAGAGTGCAAAAACTTTGTTGAACATTTTTAGAGAAAACTTTTAACCGGAGCTTACAGGGAAGTGAGACAGGGGACGAAACGGCAAGCAGCAGAAGCTGGGGGTACAGAAGGAAGGAAAAAAAACTTATTGGAATAAAGAAATGTTGCATTAAAAAGAGCAGCTTAAGTTTAAAACCCCGATGCACGATGCGTTCTTTGGCGCAAATAT
This sequence comes from Metellina segmentata, assembly GCA_947359465.1. Classification (NCBI taxonomy): domain Eukaryota; kingdom Metazoa; phylum Arthropoda; class Arachnida; order Araneae; family Tetragnathidae; genus Metellina; species Metellina segmentata. The sequence goes on along the minus strand of OX375878.1, from coordinate 90,909,611 downwards.
AAGCCCTGTCAGCATATTTGGAGGGTTTTCCCCCTGTATTTTTCCGCCCCTTTCCTTGGTCTCTTAAGTCATTTCCATTTGGCGGTGAAAAAGTGGAGAATTTCTAATGCGGATTTACGCTCTCTATGGGGTTTTCTCCTTGCATACTTATGACGGAAGGTTCACTTTGTGGAATTGTGGTCTAAGAAACCGTCGTGGGCTTGAAAAGGTCGTTCACTAACTACAGTAATCTTGATTATAAAGGCTTGTATTAACCGAGTGTATGTATTATCAGTGACGAAATTGATACCGAGTATTTTCAGCTTCGAATAAAGCTTCGGGTGTGTGCACTTTGTCCAAATAGACTATAAAGTTCTTCGAAAAAGAAGACTGCTAAGGAATTTTTTAAGGGAGTTTATGAGATGCGTAACTTACTTTCCGATTTGAAATTCTAGAGTTATACAAAATAATAATAAAACATATTTAAAAATATGAGATAAACAACCAGACCAACATTAAAAGTGAGAAACCGTCGTGTGCTTGAAAAGGTCGTCACTAACTACAATGGTCTTGTTTATAAAAGCTCGAATTTACCGAGTGTACGTATTATCCGAGACGAAATTGATATCGAGTAATTTCAGCTTCGAATAAAGCCTCGAGTGTGTGCACTTTGTTCAAAGAGACTATAAAGTTCTGTAAAAAAAAGACTGAATTGAGTGTATGAGATACGTAACTTACGTCCTGAGTTTAAATTCAAGCGTTAGACAAATTTAAAAAAAAAACAGATTTAAAGCATGAGATTAATAACGAGACCAACATTAAAAATGAGTAAACACGAAAACAAGATAAACATTTTAAAAGTGTGAAAAAAGTAGAAAGCATCAGCAACGTGGAAAAGTGAATTGCAGTTTAAAATTCATTCATGTGAAAGATACAGTTTGCGTGAGTGAAAGTTCTGTGTGACAGTAGACCGTTAACAGATTTTCAAGAGAGTTTAAACTGATCTCACGTCCAGATGTATTCTAAAATGAATGTTATAAAAACAAATTGTGACACCAAATACGAGAAAATGTTATTCCTAATTCTAACTTAATGAGTCTTTCAACAGCAGAAATCGTAACATGTTGTTCAGTGAAGTAATTCAGTATTTTATACAGGATGTGTTGTATCACTACGTCTGTATATTCAGATTTCATGGACATCTGAGATGGCCTTGGTTCACATTATCTCATATAATCAAAGCTTTGCTGGATTAGGTTCTGTGATTTGTACACATAATCGCAACTTAAAACTATTATGAAAAAAATCAAACCTAGGATCTATATGTCAATTGAAAAATTTTTATGCCATTAAATATTAATGGCTGTCATTATTCCCAACTACATCCTACTACAAATGTCCGATTTTAGATAAATTCAATGCTCTAACGGGTGCTTTACCTCTGTGATATATTATGTAAAATGAACGAAACTTTTAAAGGTTAGCTTTAGGTTCGGGTTGCCGTATGAGGTGTGCACATGTGATGAATGTAAGCAATTGCTTCTGAGGCGCGTGTCCTGAAAGTCCAAAGAAAACTTTTAAAAACAATCACCTGGAATTCGTTATTATTATTCGGACTTGGTCGATATTAAGAATTTATTTTTAATTTCGTGGTATATATAACACCCACGGTTACTCTTTAATTTACTTGGGTATTATTTATTAGTTCTTTATTTGTAAAAGTTACGTTTGGATTTTGATATTTTGTTTTTGATGTGTTCGTATATTAGGCTTTTTTTGGTCTCGGTTTTGATTTGTTCTGTGGATCTTAATATGTTTTTGATTAACGCATAAGAATTGATTGATTCTAAAGTCGACGTGGCTAAGTTTTGTCGAGCAAGAGGATATAATAGACTGAGCATTAATTAAAAATAATAAAAAAATTTCAAAGTTATGATTCAACTTATCAATTTGCAGCTTACAAATCTCTAAATATGAATGATTTTTTTTCAAATGCTTCAATAATTTCAATGATTTTAAACAAAATAAAATTCTTAGAATAGACACAATATGCAAATTCACGGTCTTTTAATGCAACTGATTGATTATATTCGGTTGGTTTATATCATTCCTCAAACTAACAATTAATGTTCAAATTTCAACAGATGCTTTATTCCTAAGTCTAAATTCTCATATCCTGTAAAATGTTTTAATTTACTTAAGTGACCAGTTTAGGGAACCAGTTTAGTTTTAGTTTTAGTTTTGGTTAGTATAAGGGAAACTGAGTTAAAATTTTTTTAAATGCTAAAAAAATGATTTGTGATGCATATTACAAACTACTGCATTAAATCAACCAAATGCATTATGAAAGTTTTCAATACATCTGTAATATCAAAATAACATTTTAACTATCTTAAGGATCTACTATTAGATTGAAGACTGAAATTATGACCAAATGAACACATGTATGAATAATGTATAACGGTCAAAAACCTTTTTAAAAGGAAAAACATATTTTTAATCGACTCACTTAATAATATTAATACAAAAAGAAATCATTGAGTTCTCTTTCACAAAATATATTTTTTGACGTTGTATTAAATTAAGTAATTTAATGATTAGTTTCAAAGTATCCTTATATTTTTATGACAGCTATACGAATTAGCATATGCTTGTGATCTTTAATTTTAGATAACATTTTCGCTAGTTCAAAGTTAAAATAAAATATTAATTTAGGTTAGTTGATTAATTTTTAAGGAACAATAATATCTTGCCAAGTATTGTTTTTTCCCATCAAACAAATGGATTTAATCAAAATTTCGACTACAAAAATAACACATACATAGGATTATCCTCCTAAATGATGTTTAGAGGAGCCACTTCGTTTAGTATAGAATATCAGTATCTTTTACCACGATATAGTGATTTGATTTTAGTATTAATAATGGTATTCACTTTGAAGGTAATCTACTATCACATTCCTGATGATGTTGTCTATAAACCCTCTGTGGCCATTAACAATAAATTTCAATGTGAAACCCGTCGTCTTTACTGATTTCCAACCAGTTTTGACCTTTCAGAACAATACCTATTGGATATTTTAAGCCAATATATGTGGTTATTTGGTTATTAACCTGTAATAAACGGCCGGTACAGCAGTCGTATCTTGAAAGTTATACGAATCTTGCCAAGAAAAAATTTAGACTACGGCCAATGCAGCAATGTACCCAGAAAGATATAAGGATCGTGCCAAGAAAAAATTTATACTACGGCCAGTACAGCAAATGTACCTTTGCAGTTATAAGAATCGCGCCAAGAAAGAATTTATACTACTGTCAGTACACCAGCTGTACCTTGAAAGCCAATTATATCTATAGCCCTAGTCAAAAGGTTAAACATGCTCAGGGGCAACTACTTGGAAATCTCGGGAGGCTCAAAGGGTTAACAGAAAACACGTATAGAATAAAGCTGAATTAGGTATGACTTCAGAATCAAGCACATACATATAGTAAATTTGTCCTGTGATATTGCCTACACATGTAGGTTCGTAAGGATACTCAATGAAAAACAAATCTACACTATAAACTACCAAGGAATCTGAATATTAAATAAGAAATAGCTATGCATCGAGCTGTAGACTTTTAAGAATGTTATATTATTTGCAATTTAGTTGATAATTAATACGGTGCTTGCAAACCTGTTGTTGTGAGTCAGTTGGTAGGTCTGTAGGTATTTTAATTGACGTCTCACAGACGCAACACATTGGGCTATTGGTGACGGTCCAGGATCAAACCCGAAGGAAAAAATTCGAGGACACTTCCACGTAATTTTGAACCACGGTCAGATGACGAAGTCACACCTAAACTGGCACACAACTCTCCAAACTTCTTTAACAAGCTGATGTAAGGACAGTTGAGGCCATGACAGAGCTAATGTGCATCATACCTCCTTTGTACACGATGGACTTTGGTAAGATTTGGTTGCAAATGCGTTACTCTTCCAGCCAGGTTACCACGGCCTTTCGGGAGTCTGTAACCGTGCTTAGTACTGAATTGTCTTTGTCTTGTCAAATTTGTTTTGTTGTTTTACATGACTGTCTAAAAACAAATTCTTAATAAGATGTGGTTTACAAAACTATTGTTTCAATGTCCTGTGACGGAAATTACCACATAACAGAAGTACGCAATACGTGAGTTATCGAATGTAGTTGCTATTTTTACATGTAAAGAAACATCTACAAGTAAATTTTCATATTATTGTAAAATGTAAATTTCCTTTGAAATAAACTCTTTATTAATTAAAAAAATTATTTGATTTTTTTATATTTTAAAAGCTGAAATTGCTACGTTATGAAACAAATTGTCTGCCGGAATCGTGACTTTGGTTCCGAGACTCTCCTTGAATCAAATCATTCAATCTTTCTCTACAAAATACACTTTATTTTATCTGACTCCATACATAGAAATAGTTACACAGCTGCCTTATCAGACATTCGTTTTTGGAATGAACGTGGTGATCAGAAACTGTGCGGTCTCTCTCATACTGTTTCCATTCTTATCAAATGAAATTACACTCAAATATTATAGTAACTAGTGTACAAACGATGATACAAATATATAACAGTAACTAATTTCCAAACGATAATTCGAACTGCTTTTAACAAGTTTCGTTAGCTGTACAGCAAACCAGTTTTCCTCCCATACTTAGATCAAAGTAAGACCAAAGTAAAGATGTAGACAAATCTGTTTTGGTGAGTCTTGCTGCGCACCGCAGTAGGTAGTAACAAGAAAAAAGTATCTGGGAAGATTTGGTTCTTTGCTCTCACCGCCAAAGTATCAGAATATTTGAATACATAACTTTGCCTTGTTATCCAAGTTCCTCTCTGCGTCAAATATTCTTCCGAGGCATTTTTTTCTGACTGGATTCTTATATACCCCCATCCCAATTTCTTCACATCCACACGCGAAGAAATATGAAGGATATCACTCGCATGATATCTTGCGAAAACATTATTTTCCGTGAGTAGGTTTAGAATTAACATATGGGTTGCGTAGTTAAACGGAATTTGATGTTGTCTATTTTCTTAGGCACAGAAAATGGTAAATATTGTTAAGGTAAAACCTATTATTTTCATAAGAATAAATATATTCTGAATAAAGTGCTAAAAACAAATCCCTAATTTTCTTGCGTGTGCTGAAAAATGGCTTTATTTGCATTTGCCGGCTGGCAACGACATGGTTGAGTCACGTGATTCCCACTTCAGACTCAAGTCTGTCGGACGAAAATACAAATTTAGCCGTCTTTAAGTAAAAAGAAATAAAATGTTTTTCAAGCTAATATTTAGAAAATTAATTATTTTTGTTGTTAAGTATTACGTAATACTTAGCAACAAAAAATATGAGTGTTATGAAGATACTAAAATTATGGAAGGGTTTAAAGATGCTAAAATAACGGAAGGGTTTAAAGATGCTAAAATTATGGAAGGGCTTAAAGATGCTAGAATCATGGAAGGGTTTATAGATGCTAAAATTGCAGAAGGGTTTAAAGATGATACAATTATGGAAGGGCTTAAAGATGCTAAAGTCATGGAAGGGTTTAAAGATGCTAAAATTATGGAAGGGTTTAACGATGCTAATCTCTAAAATCGATCTGTAAAAATGTTTTGGTACTAGCTGATGGATGTAAAGAATTTAAAAAATATATGGTAGGTCGCCAAATGAAAAAATACTTCTTTAATAACTGAATTGTCTTGTTGGTTTAATGCAACCGATTAGTTAACTTGATAATTGATAAACGTCATTAAAAGTAAAGTTAGCAACATATTAGTGAAAAAATACTTATGAATTTGTTATAACATCTTGAAGTATGGCTAAAATATAACTTGTCCCAAATGTGTGATCTTTCAACAGGCAGGTTGAATTTAGTCCCGATGCAGCGACATATCGTGCTATTGGCGTCGGCCTGGGATCAATCCCAAAGGGAAAGCTCAAATTTTGAACATGGGTGAGAAATATTTGGATGTTTACAAGGTTGGGATGGAATTTCCAAGTTAATATACAAGGTGAATATTCTATGTGATTTCCATATTTCAAATTCAATATGACGGATTCGGATGTAGTTTCTGTTCCATGTGGATGATGTATACTCGTTTAGTGAAAATATAATTGATTCATTAAAGAAGTTGCAGTTTCGATAAGTTTGTACTGCATTGAAAATGAATTTCTGAATGTAGAGATATATGTCTAATACTTATGAAATCACGTTCAGTCTAATTGGAGTTGGCAAAACTAAGTTGGCATTTCAAGCGTTACGTTTAATTTTCTTTGGAAATTTACTGATTGATTTGAGTTGTTAGGATGTGAATGTAATTGCTTGTAATACGTAATGTAATTGCTTGTAATAACTTTAGGCAATATTTAACTGTTTTTTTAAAGTGTTGAAGAGTATAAAACCTTGTGAAATCTTAGCTTCTTATAACTGCATGAAAAATGCTAAAAAAATCTATAGTCTTAAAAAAAAAATTTTAATCTGTAGTTTAAATTTTTTTTAAAACTCAGTAGTTTAAGTAGTTAGGTAGGTATTTTAATTAACTTCGTACTGGAGCAACACAACAGGCTATTGTCGACCTGTAGTTTTAATATAACGAGTGCAATTTTTCATTTAAATTGTCTCTATATATATTTCTCTTGTTTATTCATCATCACAGTCACTACTAGACATTAATATAGAGAAACAAATGAATATATTGAATGTATAACATGCACCGCAAAGAGAACAATTAAATGCTCCATGCATCATTCCTAAACTTACTACCACTTTTCTGAACAATATTAGAATGGTAATATTTTGCAATCGAAAATTACTGTTAATGCACATTACATTACTGTTTCATCCATTTCTGAAACGTACTTATTTATCACTGTTACGTTGCTTAACTAATGATATTTAATTGAAAACAATTCATTAGCACTACTTAAATTTCATAAGCAGTTTACCTATTTTTCAGTTATCTACGAATTTGGTTTCGACGTAATTTTTGATAGCTACCATCCAATTTTGAAGTAACATAGCTTCGAACACTCGAATAATTATTATAATTATAAATCAGGTAAAATAGGGGAGAGAGACTGGTTAAGCTTAGAGACACGAATTAAATGAATACCAACACAAAATTTCAATTGAAATTTATAATTAACGCAATTCATAATTTCTTTTGACGCAAATTACGTATGAAATAGAATAATATATTACAAAACTCAATATATGACTTCATTAAGCGTTGTAGATCCAAACAATAACAAAGAAGGAAGGGAGCAAAATCAATTAATACCCGTCACGCATATTCATTAAATAAGCTATATTTATTTGAAATAAATAAATAGTAGTATTCAATAAATAGTGTTAAATCGTTTTACAATGAATAAATGAATAAAAAAAGTGTCACATTAAGTAGTTCCAGTAAAAATATAAAAAATTAGGATAAAAATATGTCTAGCATGAGATATGAATTTGATGCAAATTATGGAAGTAAAGTTACAATTAATATTAAACTGACATTGAAGGACAGTTTAGACGGAAAGGCTTATCTTTATAATAGTTATTCAATGCAGTATACTAGTTGTTTTTATGAAAAATAATAACATGATAGAGAGGAAGGTAAATATGTGCTGCCTTTTTTACCTTCTTGTTTCTACTTATTACTTTTTTTATATTAATAAATTCAGGCATTCTATAAAAAAGATTCCTATTATAATTTTATTTACTACAAGCAATGGGTTTAAAGCAAGAATAGAAATTTATGCAGAATAAAAGAATATTTTGCATAGTAATAATTTAATCTTGTCGATATAATTTAAGTTCAAAGAAAATATTAGGAAATGAATAAAATTATTCTTGCAAATGTGTTTCACTCCTATTTTTCGTCTCGTCTTTTTTAAACCAGTTTTGAGTACATCTTATTTAAAGAAAAATGTCTTCTTTTCTTCGAAATAGCGGCGATCTTCAAAGTTAGGAAAGGTGTATAACTCTATGTCTTTGTTCATCACAAAAGAAATCTTTGTTCATTTACTTACAAAAATTTTATCCCTAGCCCTCAATATGTTTACCTGGCAAAATCATCTATATTTGTTTCGGAAAACCTACTTAACCCTACAAATACTAATAGAAGAATAAAATATTTTATTTACTCTAAGAGTACTTGAAAACTTCAACTCCGAGTTATTTTAATTTGTATGATGCGATCAAAGAAGTTTGATTCTTCACTTTAAAGAGAATATGTTTCCATTAAATAAGTTTGCATTTAGGAAGACCTGAAACAAAGTTGTAGAAGAAAAGGCTTTTTCATTTAAAGTTCGAAACATGAATCATTTGTTCCGGAGTTTAGATTTGTATTACAAATTCTCTTTCACGCTCTAATTTTTTGAGTACACCATGTCTTTTTTTTGTACCTTTCTTGGAACACTTAATATATTGAAAACTTACAAATTTTTTATTAATTGGAAACTAGACTTATCTATAAAGAAGTTGGCAAACATTAAAAAGGTTTACCTGGCGTTTGAAATAGTGCAAAAATATTAACCCCAATGTTTGGTATTTGTATTGAACCAGCTTTTTTATAGTTTACTTAACCATTGATGCACTTAAGAATTGAAGGCAGACTTAACACATAAAAACTCAAAACAAAGCCTAAATTTGAGCTCGAATTCGATGAATTTTGTTCGAGTTTCACCTTACTCCAAGTAAACATACAGGAGGCCTAGTTCAACATAAATAGATGTGTTTCTGTGTGCACGGTCTCTACTCTGTCATAAAAGAAACAAGAGAAAGCTGCTTTATAGAGTATATGGGGTTGCAAAACAACGATTTGAAGTTTATGCGAAGACCTCGGAAGAAATAGACCGACTTTCCCGTATTTTAATGCACTTCCATGGAGCTTCCATGTTGTAATAAAAACGGGGAGTGAATATATAGGACAGGATGGAATAACAGTCCTTCTTCAGAATTCATTGAAAACGTCAGTTCCACCTAATAAAAAGAACTAGGGTCTTCCGGGAATACTTTCCACAGTGGATCCTAAATTTTTGCTGTTGTGGTGGTTGCGAAACAACGGGAAGATGAGATAGAATCGAGAGACATTTAATCTCAGAACAATTGCGTTTTAATATGTTGAACGAGACAAGACGTATAACTTATTTTTTGGCTATGCGAATACGCTTATAGTGATACACTCTCCAATCAGATGGTTTATACTTGATGGTACTATTCCTCTAGACAAAACAATTGTACGTTTTGTCGTTTCTTACGGTTCATGGGGTCAAGTATGTACGCCAAGCATTATGTTCTATTGGTTAGTAAATATAAGAAAAAAATACATTCTATTGATTAATAAATGAGCTGTTATTTTTTAAAGTGGTATAAGTCCATTTTTTCATACATCGAGATATTTAAGGATTTGCATTTAAATTCATTTTAAAATATTGCAAAACGTTACTCATCGGATGATTTTTTAACACTATAAACATGTTAAATTTTATCATGCAATATTAATTATTAACATTGTTAAAGAAAATAAACTCTTTTTTTTTCAAACTGGACTTATACCACTTTCAAAAATAATGGCTCAAATATAAGAAAAAACACTACATTAAATTGATTAGTAAGTATAAAGGAAACATTGCGTTTATTTACTGTCAATTATTTCGAAACGAACGATGTATATTATTAATCAGCGTTTCTAAACTTCAGTCTACTTATTAGTAACTATAAAAAAAATGTTGCAATCTATTGATTACAAAATATACTAATGCAGCGCTTTATGCTTATTAGTAATCATAATAAAACAATTCATTCTATGAATTGATAAAAATAAGGAAGCACTGCATTCTACTGATTAGTAAATGTAAGAAAACACTTTTGAAACCAATTATAAAATATAGTACGTTGCGAATTACAACTGAAACTAAGCCAAATTATAAAATCTAAATATAATTTATAAAACCAATGTTTGTACTGTATACAAATAAGTTTTTTGAACGGGTCTCCATCAAGGTAGATATTTTAAGGTAGGACGTGAAACTACAAATCAGTAGTAGCTTAAATTGTAAAAGTATGCTATTAATTATTATTAATAAACTATTAATTACTATTAATTATTATAAATATACTATTAATTATTGTAAATATACTATTAATTACTATAAATATACTATTAATTATTATAAATATACTATTAATTACTATAAATATACTATTAATTATAAGAAATATACTATTAATTATTAAATATACTATTATAAAATATAGTACGTTGCGAATTACAACTGAAACTAAGCCAACTTATAAAATCTAAATATAATTTATAAAACCAATGTCTGTGCTGTATACAAATATGTTTTTTGAACGGGTCTCCATCAAGAGGTAGATATTTTAAGGTAGGACGTGAAACTACAAATCAGTAGTAGCTTAAATTGTAAAAATATACTATTAAGAAAAGAAATGTACTAATTCTCTTAACGTTACTTATTATTACTACATATCTCTAAACAAACAGAATAAATGAAAGTGACTAACAAATGTAATAATTTTAGGAACGTAAGTAAGATTTAATAGTAAATTGCCGTAGCTTATCATTAGTTTTTCATAAACATTCTTAGTATACAAGAATATAGAAACTAAATTTACATGACCTATTGCGAAGTATATTTAAAGTGCTTGAAATAATAGCGACTGTAAATGCCATTTACAAATTAATATTTCTCGGAGACTGCTAATTCTAAATTAAGTTCCATGAGTATGTACTTGATCAAATGGTACACCGAATCTTAGTATCCCACTGGACCTCATAGCGAAAACTAATGAGCTTTTAGTATGTTACGACCGGGTACCGAGTATGTTGTTTATCTAAGACTATTTGTTGCAAGATTGAAGATGCAGGATTAATCAATCTATATCATCAAATTTATTTCCATATTCAAATTAATAAATCTGTTTTTGAGTTAAACGTACTTTTGAATTCAACTACTACTGCACCAATTAACTACATATTAACTAACGTTTAACTGATTATTTTTCGATCAGTGGAATTAGAGTAATATCCTTTTAAATAAATATAAGAATATTTTAAAGTATATTTATGAAATAGGCTTAGTAACAAGACATATTTAGGAAAAAATTAAGTGTTGAAACCATGTGTAGGAGAAATTATTTCTGATAAGGGGAGAAATATTTACACAGTATGGTGAGCATATTTACACGATTTAAAAAATATACAAATTATTAAGATGTATTGAACAAGCAGTTTAAAAATTCAAGTTAATAAAGGGATATTTTATTGAAATGCAATACTATCACTCTATTTTTTGGACACTGCTAAAAAAGTTAGGTTGGTAAGTACAAACTTTAAGCAGTAGTGGTTACATTTTAAAGCAAATAACTTGTCATAACTAAATGGAAAATAAGTTTGTCAGTGTTAAGCATCGTTATTTAATAAAAATAGTAAAATTTCACAGTTTACTCATTCAAGGTGATTACAAAGCAGAAGAGCCTACGTTGCATAAAACATAATTTAGAATTCTAAAAATATTGTAACACGTAAGAAGTTAACTACAAAAAGAATACATTTCACTTCATACCCTCATCTGACCCTGAACATATATCTACTATCATAAAAGTAAGTGTTTGTTTGTGTTCTGTGAGAAGTGCCCTGTCGAATCTATGGCACTTACAATAATGAAATTTAACACACAGGTAGCCCTAAATTTTTTCGATTTTTGTGTCATACCCGAATTTTAAAATTTAATTTAGAACTTGTTTTAATTAATTAATTAGTTTTTTCACCTTGCGTCCGGAATGTGACGTCACAGCAACCTTGATGAAAGAAAGGAGGATTTTGCGATTTTCGACCGCTAACGTCACAAGTGTTTTTCGTCCTAATGCCATTGAAACCATTCCAAGTTTTCCGATTTTAGAGTGTTTTGATTCACGTTGTTGATTAGTATGACTTTCTTTCTAGCGATTTCAACTTTGTCACCGACACACACACAAAGACTATGAGGTTTTCTATCTTCGCGATGCGATCGTTAAAGATAGAGTAAAAATTTCAACGGATTTAAAATTTACGGAGAAGTTTACTTCACATCGTTACCTTAAATAGGATTTCCTTTAAATTAATAATTTTTCAATTGTAACCCGTGTAACGTGCCATGTCGGATAGAGGTGGGACTTATTCTTAGAATTACTGTTTTTTCTTTTCAATGTTATCAATATCAGTAAAATTTAACGTGGCAAGCCCAAATTTTTCATTTAAATCTAAAATATTTTAAAACTAATTTATTGGCATTTATACTACTAACCATTTCGTGGCCATTAAGGCGTTGACTGTGGAGTTCGTTTGCGAAGCAAACCAAATGGGAATACGTAGCAATCACTGGGCTTGGCGAGCGTTTGACCTGACGTCACGAAAAGAACTGTCACGAACAACGCCATGCTGACCACACAGTGGCTAGGTTAATATATAATTTACATATACACGTAATTTCTTACTTAAAATTCCAACCAGTTTCAATAAAACCATTTTCATTTTGTCTTGAAATATAATTTCTTATTAACCTCTATATTTTTGTTCCAAATCGGAAAAATAAGACAAAGTACATAGATATACACAAGAAAAAAACGTCTAGCCAATAATTTCCAACTTCATGTGTATTTGAGAAAAGTAACTCTGAAATTTATACGTTATGATTGTTTTAACATCTAAGAGCTTATTCGTTCTGCAATCAGAAGTCTTTACTGTATGACTTCTAACCAGTTTTGACATTCTCTGTCAACATAACGCTTTTTAGGATGTTTCCAACCATTCAATTTGGTTATTTAGTGATTGTGTGTGCTGTTGGATTTAATCAATATTACACTATTCGTAAATCTCCAAGCGCAGAGGAAATTATTAAATAAACGATTTCGATATTAGGTATAAAAAAAAACTGTGTATGTAGCAACCTAAGGCAAGAATACAAAACCGAAACTTTTTCGAGATAAAAATACTTTTTAAATATACAACAGTAATACAAAAACAGTATGCCCCGAATTTAAAATCTCGAATACAATCCAGAATCGTCAAACGAAAAACCTTATCGTATTCCAAATGTTCCTTCCCAAACCAGATTGTTCAGACCAATTCACAATCTATATTCCCCATCTATTTACATTTCCCAGACATTGACTGATTATGGTACATAAACGCTGAACATTATCCAAGAATATTGTCCAAACCCGTGTTGAAGATTACCACAGCAGAGCCGAAGAAACAATTGGTGTTTTCTGGTCCCCCATCAATCATCGGATTACTACTCGGTCTCATGAATCATTGGCAATTTGATTTCATCAAAGCGCTAGGTTTGGGTTCAGGAAGCCCTTTAATTAAGTAATGTCCGCGCAGATGTTATAAAACCCGATGAAACCCCCCTCCCTGACGACCTGGCGTTGCGTGGAGGTGAATGATTATTTGATAGCATAGTTAGTTGCTTGATTGGTTACTCCGTGAATGGCTCGACCAAACTGGTTTGCCAACGCCAAAGGCTGCCCATCAGAGCAAATTACAAACGGTGGATGTCTGTGTGGATTGCAAACTCAAAGTAGAAATCGGAGGTGTCCAGAATACTCTGTGGGAATGTGTTAATGTGAATAATTTCAATTTCATGGTATTTCACTTACATCCTGAACAGTTTCATAGAAATTAAAACCATACTAAACTTCAGATTTGTAATGAAGTTATCTTAGTTTCAGTAAACTCACTGTTTACGGCATCTCCAGATTGGTTCGTTAGAACTTAAGAACATTTTCAATTTCAGTTTAAATAAAATTATGAATTTAAATAACTATTTGTTGCCAGAATCTCTTAGACCGAGAATAGGATTTTGGAACCTAAACTATTCTAAACTTCAGATTTAGAATGAAATTATCTTGATTTTAATTAATTCATTGTTTTCGTCATCTGATTTATGTCTAGATTAGAGCTTAATATCATTCTGAACTTCATTTAAATTGGAACCATAAAAATTTAAATAAACTATATTGTGTTGAAAGCATCTCTTACACCGAGAATTGGTTGTTAGAAATTACAAAATTATGATTCTGGTTTTGTAAGTAGATATGTAATAAGTATATAAAATCGTTTTTAGTCTTCGTCGTATGTTTATCTCGATTAGTTTGTCACAGCTTAAAGTTATTCTCTACTTCAGATTCAGATTGAAATTATCAAAATTTAAACATACTCATTGTTTTCGGCTGCGTCTCAGTTTTATCCACAGTAGGTTGTTTGAATTTAAATCTATTCTGAACTTCAGTTTAAATGAAATTATATGAATTGGAATAAGCATTTTGGTACCAGTATCTCTTATTCCTAGAATAAGTTTTTAGAAATTAAAAGCATTAAGATCTTTGCTTCTATAATGATTTTCTATCATTTGTAAATAAATAAGATCGTCAAAGCTATTTTTTTACCCTTATACACATAGTTTAAAACAATTCTGAGCTTTGGTCAAAGAATGAGGTTGTATGGTTTGTTAGTTTTTAGTTTTTATGATGAAGGGTCATTTTTGGCCGAGGTACGCCAAACACAAGGCAGCAACGTCAAGTAATAGACAAACACAAGAAAAGCTTTCCTGACAAAAATGAGAGAGATACACCCAGGGGGGACTTGAACCAGGTAATGAATTTGTTTGTAACTGAAAAAAATAACTTTTAGCTAGCATATTCCTAGAATTATATAGAAGTATTCGGTCGCTCTAATACAATTTCATAGCAGCAGTCTGTTTACAGAAGGTAATAAAAAATCTAAAATACATAAATCAGCGTAGAAAATTGTGATCAAATGCGGAAATAGGTTTAAACACAAAGAAAATACAGAGCCTCCCTAACAAGTGAATGGGATTGAATTAAACTGAAAGTTCAAAAGTCATTGTGTAGAATTATCGCATAGTAGCATAACTGTGCTGTGTCGTTTCTGCCTTACTATGTATTGGAAATAAAATAAAAAATATTATGTTCAAATATAATTAATAAAATTATAAAATAGCATTATCCCTCATGTTTACTAAATATATAATTTAGAATGTAGTAACTGACAGACGAATGCTTTTATGAGCATGGTAAATAATTTGAATAGCACTTTTAATAGATTTTGTTATGTTTAAAATAATTCAAGCTGTTATTTTTTTAAATACTTTTCATGCTTCATTGTTTGGATGGTGCTCTGAAATAGAAAGACACTTTTTGAGGTTACATTTAAAATTTTAATGCATCCTACGCGTTCATAAAACACTTAATGATTCCAGGAATGTGAGACGGAGGAATATTTTTGAAACCCGCTGTGTATATACGTATATGCTTGCACAGCCATCCCCTTCTACGAATTTCTATTACGGTGAAAATCAAGTCACACGTCTCTCTCTTTTTGACCTGACTTTCTCCTTTCACGAAAGTAAATCAAAGAAAGTGCACTTTAATTGTGCATTCCAATCCACAAAACTGCGTTCGTAAAAATTACGGGACCGAATTCCTCGAAAACAAACCAAAAAATGTTCGCGCGTCGCGAATTCCAAATGGCGAGACATGGAAAAAGCATTACGCATTCAGTAATCTCTACCTAATTTACCAACACCCATTCAAAACGGAAACCCCCACACATTGCGTAATAACAATAAAACTGCAACAAAAAGAAAGTACGGTTCAAAAAGAAAAAAAATACTCATCGCCCCCCTCCGTGGTAGATATACATCTAAACGCAACTATAGAAGTAAAAATAAAGCAGAGAGCACGTGACCACCATTCCAAATTTACTGGCGAAAGGACGAAGCAAAAAAATATAATTTTTTCCAGGCCTTCCCCTCAGAAATGTAAAACTTTGAGGTTATGTGTGTACCATCTACAAAATACTCCCCACCCCCTCAATCGAAATGATTCAAACTGGTCACGTACAAACTGGCTTTTAAGGACAAAGCTCTTTTTTTATTTCTTCCATTCGGTGTAAGACGTGTGGAGGAGGGAAAGCGGTAAGGGGCTTTTGGTCCATTATTGACACCCATCCAAGTTTTTACTGACCTCTTAGAAGATGGTGAATACTCCCCGTACCGTACAGCCTCCCACACAATGTATTTTTACTTTTGTGGGGGATTTTTCTTTCGGACATACAGGTTGCCCACAACGTGGAACAAAATTATTAAATTCAGGCTCGGGCTATACAACATTCGGATTTTTACGTTACAAAACAGTTTGATAAAAATTTGATTGTAATGTAGGCTATAACCAAATGATTGAACTGTAATTTGGAAAGATGAAAATCATTACATTCAGGCTCGGGCTATACAACATTCGGATTTTTACGTTACAAAATAGTTTGACAAAAATTTGACTGTTATGTAGGCTGTAACCAAATGATTCAACTGTAATTCGCATTGATGAAATTTTAATGATGGAAAAATGAATGGTAAACTGTACCAATTTCTAGTAATGCAAATTTTTTAGGTTTTATAAGTAGACGTGAAATATAAGCAGACTGTACATTGCTATCGAGAGGAACTTCTGTCAAACATGTCGATTAGTAGTCATGTGAATGTTCTGTGAAAAAGTGACTTGTTTGACTTTTTGACACCGTGTATCCTCGTATGGATGTGTAACCGTGTATAGCAGGGTAGGTGAGTGAATGTTCATTGCTACAGATTGGCAACACAAGTAGTCAAATCGCCAAAGTATACTTCTATCAGATGATAAATCAATGGACCAATCAGATTATGGATCAATGAATGGGCGTCTTTTTGTCTCCTGTGGACAAATAAGGTAATGAATATTAGGAGGCACCAAGCAGATGACGTAACCAAGTTACTACTAGCTTTGGTCACATGATCTTGGGCACATAAAAAGGTTGTCCATTACTTACTCTACTTTTATACTTATTTTATGATTTTAATCTAAAATGAGAAGAAAATGGTATTGATCCCATAGTGAACTAGTACCAATATACATTTTGCATCTTTGCATGAATGGTCAAATCTGCTCTTAGTAAATATTTTAATTAAAAATGTATTCCATTCCATACAATGGCTCAGACCTATATACGTATATTATATTGATCACATAAAAGCAAAGAAAGCTATAATTTAAGAGTTAAGTGGATTTTCGTGTTGAATTTTTATGTTCTAGCTTTTTCAAGGGTGTCTCGAAACTCTCTGAAAAACTTCAAAGGTAATTACGGAACATAAAAATAAACCGTATTCACATAGGGATGTCCACAATTACCATTTGAATTTGAGATTACAGTTTGGCAGCTTTTGCTATTGTCATTTTAGTGGCTGATTTCATACCTGTATCATCTCATGAATACTGAAATGGCTGAAGTGAACTTTTGTGATTCCTTTTTATCTTTTGATCTTGCAGTTACCACAACTTACAACTAAAAAGTGCACACAATTTAGAAATGCGAAATTAATTCATAGCGAAAGAAGCATGAGTCCCGCTCATTGAAAAATATAGTCTGTCCCAAATATTCGGAAATCGTTTACATTGCGCAAAGAACAAAAATAATACTCGAAATAAATGAAATATCATAGCTTAGATTTCAGAATTTTTTTTTTTTTTGAAAAATAATTTATTTTTCAGCAGTACTGGAAAATCAAATCAAAGTAATCGTAATACTAAATATACATTCCGATTTTTCCAAAAATACCAAATTATGGTTGATTTAAGTATAGTTACTCAGATGTTTTAGCATAAACTCATGTAAATATTACAATAAAGAAATGGTTAATACTGCAATCAACTAAACTAATAGATAATGTTTAAAATAAAACAAATTAAAATCTAATATCTGTAATAAAATTCATGTGATGCATACACAAACACAAAATCATCAAACATAGAACAGAAAGACAAACAGACAGACTTTCGCAACCAAAATCACTCATTAAATGAAGACAAATGCTAACAGTATGCAAATTTCCATGAAAATATATTAAACCGTGTGGACGTGTATAGGGTACATAAATACATGCAGACAGACAGACACCAAACGCGCAAGAGGTGGATTTGGCATCAGAAGGGTCCGAAACGGATAGGAAAGTTGAAATGGGTCGAAAATATTCAATGTACAAACAAACACTCCATTCTTAGTTACATAGATTCAGGCGCAAACGGAGATAACACATTATTGTAACCATGATTGAAAAATAAAATTTGGGAACTGAGAACAATTCGAGACCAGGTGAAATAGAGTGTTGTTTAATATTCTGTATAATTTTGTATCGTCTTTAGAGTTTTTGATAAATATTCTTTTTTTAATTAACGTTTCGTCTTCATGTATTCAACCAAAATGCTCATCTACAATTATTAAATACAATCGAACTGAGAGTCTGATACGTGATACGTAACCGGACGACAAAGTCCGATTTACCACATGACGTATCCCAACAGTGGAACTGTTGCCCAGGTTGTTACATGTGTTCCATAAATAACTGGGAAATACACCCTACACTGGATGTTCAGTGGATCATTTTTAGAAACATAATAAACATTTTTAACGATAAATGTTTAGAACATAACGCTTTTTTTTATATTATACGACTAGGAACAAAAAAAAGGAATGAAATTCCTTATTTTCTCGAAAACTATTTTTGTGATGGTGAAATATTGAATGTTTCCCTCAAATCCCGTGAAACTGCTCGCAGGCACCTGGGAAACACTTATCTAGACAATTGTCTTCAGGTAACTTATAAGAACAGAACTTATCAGAAACGAACCCGATCTCTGTACGTACACTCCTTGCCTAACTTTGATTACAAATCACGAACACATAGCAATGACAATATCAGATTCACTGCTAAAGATTGAATTTTTACAGGCAATTATTGGTTTAAAAATGTTTTAATGAGCAGTATGAACTATTCAGTAGTGTAATTTTAAACTCACGGGAAAAGGAAAACTTTCGGGCTTCATACCTACTAAGGGAAAAAACTCCCCCCCCCCCTCGAATCGATAATGTTCAGGATACTTGGGACATTTCATAATAATATACCTCTAAGAACACAACTAATCAGAACATTTAATGAGGCCTTTCTTTGGTCATGCGTTTCCAAAAAGTGATCAGTGTTCGAGAGGAGGCAGTTGAATTTATGTTGCACTGCAGCAATTTGAGGTAAGTTAGTGGCACCGTTGCGGAATAAATCCAAGAGAGGAAAGATCCGAGGATAAAATCTCGTAATTTTGAACCATTACCAGATGACGAGTCACGGTGTTCGGAAATTCATTTCGATCACGAACTTCGTCATTTCAGCAACTTGAATTTTCCCTGACATTTGTTGGTTAAAGATTAAAAGCACTTGTGGACAGTTTCGTAATTATCAATACGGTTAAGCCATTCGATAACGCAATTTGCAACTTGCGAGAAAACTGCACAGTTCCTACTTCCTATTTCCGAAGGGAAGTTCCATTCAAACAATGCATAATGATATACCTTGGACTAACACAACTAATAAGAACCGAACGAGTTCTCTTCTTGTACCACTCATTACCAACTTTGATCAGTTTTCTGAAACCCATTTCAATCCCAAAGTTAGTCACGTCATCAACTTGAATTTTCGCAGCTATTTGTGGGTTAAAAAATTATGAACTTGTTGTCAGTTTCGCAATTGCCGATAAGTGTAGGCCATTCGAGAAAATTGTGTAATTTTCCTTCTTCATACCCCTTAAGCGAAGCTCCATTCAGACATTTCATAATCATAGGCAATGTAAGAACACAACTAATCAGAAACGAACGCGATCTCTTTTTTTGACAACGTATTGGCGAACTTTGACGACAGAGGGTTCAGAATCTCATTTCAATCCCAACGTTAAAGTCACGGCAACAGCCTTCATTGGTATTCGCTGGCGAACCCCGTCCAAACATGACCAGAACCGTACTATAGAGTACACATATGCCCTGCGTGATACGATGGTCGGGGCTTTATCCTCAACCACAGGGAAAATTTCCAACATTCACGTACATCCCATCATGCGATTGGAAATCCCGCAATTCCATCTGTGTCCCCCAATTACCTTTTCCGTCCATGGTATACTCTGGTCCGCGGATGACGTCAGGAAAATGGGGTGCGTTCCGAAAGTAAAGCCAAAGCTGCCATGTTCGATTCATCATGGTCGGGATTTCGGAATGAGGGTATTGGAATAGGATTCGGAATTTTACTTGGTTTCCATGGTTATCATTTCTGAAATATGCATGAGATGGAAGTATTTTCTGAGCAGGAAAGATAGGGGAAAGGGTATTATGGGGTTATATAGAATAGCGTCGACATGATCAGTGCTTTAGAAAGGGAACTTTTTGAAAAAATAGTGTTTTGGAAGAGGGTTACTCAGATTATTAAGGTAGAAGAGAATATCTGGCACGCGTGATCAAACTTTTTCCGGTTGCGATGTAATATACTGTAAACGGACTTTTGTAACTTTAATACTCTTCAAGGTTGATGGTTGTTCTCTTGCATCTATGTGACAAAAATAAGGATCTGGAAAAGGGTACTCAAGGTTATTACGATAGAAGATGAAGTATTATATGCGTGATCGAACTGTTTCTGTTTTAAATCAGGTAAACTGTGAATGGGCTGCAAACTTTGTTTCCCTTCAACATTGATAGTTATTTCTTTGTTCAAAAAATAACATATTCATGTAAAAAAATGAATTTTTATTTACGAAATCCAAAATGATCTTCTGGTCTTGACTAGATGATCCATGAATTTCCCTATTATGTATTATACAAAATATATAAGTAATTTTATATATTTGTTAATAATTTTCATGAAAGTTTATCAGATTAAAATATGGTTTTTAAAAACGTCTTTCTGTCCTTTACTGGTTGCTGATACTTTAATAATAATCACCACAAGACTTGATAAAAATTACAATAATATCCATAAAATCACTGTTTTATTTTGAAATTTGCAATTTCATTTTTACTATATTGAAAAAGTTTCACGGGTTGAGTATAATCAAGAAGTCCAGGAGTATATTTTGCGTCATAAGGAAGAAGGATTTTAATCTCTGGATTATTTAACTCATTTTGGTTAATTTACGATTATGGAACGATACGACTGAATAGGAAACGAACAAAAAACTATAAAAAATATTATAATTCCAAAAGTCTATTTAGTTTGTCTCATTTTAAGCAGAAAAACATTTATAACGTTTGCGAAGAAATTGTCGATTTTTTATAATCTATGTAATATTTGCCTTTCCACCACTATTTTCAATACATACCAAGCTTTGATATTCTTTGAACATTGCGCAAATAAAACACGTATATGCCTTCTGCATACTGCAGTCTTTCTAACCAGTTTTTACCTTTTTGACCAATATAATATTTCTTAGGATTCTTTCAACCAATCTGAGTACAATAACTAAGGCTAAACTTTTGAGGAACGTTGAAATTGGTTATTTAGCTTTTAAGTGTATTATAGAGGAAAAGCAACACTACGCTACTCTTGAATCTCGTGGTGCTCAGAGTTTAAAAATAATTTTTTTTTTCACAACAAACTAAAATATATTCCATTAGTTTGAGGAAAGTAGTGTTCGGTAGGATATAATGGCAGTGTGAGGTAACATGAAAAAAGAAAATAGACTTGTACTAAATTATGAATCTAAAAGTCCTGTTAAATTCAGAAACTTAAAGTAAATACCAAAAGCTCTCAGTAAAAATATTTTGCTAAAATAGTCGTATATAACATGTAATACATACGTGGTGTGTGTAAGTCATAAAATTAAAAAAAAATTAAACTCTAGAAAGCTACATATTCAAACATTTGTAAATTTTAAGATACGTGGTTTTAATGATCATCCTGTTTAGCTTTAGTTTAGCAAATTAGACAAGAATTTCTAAATGGTAGTTTCTTATAAAAATGTCAGCCAAAAATTTTAATTTTGAAGCGTTATACATTTTGCACCCCGTCAAGAAAAGTAACACAAGTAAAAAAATAAAAACTTTGGTGTTATGCCATTGAAAAATACGCATGAGGTGCCCCAGCATGTTATATTACTATTCTATAGAATATAATAGAAATTACCGCCATAAATACTTACCTAAAATTTAAAAGAAGCTTATACTATTTCAATATAAGTTTTATAGTATCGTTTAAGTTGATGTTTCTCAAATTCTGCAGTTTTGAGCTGCGTCACTTTTCTTGCCGTGGTGTGATATATCATACTTGGTTAAAGACGTTTTATGTTTTCAACGTATATGATACAAGCAATTTTTTCTTTGAGTCTGTTTCTTTTATAAAGTTACAACAATCAATTCAAATAATTATACATTAAAATTTTTTTTTAATAAAATGTATAAATATGCCTTAATGTAACTAAAATTCCAACGATTCAAATGAGTCCAAAATTAAAAACACAAATTATAATAGCTGATATCAGTATTAATGGGAAATTATAAAGAGTAAGAAAATTTGGGATTTTTCGGTTTTAAACTTAGTAAAATTTAGATTCAACCTGATAATTTATAGTTAAAATATCTGATTAACATTAAACTTGTTAATTGATACTTAAAATTGTTTAATTATCATTTAACTTGTAAATATTTAAAAATATTAACGATTCTAATGTTAATATATTTTGAAAAATTTGAGTAGTAAAGGTTCGACTTTTACTCCACCGATTTTACTCTATAGTTTCTAATTGCTTGAAAGTTTATTTTAGGTAAGTATAATAACTGGTACACCTGTTTCAGCTATTATTTTTAATTATTAAACAATGTTTTGCATTATGTTTGAAATATGCTAAGTCTTTTTTTCTGATTAATGGCGTCGACAGATATAACCTGGATCTTAGCATTCGGACAGGACCAGGTAGGCATTAGAGCTTGGAGAACAAGAACAAAAACCAAAAACCCAGAAAAAAAAAACTTAAAGTAGAAATAGTTGAAGTCCTCTAAGCAAAAAACTGTAAAAATAAGGAAGAAAAAGAAGATGATCATTAAAACAGACTCCTTGGTGAAGCTGGTATCTTCAGTATTGAATTATACGGCAGGACAAAATCTCTGAAAGGTTGGATACAATGTCCCAAATGTAAAGTATGGACGGATGAAGCCTGTAGCAATGCAGAGGAGCATGATCAAGATTTATGATTTATGTTCTTAAAAATTTTTACAAATCCGATAAATTAAGTAATTTTGAATTTAATATGATTGGAATATATTATAAATTAAGTTTTATTCTATGATTTTTTAACCCACTTATATTCCTCAGTGTAGGAAGACCATTGTGCTAATTTATTGTTAGAAATAAATATTTCAGCAGTGAAATAACGACGTTTTTTAATTATTCCTATATATATATATATATATATATATATATATAACCGGGTTTATCCGACATGGTCGGATAAAACCGGATGCTTGCATACTTCCAAAAAATAATTTATTTACCCTCCAAAATATAGTTCTACATTGAAAAATATTTATTTTTGAAACTAAAGAATAAATTTATCATAAAATAGAAATTTAAGGAATTTTATTCACGTAGATGCATAGGAAAACACATTTTGGGTCCCGGTTTTGTCCGACTTTCCACTATGTATAGAAAATTTAAAGAATATAAGAAAATTTTTAATTGACTCGTTGTACTAAAAACGTGAAAAAGTGCTATATAATATAGAACATTCAAAGACTTTGTCATGGAGCGTCACAAAATATAGATAGTTTTTATACAAAATGTGTATATTTAATTGGTGCTTTGTGACAAAGGAATAAATTGCAATTACTTTAATTACATCAGACGTCTTTTACACATTGGAACAGGTTCAAAATATTTTTGTTTCTCCCTCTCTCAAAATGAATGCATCCCTCCACAACAAAAAATATCTTATCGGTAAAAATGCAACTTTATTCAATCAGTTTTGCAACTAAATTCTCATGAAATGTATTTCGAACCTAAAGAAGCATTTACTAATTTAAGTTGCTCAATTGTTTCAGTAATGGCGTCTCAATCATAATTAATCTTACGAATTTATTTTAACAATCAAGCATGTGCTTTAATGTGGACAAAGAATAACAGCAACAATTTAATATTATAATATTATCACGAGGAAATATTTAAAAATTTGAAAGAAGAAAATTTAAAAGTTTATTTGTATGAAAGATAAACACAGCAAAGGACTTCAAAAATGGAATGAAAAGATAAATAAATAATAACCAGCATTAGATAAACAAAATTATAAATATCGTTTGAAGTTTTATGATACGTCACAAGATGCTTCTAGGAAGTTCTACGTCTTATCATTATCGAAAATAAAACACTTAAATAAAAAAAGACCTGTGGGAAAATATCGTCTGACATCAAAGCTTAATGCCGTTTTTGAACCTGGAACTCTTTATTTTCTTTCAGTTATGTATCATCTCTACAATTTCCACAGACGAAATTACTGGACGGAGTATTGAAATTTTCCATACAGTATTTCATCCACACAATTCTCCAATTTTGGGCACACAAAAACTGATTTATTAATTTCCAGTTTTATTTTAAGACATACCTTTTGAAGAGAGACCATTTTCTGTAATCATAAAAGTTTTCTCAATTTCTTAATATATTTCAGTACATGGGAAATTTACACAACGTAACATGTTCTTTTTATCGTCCTGTCAACGGGTTCAAAGTTATGTACATAGTGCTTCGAAGGAAAATTACCCTTGTTTTAAAAACAAATAAATTTAACATAAAACAAGTATTCAACATTCACAAATGCATTTTGCGACAAAACACACAGTAACAACATTTTTGGTTGCTTGTTTTCTCCAAAAAAAAGCGGCATTTTAAATGAGCCTCTAAAATATTTTCTAAACATCGCAATTGAAAAGGCTCCAATGAAAACGAATTCACAAATGACTCTCAAAGCAAAATATGGGGAAAATCTCCTTACATAAAAGTATTATATTTAGGTTTAAATAGATGACAATAATATAACAGAAGCCGAGAAATACGTGCCTACTACAAATAAAAGGTGCAAATTAGGTACTAAATTACGCGATTCGTTTTTTAAAGCAAGTTAAACCAATTACAAGTTGTCACAAAGAGATGACAAAAATTAAAATACTACTAAAATCAGTTTAATATTTCAAAAGAGAAACTACAGAAACTCGTACTCATTCACTGTTTTGAGGTATCGAAATATTTTTTACGTCTCCATTTTAGTTTTATTTTGTCATTTCACTATACATATCTGCTACACAAGGGCTAGTTAAACTAGGATGTACTCCAGTTTTCGGTAACGGTTAGAAACAAGAGGCATTTATAATCTAATTCTAAGGAAACAGCTTCTTTTGCTTGGAAACCAAAAATTCGTCGAGTGATCAGTAAAACAGCGATGTAGCTGAATATGCGATATAAAAGTTGTAATGTAACGAGAAGCAATGGTAAATATTTTATTTTACCAATAGATACTTTAAATCCATACATTAAATTAATATAAAGCACATTCTGTTGTATTTTGTACACATTGTGTTGCTATTTTGTTTTTCAACTTCTTGTACTTGATCGTCATCTGACCACTGTTCGAAACTGCGATAAACTGTTCTTGGATCTTTACCTTCGAGATTAACTCCTCCAATTGTTCATTACGTTGCGCCAGTGTGAAGTAAATTCGACTACCAACCTTTTTGTAATTGGAGCAATTCTCGCCAAGTGATCAGGGTGCTGGCTCTTGGATTGAAAAGCTCCTGATTCGAATCCAGTCCAAAGATGTTTGTTAGTCCTCAGTGAAAGACGCTTTCTATTAATAAGTTCTAGCTAGATTGCGTCGTATGTATTTGAGATGTAGCATGATTCCACATGATACAACGGGTAAGCAAAATGGTTCATACTTCCGCCTTTGTAGTGGAACAATGCAAAATTGACCGGACATTCAGGGAAAATAATAATTCTTGAAATTCGTTCTGAAGTATAGCTTAGCAAAGAAATAAACTTCATACCATGGGGTTTTATCATTATTCTTTTTCGTTGAACGCAAAAAATGCATTAACCTCTAAAGCGTTTTCAAAAAACGAAACACCCTATTCATTTTTCTATATCAGTATATATTTCAGTTCAAGGTAAACTGTGCTTATAAAACCGAAAGCCACCACGGAAGAAGAACGTTTCTTCCGAGATGTAGCATTTGTTTTAAAACATGAGACCATGTTTTATTGTTCTTCGAAGACTTCGTAATACTTAGAAAAGCAAAAGTTTCCCGTTCTTTTGGCTAGCGGTCAATTCTCTTTTGCAAAAAACTCTTGCTCGTTCGTAAGATGGATTCTCTAAGTTTGTCAGTTTTGCGTTGTACGGAAGCATGATATACAACTTGCGCAGTGAAAGTACTAGGATTATGGTATTATAATCTATAAAATATATTTTACTCTGTTTTGTATTTTCACGAAGAAGGCTGGGAATGTTACTTCGTACATAAACAGCCAGGTAGAGGAAAATGTGACTAGATGATTCCCCTTTTTTTAAATAACTCGCACCTTTTTTTATAACAATATAAATACGTATACTTTCCAAAAACTGTCAGAGTGGTAGTAAACATAATTATAGATTATGATAATGAATTCACAGTTAATTGAATATTTTTAAGAGTTTTTAGTATGTTCTATTCATTTTGCTTGAAAAATGGTGCCGTTACAAATTATACGACTGCAATAATAGCTTTTACAACCAAGTGAAAATGAACATGATCAATGTAGGAGAGTATCAATGTAGGAGAAAAAAAAGACATATTTGGAAGGTAAAGGCTTTGTGAATGGTCTATTATTATCCTTGTATTTGTAAACGAATGTCCCAGACACATTTGAATAATCTATAGAAAACTTCCAGGATTGGATTCATTTCGGTATTAAATTGCGCCCAATTATGGCTTTTTGATCTCTTTATTAACTTAAGTCTATAATGGTTTGCATTATATATATACTTTATGGGAAAGAAAGGACGAATGAAGGTGACATATGTATTTGTATAAGCATGATAACTTTTTTGGTTTCTCTCTAATCTGGCCATTCCCAGTTACCAACGTCCCGCTGCCTTTTTGGTGATATTATGGATTAAAATACTACTAAGTACATTTGTCTTCCGCACATTGAATAGATAATGTCATCTCACATGATAAGTTTGTAAGAAAAATTACATTTATCTTAACTCTCCTGGTGGTTGTCTCAACAAAATACCTCGTCATTTTCAAAGCTGACAAGATCTTGATGGATGTGATATATCTTCATTAGAAAAACTAAAAACTGACCTGATCATCATGGATGCGATATATCTTTATGGATGCGATATATCTTTATGGATGCGATATATCTTTATGGATGCGATATATCTTTATGGACGAGATATATTTTCATTAGAAAAACTGCCCTGAACTTGACCTCATCATCATATCAAAATGGTAGCATCACCATTTGTCCTTATTCAATGGATAATCTTGACGAGGTACCTCGTAATTAACAAATTTAGTCAGACATTGATGGATGAGACCACTTCGATAACTCGATTGACACCTCTTGAGGGTTAAAAGGTAACTCTATGAATGAAATTGATATCTAGAATCTAATCTGGATATTTTAGTTCATATAAATGTTAGGAATGTGATTGTAAATGATACTATTTCATATCAGGAAATCTTTCTCACGATGTTTCCAAAACCCTTACACTTTTAGGTTAAAAAATGCTTCAAGTATTTCCACTCCACAAAATGAATACTAAAAAATTGGAATTAGAGATGAACGAAATACATAAATATTGCTCAAAACACCCGAGTTGAAAAGCGCATGGTTTTGACTTGAAAAATTTCTAAAATCTCGGAACAGTATTGGTTAGCATACAAACCAGCGTTAGGACTGTTTTATTTTATGTTATCAGAACCAGAAGAATCTAGAAGATAAATATGGCGTCATGTAGACAAAAGATGTTTTATCTGACATGATCTTCAGACCAATTGTGGCGTTCTGAGTTTAGGGTGAAGTCAGAACATGGTGAAATAAATTCTATGGTGCTGGTTGAACTCTGGACCAGTGTAATTTGGATTACGCGGAGTGAGGATTGCGCTAGTGCAGTGTTGTCCAGCAAACCTCGGCTCTTAAGCCACTTGAGTGCGGCTCTGCCACGAATCGATTTAGACTAAATGCTGGCAGTAAATATCCCGCCGGTGATGCGAGAAAAATTGCAGTTGAGGAACTTCACAAGTGTTGTGAAAAATCAAGTTCTGTATTTAATTATTGGGTGCAATCTTCCAACAATGTTAATATTGCAAGCTTTATTGTTAAGAGAATGCTAAGCTTTACTACTAAGAGAGGCAAACCATACAGACGGTGAATGTATTAAAAGTTGTTTTATAAATGCATCCGAACAGCTATTCTGAGAGAGAGATTCTTAGAAAAAACTAGAAATTCTTTAAAAAAATTAGAGTTACCACTTTTTGTTAAAACAGTAAAAGACAGAACAGTCAAAATGTCTTCGAATACTACCAATCAGCAAATCGAAGATTTTAAATTGGTTTCAGCTTTATCCATAGCTGTTGACGAATCTTGTGACATAAATGACACAGCGCACGTTTTAATTTTTGTTCGATTTACTTCTTCTTCGGGTCCTAAAGAAGAACTTTTAGGATTATTGCCACTGAAAGATCACACACTTGGCGAGTATATTGCAAATGCTGTCATTGAATGCACGGAGGACCGTATTCCACTCGATAAAATTGTTTCAATTTCAACAGATGACAAAAAGTATAACCGGAGTGAGAAAACGAAATGCAAGGTCATTCAGCAAAGTCATGCAAGGTCAAGGTTCACATTAAATGCGTGTTTGTCAAACAGGTATATTTATTTTAATGTAAAAAATAATTTTTGCGTTATTATAAATAAGATTATCGTTATGATATCTGGTTTTATTTATTGTTAGTAGCTAGTTTAAACCGATTGCTAAAAACATGGTTATTGAAAAGAAATTTGGCACTCTACAGAAATCTTAATCGTTGTACTGCTGATGTCTGGCTATTTTGACTAATGAGTTTTGCCGACCACTACCCTAGTAGTCATTCGACAGCTAACGAACAACGCAACAGTTCACATAGGGAACCAGCTTTACCTCAACAGCTATTAACATCAAGCTGCACTTTAATCGTTCGTATCATACATTTACTGTTGAATATTCACAATAAACAACCGTTCAAACTTCCCATGCATGCTTCATTCATTCCACAATCCAACATCAGGTTCAAGTATTCTCGTCAAAACTAGAGTTTCTGTCCTCGACATAACCTACCATGCTATTGTAGTCCGTTGGTCCCTTTGCGCTATTACAGGAAAGATATAAGCCCGTGCTTATGAAACTGAATCCCTCAATGTGGATGTTTAGCTACTCGGTCACTAATGGGCTCATATAAGTGTATGTAATATTTGTAATAAAAATAAAGTCATAGTAGTAAATACAAAAACTTCAAGTGCTGTTCATATAATACACATTATGAATCCAGAAATATAATGGTCATCTCACCGTGTTTCAAAGTTACGTGGTGTTGTCCTTGGATCTTTACCTTAGAGGACTGTCGTCAGTCAACCGTTGCGTTGCTCTAGTACGACTTTAATTAAAATTACCTTACCTTACCAGAAATGAAATATCTTGTAAATTCAGAGATTGTTTGCAATATGCCTTGTGTGTTCTCCGGAATTTACATTATTATAGAAAATATGTATATTGATACTTAACCCTCTAATTGTTTTCATGACATGTCTTGTGCAAGGTCTTGTCAATTTTTCTAAGGACGATCAATAAAGTCGAGAAAAAAAATCTACCCTATTTCTCCAAGAGAAAATGAAGATGAAAAGATTAAAAACAAATTATTCCTTGCCTGTAACTGGCCACAGTAGGAAGCAGGTTTCTGCAGCAGAAGATGGCCACCAGGACGGTTTTACACGCTTTGATAAACCACCAGTATAGTTAAAGAATTAGATCATGAGACACAAACTTGACAACACGGTTTTTTATTTTCTTCATTGAAATGTGAGGTAGGTATTTCAGTTTTACGAAATGAGTAAAACCTGAGATCTGAGAGTCTGGAAAAGGTGCCGGAAGAGCATCATATCGTATAAGTGGTAGGTATTTTAATTAATTCGCAATGGAGCAACACATGAGCTATTGGCCAGGGTCCGGGATCAAACACGAAGGGAAAGAACTAAGGACAACACAACGTGATTTGTTTCAGAGGATTTGTGATTTTAAAAAATTTGTTTACATAGATTTTGAGCAACGGTCAGACGTTGAGGTCACGCATGAGCTGGCAACGCACTCTCCAGATTTTTACTTCACACCTATGTGAGGACATTTAAGACCACAAGAGATTGAACGTGCACTAGTCCCCTTCATACAGAACGGACTTTTGATAAAAATTATTCATGATTTTTTAAAATTTGTTACCATGCATTTTGAGCCACGGTCAGATGACGGAGTTACACCTGAGATGGCACCCCACTCCAAATTTCCGCATACGCCAACGTGAGGACAATTAAGGACACGAGAGACTGAACCTGCACCAGTCCCATTCATTTACGACGGATATTGGTTACATTAGAACTCGCAATTCTCTGGTTGCAAATCCGTTACTCTTCAAAACTGGCTACCGTGGCCCATGAAATGTGGAAATCGTGTTATCTATACATGTTTACACTTTTACATTCTTAATATAACGTGAGATGATTCAAATTAAATGTACAGATTTGTCGATTCTTTGTTTACTGTCACTGTTTGATTCTTATTAGAGTGAAGGGTTGCACTCAAAATAACAATTAAAATTAAACCAGTTGCTATCAACCCCCTAGTTGTTTTTCTAGGTATCTCCATGATAGCAAAACTGAGCCGGTATTGGTGAACACAAGATATTTTATCACAAAACACTGATGAGAACGTGATCTCGTCACCAGAATAAAATCAATCAGATTCTGATGGACGAGATATCTCGTCCACTTGGAATGTAAAACAGTGAAGTGACTTTCTTGTAAAACTTGTGGAATCCATAAAACAATTTGATAATTTACGGCTGTCAAATTCAATTCATTGAAAAAAGTGCTGTATACAAATATATTTCTTCTCATTTGATTTTCGTCACTAGTAAGATGAATATTCTGCAATAGTTTTGAGAAATACAAACCGGGAACCGGAAGTTTCTTACACTGTTCAATTTAATTCTATAGCTGCGTCTTTTTAAAATTAAAACTAAATTTTTGTATTGTATCACTATCAACGAAATGTTCATCGAAGAAGTTACCGTTTATTTCATGCGGTTGTAATCTACTGATTATAAAAGGAATAAATCTGGAACATTTTACAAACACAAATAAACGTCTTGTACGTGGGTTGAAGAAAAATTTCCTAATCCAATGTAGTATTTCCTCTTTTCAAATTAGATTCCAAAGTTTTTCTGCATGGAAATTACAGCTCATTTTTTCGAACATGCTAACAAATCTCTATCAAATACCAGTCGCAACTTTTTCCCTGCTTCCGTAAAAAAATATAAACCCATGGATACTTTCACATCCAACTTTTATTTTACCATCTACTTGACGTGCGTTTGAATCCAATGGGGTTTAATCTGCCATATATCTCTCAGGAAGAAGAATTGAACTGCAAAATGGAATGAAAAACAAATGGAATTGTTTCCCGGCTTATGCCACTCCTTTTTTAACCAAAGAAAGGAATACTTGCGTATCTTTAGAACAAAAACCAAAGAAGCAAAAAATGCATCCGGAGGAACCAAGAACTAAAAAAAAAAAGACACAATTCGTGCACACAGATGTCTTTTTTTCGAATGACAGATAACTCCGAGATTACTGTCACAAATGGGTAACCCGGTTTGTGAAATTGCGTAGCGGGAGAAGTAGACATGGTGAGTCCGAAACTAAATAAATCAGCTGGAACTGTATGTGAACTTATAGCGTGTCGCAATAGCTTATTCAATAATAAATTTAAGAAGATCTTGCTCGTAGCATTCCTCTTCGTAAAAATTTCATGTGAAATTTCACATGCGGCGTTGTTGCTCGCTTATGTCACGTTCCATTGCTTTTCATTTGACAGCTGACGCTGCTTGCGGTCGGAATCATCCAGTTAACTCCGGAAATAGCCATGTAAGAGTGCGAATTGAATGGAAAAGTTTTATTTTGAAAGAAGAAAAATTCTGTTTCCTCTAAGCAGTTTAGTTTTAGAGCAAGAAAAAATATAATAAACAATATATATAGTTAAATTTTGCGTTTGTTTTACAAACTAATCGTAAGTAGTTTTCCCAAGCGATGAATTATGGGCACTACTTCCGATTTCTCCATAGCACTCTGAGTATTTGGTTTTATAACGTATGCGAAACAAACACACATTTTTAAAAGTTTTGTCCAGAGGCCTTATTTCTAATTACCACTCTGGTAGCGACTAATTTAATTTGAAATCTCATATGCTTCGTTTTAGTCCTCTTATGTCACGTTGATTGCTTTCCATTTGACAGTTGACATTGCTAGTTAGAATCGTCCAGTTAACTTCACGAATATCCATGTAAAGTACAAATTGAATAGAAATGTTTTCTTTATAAGGAAGAAAAATTATGCTTGCTTTGCAGTGCATTTTTAGGACAAGAAGAAATGCAATCAAAATGCACTACTATATAACTGGATTTCGAGCTTGTTTTACAAAGTATTAGTAGGTAGTTTTCCAAGTGAAGAAATATGATTGCAGCTACCGATTTCACCACAATGCTCTGCGTATCTGGTTTTATAACAAATACGAAACAATCGCATTTTTAAAATTTGGTTCAGAGGACTCGGCTTTTATTAGTCCTCTGGAAGAGACTCATTTTATTGGAAATTTCATTCGCTTCGTTGTTGTCCTCTTGTATATAATGTTTTCAATTTAACAGCGGAGTCTAGGTGAAACATTCAGAAAGCTTCAAGTACAGATAAGGTGTAAGTTGAATGTAAATTTATGTTTGGAAAGGGTAAAACTGCAATTTCAAACTTCTTTTTTTGGCGAAATTTTTTTTTAATACAAATTATATTCTCTATTGTTATTTTTACGTTTCATTTTCAGCTAAAATGATTTATGACTACATTATAAGTGAAAAATTAGTACAATTTCTAAAGCATTTGGCCGCTTGGTTTGGTTTTAATACTTAGTAATAGCTCAATAGTAGCAAAAAATTTCTTTAGAGCTGTAATCATAACAAAAATATTCACAAATATGCATATCTGTCACAAGCATAATTCTCGGATCACTTGAACGTGCACACACCTAGTATGTTGTCTAAAATATTCAGGATGATGTTTCCTTATTAAAAAAAAATTGCATTTTGTAAAATTAAAGAGAATAAAACTAAACGAGAACTAACGAGACCGTGGAACTAACGAGAGAGAACTAAAGAGAATTAAAAATATGTCAGTCCTATACGTAAAAACCATTTCATATGAAGTAGTTAATGGTAATATTCTGTTAAATAAAGATAAAATTTGTTAGGATTTACGCTTGCATTTTTCGCTACTACTGTTATTGAATTTATGTTTTTCCTTTAAAACTTAATTTAGTCTCTTGATAAGGTTAAATTTAAGAGATTTTCATAAAAGTACAATATATTTGAAATAAATGCAGGGGTTCTGTCTGTTTCTGAAATTCATATTAATAAATGTACAGGGCGATCATATTTGAGATGTAAATGATAAATTTTACATTTCAACCAGCTCTTATCAAACTAAAAATATTGCTTAGATTGAATTGATTTTTAAAAATTTTTAAATTAATCTTATGCAGAGAAATTTAAAATAAATATTTAGCAACATTCTTGGTTTTATTGTTGATTTACTATTGTTTAACCTGTTAAATTCGATTTTACAGTATTTGTATAAATACTTTTCAAGAAATAAATCACCTTCTCAAAGTGGTTTTTTTAATTCAAAGAACTTACGCGTGTTTCCGTTTACAGGAAGGAGACCTAAAACCAGATTTCAAATCGAGTTGAATAAATTCGAAGGAAATACACATTTATTCAAGTCTTTTCTTAGAAAGGCTTTCAGAGTACCTCTGAACTCAGAATATAAAAGCGTATCCTAACATCAAGCACCATTATACAGTACCGAATAACTCAGAATGTAAGACATCGCAGTTTTTTTTATTCATTCTTGCCTCCACATTAGATTTCCGTGATTGCAAATGATGAAGAGTGTACGCTTTATTCTATGCAAAAGCACATATTTAATGAAACACAACCTTTGTCGGCAATGAAGTTTAAAAAAAAAACTAAAATTAGATACACTAGCTTACAATAATGAATCGGACAGCAATATGTGATGGTATAAGGAAAGAATATACGATTTAATAGAAGGATGGTCCCCCACTTGCTGCAATTACACTAGTAAACCTTCAGGGCATACTTACAGCAAGGTTTTGATACACATCTATGGGTATTTGTGTCCATTCCTGCTGCTGCAAGAATGTCTCCAGCTTAGCTGTAGATTTCGGACGTGGTTCCCTGGTCCATAAGCGTCACTCTAACTCGTCCCACAAATGTTCGATGGGATTTTTAGGTCGAGACTCTGAGAAGGCCAGGGAAGTCGTTTTACATTCATATCTCGATACCACTGCTTGACAGAGGCTGAAACATGACACGGAGCGTTGTCGTCCTGGAAATAACATTCGTCCATTCCATAAAATTTACGGAGCGTAGTCTAAAACCTGACTGTTTAAAATGTTCATACAGTCGTCCGCGTTCAATTTACTTGGAACAACATGCAAAGGTCCTAAAGCCATATCCCGAAAAACACACCCAAAGAGGTAGTCGGATTATATGCAAATCAGCTGGCGTCCGGTCCATTATTGTAGGGTAGTGTATATATAAAGAAAGAGAACTTTACAATCAGTATTTTAATTTGATGAAAAGCACATTACGAGAGAAAACGTGTTGCTCTCAAAACTATAGAGTTTTGAGAGCAAAATTATAGAGGTTTTGTAGAGATACTGTAAACTATAGAGACTTGAATGTGAAATTGAAAACACCAAAACAAATATGTTTCACTTATGTGTGTTTGTCTACTAAAATCTTCACATACACAGATCCATGATATTACATGTCATATAAGTCAATCGATTTCTTCAACCCACGCCGGCGGATTTGCATAAAATCCGACTGCTTGTTTGGGGGTGTTTTTCGTTGTATGGCCTGGGACCTTTGCATGCTGTTCCTGGTCAATTGAACGCCGACGCCTGCATGAACAGTTTGGACAATCAGGTTCTTCCTACGCTCTGGTAATTTTATGGAATGGACGAATGGTACTTCCAGGACAACAACGCACCATGTCATGTTGTAGCCTCTGTCGAGCAGTGGTATCGATAGATGGATGTAAAACTTCTTCGCTGGCCTACTCTCAGTCCCGACCTAACCCCCATAGAGCATTTGCGAGACGAGTAGTTAGAGCGACGTTTACGGACCAGGGAACCACGTCCGAAATCTACAGCTGAGCTGGCTACATTTTTGCAGCAGCAGGAATTGACTAAATACCCATAGCTGTGATTCAAAACCTTGTTGAAAGTATGCCGAGAAGGGTTGCTAGTGTAATTGCTGCACGTGGGGGACCAAAGCCCCTCTTAAAGCATGTATTATTTCCCTTATACTATCACATCTTGCTTTCCGGTCCATTATTGTAGGGTATTGTATTTATCTAGTATTTAGGAATGGCTTAAACATAATGCACACCTCTAATTTGTGAAGAAATCGTAACCTGGAATAGTAAATTTTAGTTTAGAGTACATGTGGGGCAAAAATGTTTCGGGATAGTACTTCAATTAGTGATCAATGCTTTTTGGTTTAATCTGAATGGATTCCTAGCTCTCAGAATACGTAAAAAATATAGTGCATGGGAGTATCATTTACCTTGTAAAATACCTCGTATTAAAATTAAAGCTGTGACATCTTCAATAGCTTTCGAATGACAGCCTTACTTTTGAAAAGTCCGACAAATGACAACTCCCATATGCATTTAATTGTTAAATATGTTTGCATCTTTGATGGGTTTTTTAAACAAACATGTTGTTAATGGAATTTTCATTTGGTGGTGTATTGCATCCGTCAAGTTTTTACCATCCTAAAGTCATCCGCCGATGTATCCAGAAAAAAAGTACCTTGTGCATAGCGAAAAATCGAGTAACTACTCAAAGATTATTGTTTTTTTCATGAAAATCGGCATTTACACTAAGAATCAAGATTCGTGGCAAATACATCAAATTTTGACTCGAAAAATACAGTTAGGTGAAAATCGCTAAAAAGACAGATTCATACCTTTATCCTGTTAGCAA
Source organism: Metellina segmentata (assembly GCA_947359465.1). Taxonomy (NCBI): domain Eukaryota; kingdom Metazoa; phylum Arthropoda; class Arachnida; order Araneae; family Tetragnathidae; genus Metellina; species Metellina segmentata. The sequence continues at coordinate 90,873,285 of OX375878.1, read as the reverse complement.
CGGTATAGTTTTGAAAGACCACGTAAATTGAACTGCGTTACTGCATATGAACCACCAAAGCTTAATTATGACTTTTTTTAATATTGCAATTCTCTCTCAAAGATTATTATTCTGTCTCTCAAAACTTTATTATTATTATTTTGTCCGCTTAGGTTCCCTGTACTAATTGTTTTACAAATTATGATTACAGAAATACTTACTTAAAACCCTCTCCCTTCCATTAAACTAGGAAATATATAAAATGGAATAAATCAATATTACTTTGACATGCCTATTTTTCTCTCGACCATGGCCATTTCACAAAAGTACACAATACTTCTTGGGAAAGCACTCGTATCGTCCTGTAGCTTTCAAGTTTTTGGATAGCACTTTGGAGCAGCTGTTGAGTTGGTTACCTCGGCAACCACCCCTGCTGTTGCTGATGATCTACTAGAGCAGAGTCATTAGGCATATGCAATATAGGGGCAGATGGGGAGACTGTTAATAGCTCTACATTGCTGAAGAGAAGTTGGAATGTGCGAGGTACCAAATTCTCTACACAAAATAATGTATATAATGCACTAATTTCAGCATTATGGTCAGATAAGGGTAACATATATCTAGTTCTGAGAATGTGTTCGGATGAAAGTCTTGAGACGTAAGTACAGACGGGGATTGAAGTGAATTGCTCACAAACATGGATTCGAAATGACTCCTATAGGATGTAATCACAGACATAGATCCTAAATTACTCTTATACGATGTAATCATAGGCATGGGTCCAAAATGACGCTATTGATGTTTGAAACTCTAATGATGTTTGAAACTTCATTGGATTAAAAAGGACTCCCTTGGTAGCTGAAGCTCTCACATTCCCTTGGTATATGAAATGCTCACAAACATGGAGTCAAAATTATATTGATATAATTTCCTTTTGATGTTTTGTAAGCAATATTTGAAGTCTTTTTGAAAATCTGAGATTTTCTGGAATCACCATGCGGTTGAATTGTTGTAAAATGTTATGCATATAATTACTTAATAACAGATATTTGGTGCTAATGGCTATACAAATCATTTGAGCAATATATCACAAATAAAGGTAAAGTACATCTACTCTTGGAAAAATGCTAGGATTAAAGTTTTAAGCCGTAAGTTCAGATGTTGCTTAAAATTATGTGTTCACAGAAATGGATTCAAAATAATTCCAGATGCAATTTACTCTATGCGTTTAGTAAACTGTATTCAAAGCCTATTTAAAAAAATTTAAATCTTCTTGAAAGTATTCATTTTAATAATATCTTAGAGAAAGTTTGAAAAGTTGTTTCTTCTAAAAGCTACTGAATTAAACATGCTGCATCCCATGCTTCGGAATAGATATAACACTGCAAGAAAGGGGGGAAATATGAAGTAACTGAACAATGTTCGAAGTTGCATATTATTCTTTTAGTTCAGTTTTTTCACTAATATGGAATCAATTTGACTAATTTAGAACTAACGCGAAATTTCTAAAACAAATGTCAGCTGCAAAGAAGTATTCATTATATAACCTGTTATCAGAATATTGCTGAAAGAACATGAATTCGGTGAGATACAGAGGCTGTTCGCACATTTTTTTAGACGATTTTGGTTAGCGGTAATAAAAAATCGTTTGCTGCAAAAGAAATAATTGCAGTTGTACTATGTTTTTAAAAGTCAAAATTATCGTCTGCGGCTTGAGAGGTTTGTTTTTATTCAAAATGGCGTTTTTAACGAGGCAGTGGTTCGAAGGCTATATGTATGCTCTTTCCGAAGAGAAATATTCATATTCCGTTATCCAAAAATGATGTGAGAGTCATGGTTTTTTGATATCTAAAGCGTCGATAGGTAATATCGTCAACAAGAAAGGAAAAACACGTCAAATTGGACCCTCAATTGGGACAAAAATTCCAAACAAGTATCCAAGGAAGAAACGGACATCTTCGATTATTGCAAAGGTACGATGTTTAATGTTAAAAGAAAATCTCCCTAATCAAAGGACAGTTGCAAAATCATTAAAATCCTCGGTGTCCACTGTAAACAAACTAATAAACGTTAAATTTAAATCTTAAGAAAGCGAAAAAACGCAATTTGCATCGTCTTTCTCCAAAGCATATCGCTGAACGCAGGACACGCTGCCGAATTCTATAAGAGAAACACTTATCCAAAGAAAAACGTAAAAACATTGTCACAATACATGAATCATAAGTGTATTTAAATGATTGCAGCAAAAATAGAGCCATTTATTATCATAAAAGGGGAAAAAATTGAAGTACATGGTTCACAGAATCGAAAGAAAGTTTTTTTTTAATTGATACATGATTGTTGCTGGCTTTTCATATAATGACAAGTTAAAAATAAAGAGAGTGGGAAAAAATGTCAAGATTAACTCCAAATACTATCAGGAACATATTTATCGCCAATTTTTCTGAATGAAATACCATCGCTTAACTCACAGTGCCATCAATCTGTGGAACTCCATCAAGACAAAACTAGCAGTCACACATAAAAATGCACTGCAAATTTCCTAAAAGAAATGGAACAAAAAACCGGTATCAAGGCCATACCCTTCACTGATATCCCTTCTAAATCTCCCGATGTATCACCTATGGATTTTTGTGCTTTCGGACTTTTAAAATCTGCATTATCCAAACGTCGTCCCACAACCCTTACAAGACTCTGGTAAGCTGTTCAGGAGGAATGGGATAGAATATATCTTCTGACACTTCAAAAGGTATTATTATCCTGGAAATTACGGTGTCGAAAGACAGTTCAGAATAAGGGCTATCAAATAGAACATTTAAAACACAAGAATTTTTGTAATTTAGTTTTGTGAATGCAATATACATCGTCTAAAAAAAGGGTGAACAGCCTCTGTATAATTCCAAAGAAGGAAGAAACCATTAATACTTGACAGAATAGAACAACGTGGAGTTAAATTGACTCCAGTTTGTTCTTAGAAGCATAAATTGTATTTATGTAATCAAAGCTTGGTAACAAGAGCACAAAAATAATACATATTACGTGATGCTGATAGTTAATATCGTCATGTACTTACACACATGGGAAAAGTTTTAATGATACAGAAAAAGAAAATACAGCTCGGGTGGAATCGAACCTAAAAGTATCACAGAAGAATTTAGGAGGAACAACTACACTTGCGCAGGAAACATTTCTTTCACAAGTCGCCAAACATCTATTAAAATTTTATACAGCCTTTATTGAGCACTATTTTTTTTTACTTAAGATATATGATTCATTTACCTCATATAAATTTCTGTTTTCTTTTAGAAGCAGGGGGAAAATCTCATACCAAGATTGATGGGAAACACTTTTGTATGGATGCTTTACGTATCAAGGAATGAAATACCTTTTTTTTTAAAAATAAGTTTGTAAAACTCGCAAAACTGAATTAAAATTGATTCACGCCGACCAAAGTCTTCACTTACCACTTGGGTCTGCTTGTGGACTTGACTACAGGAGTGAACCCTTCATGGAACAGTAGAAGAACTTTGCTGAAGTTTACAAATGTAAACACGACCCTCTATAAAGAAAGAAAAAATACATTCAGAAATGCATTTAATTCATTTAAAAAGTAAAACATGAGCAATAATGATTTATAAAACATATAGTTCACCCAATATGGAACGTTTTTCACCCTCAGATCGTCGAGGGATTTACGAGTGGCGTAGTGTTGCTTTTATCACATAACCATCTAATGTCTATATAATCTCTTTTTTGAAAAAATGGTTGCCTTGCTTTTTTCTCTCGATTTTTAGATGGGTTCCCGAGTAATAACGGATCAGAAAATTACGAAATTAACATGGTTTGTTCCAAAATGTACCGGGAACAGAACGAAGAAATTTTTTTCCGATGCGGCTATTAGCCTAGTGTGCATTAAGTGTCAAAGTCGAAAATGGTAAATAAATAAATTCGGTGCGATTCAAAGTTGGTCATACAAATTTCGTATTTTTTTAGATCGTGAGCGTTAGCGCACATTTTTCTTCTCGGAAATGAAAGGTTACATTTTTAAATAAAGGGTTTGCCAGATGTAAAATTTATTGTAGCAACAATTACCATTGCAACGATATTTTTTATTTGCCCGTTGAAACTCGCTGTGACGTCAAGGAGCGGAAGGCTTGTTTTTTTCGCTCGATTCTCAGACGGTTTCCCGGGAAAGTACAGAGAAAAAACTACGAAATTAACATGGTTTATTCAAAATTGTACAGGGAATAAGATGGAGAAGATTATTTTATACTTATGCGGCTATTAGTTTAGGGAACATTAAGAAGAAAAGTAAAAAAAAAATTAAAAAAAAAAAAACGAAATCACTTGTGAAAGGAGTGTTGGTCTGAGAAACAAACCAAAAGGGATTTTGTAGCAATCACCAGGGGTTGGTGAGCGTTAGCGATCAGGGGGAGAAGCTCTCGCTGTGACGACATGGCCCGGAAAGTCCAACCAGGAAAATACAAATAAGATAGTTTCGACATCGCAGGAGATTTAAAATTCTGCGAAAGAAGTGTTGGTTTGCAAAGCAAACCAAATTGGATTGTGTAGCAATCACCGGGAATTACCGAGCGTAAGCGATCAGGGGTAGGAGTCCCTTAGTTGACAAACAAAATCTATGGATTATTTCAACCTTTAGAAAAATATTTTATCGGTTGCTTTGATAAAATAGAATCATGTGGCGCTATTCTATTTACTTTCTTCCTCGTAGTAGTATTCTTTAACATATTCTATCGGGCAATCATTACAATACAATTGTTTGGAAATATTTTATAGGTCCCTTTCTTATAACAGAATCCTTTCAAAGATTCTATTAACCTTTTCGTATAATGAAATCGTTTGAAAAATATTCTATGTTTATTTTCTTACAATAGAATCGTTTGGAGAGTTCCAATTTATCAGTTCCTCAGAATGTGATTTGGGAAGATTGTATTGGTTAGAAAGATTAATACTCGTTAGAAGTCATACAGGGATATCTACAAGTTGCAGGGTCGAGGGTAAATTTTCCAGATTCATATAATAGGTGATTTCAATAGTATTTGCATCATTTCTAAATAAATGGCACTAATTGGTCTCGAAGGTATTCCGTTTATCTACTGTATTATTGATGTTACATTTGAAGTACCATGAAAATAAGGTAGAAAGATTTCAGATGTGTGATATTGTTCTGAGGTGATTTCTAATTCTATTGATCTAAAACAGTAAATAATGCCACCAGAAATAGAAATATGACTATCGAGGCATAGCTCAATTTTTTTGAATTGCCTCGTAAGACATATTTCCAATAGACTGTTTTATTTGAGTTGTTAGTAACGATTTACAGAAAATTAAGATGAAAACAAATTCAGAGACTATATCAACATATAGATTATACGTTAAAACTGTCGAACCGATCAAACCTAGATGTTACAAACTAAATAACAATTTTCCATCTAGTAGTAATAATTTTTTTTAAACTATGAATCAGAAAATTTCATCTCAAATAGAGATTGTAAAATGCAGTTTTAAATGACATAGTAAGATTAAAGTATTGAAAACATTTCACATTTTCAAGTCATGCTGTCTCAAAAATATACATTCATATCTGATTTATTTTTCTTCTTGTGAATTCTATATATTTATTTCAATTTTTAGTTGGGTACGTATGTACATAAATATGTTGCATTACATATATCTGTAGTACAAGCATTTCGCTTAATAAACATTTGTTATTTATATTGATCCCCAAGGAATATTCTTGAACCTTTACAAATACATACATGAATAGTATATAATAAAGTATAATATTCGTACATGCATAGATTCACTATTCAAGTAGAAGAATAATCATGCATTTGTATAGTGATATTCTTAAACATCAATGAAAAATTGTACCGAGTGAAAGGAGTAATTCTTTTTAAAGAATATTTAAAAAGACAAGCCATATTGTACTGAATAAAAATATGTAATGTGATAGAACGACGAAAATGTTATCTGGAATTGAAAATTTTCTGCCCCCAAAGAATAGTTATTTAAACAATATATCATTTTTCAAATACAAATGTTTCTGAGAAAAAGAGCATTATCTACTATAAATTGTTTTAAATAAGTTTCTATGAAAAAACTTTATGGGTGACTAGAGACTGAACTAAACTTTCATTGATATGTTTTAACATTATAGCAGAAATGCATGATATTGATATGACGATTCGTAAATCAATTTCAACACAAATAAGGTAAGAGTTGACAGAGACCTGGTTAAAAAGTATTCTTAATACTCTGTTAGTTCAGGGCATGGGCTCCTAGTCTCAAATTCTGTCAAATCTGGTGCCAAGTAAGGATGCCTATATTACTTTTAATTAATCATCTATACTTGTATTCTTAAGGATTCATTTCCTTCACGACTCATGGCTAAATGTTGCTAATTACCCCTTGTTTTGCTCCAGGGTCGATATAAATACATCTATCTAAACTTTCATATCCAATTCAAAATCAACAATTTTGAGTATGTTTTAGGCTAGGCATTAACTTGCACCCACGTGCGAAGTTTAGTCGCATATTTTCCAAGATCAGCTTATCTTATACTTTAAATTTTGTTTTTTATTCTCCTAATTCAATTTTCTATCTATGAGATCGTTGAAGATAAAGTGAAAATTTGAACGGATTTCAAATCAGCTTATAATTCTACGCCAGATCGATACCAAAAACAGATTTATGATTTAATTATTTACTACTTGATTATTTATATATTTACTATTTGATTATTTATATATTTACTATTTGATTATTTATATATTTACTATTTGATTATTTAGTTATATATTTACTATTTGATTATTCAATTATATATTTACTATTTGATTATTTAGTTATATATTTACTATTTGATTATTCAGTTATATATTTACTACTTGATTATTTATATAGTTACTATTTGATTATTTAGTTATATATTTACTATTTGATTATTTAGTTATATATTTACTATTTGATTATTTAGTTATATATTTACTATTTGATTATTTAGTTATTTATTAAATAAGTAATTATTTATTTAAAGAAAACCTCATTTTTATCGATCTGATGTAAAATGTTCCACAGATTTCAAATCCGTTGCAATTTTTACTCTAACTTCAACGATTACAAAGATAGAAACTTGAATTCGGGGAATAAAAAACATAATTTAATGTATGAGAAAAACTGATTTTGGAAAATGCGCGACTAAATTATCGTAAGTGGGTACACGTCAATGCCTGTATGTGTGATTCATAGGGTAGAGCGATAGTCACGCAGCAGTTAAAGTAGGACAGGTTGTAACTTTTTAATCGCTGCGACTCTTTAGTCGCAAGTTTGTGCACTTGTATTTAAAACAGTTTTATTTTTGCATCTGAAAAATCGTACGTGAAGGCCTAACCTTAGATTTAAATTACAAATCAAAATCAATAATTTTCTGTGTATTACATGAATTAAATATATACATCTACAGTCCATACCTTTCACAATATTTTTTACTTGACGTTGATCTTGTGTTTTGTCAGCTTATCCAAATATGTATGATAATAACCATTATCAAATTAGGCATAAAACCTAAAAACAACCAACCAACGTAATCGCCAATCATAAACCGAAATCTACAATCTCGAGAGTCTTCCATGCTCGAATCACAATTACAATCACAAATCGAAATCGCCAATTTCGAACTTCATTAAAATTTAAATCGTTATCGACAATAACAAATCAAAATCGACAATTTACGAGTAGGGGAGATCGGTGCTTATTGTCATAAGGGGTAAGTTGGCATTGACTTTGTATATTTTTCCACAGTGATTTCAGAGCGGTGACATCGCCACTATTTAACTACACGTGCATGTTGCATCATCCACTTTAGTTTCAGCGCGATGGAAGCTTCCAGAGAGAGCAAAAAACGGATTTGTGTTTTTTCCCCATGTTTGTTTTCTTATTTGATGGTTTTGGTGTTTTATGAAGCCCTGGATTATGTTTAATTGTTTTCAATGGTAGTCTTGGATAGAGTGAGTCATAACGGTTGTATTCATGTACTGTAATCGCTTGTAAAACGTATATGAAAGAGTGAGGCAACCTTCTTGCCTCAAAAGTCATGGTGGGAAAAGTTGCCATTTGAGTTGTGGGGCATGTTGGCATAGGAAATATAGCGCACATCGACAGCTATAAATTTATATTTAAATAATTGTAAGAACTCGTATACTTTGATCAGAAGTCGCAGACACAATCTGGTACAACCTCAACAATATTTTACGAAAATTAAAGCCACAAATTTAAGTGGCCGATCGTACTTGTTTGGAGGATATGAATCGTTAAAGATTACTTTGTATTTTTGTTTTGTTTTCATAGTTTTCCTTATTTTGTATTAAAATAAAATTTTTAAAGTGATTACACCGTATTATTGCTTATATTCTATCACAATGATAGGCTACGCCAACTTACCCAAGGCTTTATGCCAACATTCCCTCATCAGGGGTAAGCTGGCATAGTTTGAACACTTTCGTAAATAATATTTGACGAGTAAACTATACTATTTTTGTGACGTTTTCTTCATTAATTTATAGCGAGGAGTTTCATTATCAGCAGCATTCGTTACATTGTAAGTATTACTGAAAAAAGGAGATAAATCAAGAACTAAAACCAATGCCAACTATCCTCGGTCTTCCTTATAATTTATATTATAATTATAATTTACAATGGCAAATCAAAATCGATAATTTCCGAGTATAATCTAAATTTAAATTGTAATCGAGAATGACAAATCAAAATAGACAGATTCGAGTACAATTTTGATTCAAAAAATAATCGCCAGTCACAAATGAAAATCTACAATTTCTGTCAATCGTTAGATTCAATCTCAATGTACATTTAATCAATAACTCAATGTTTGTGTTCTTAAACAGTATCATCCCACATCCAGCAGATCATTGATTAAAATACAATACCTTGACAATCATATATATGTTACTCAGACACAGACGCAGATACCAGCACCAGAAAGAAGGAACACCTGACTCAAATCACCTGATTGATCTGTGTAGAAAAATCTGACGCGCTTTCATTCATCAACATAAGTAAGCTTGTAAGGAAAATGGACGATATTGGGGAAAAAACTATCTCTGAAACTACTGGCAGCAGAAGAATGGGGAAGTATTGAAGTTTAACTTGAAGGAAAAGGGAAGAAAAAATGGTACGGAACGTAAGGCGGTAGTAATAAAAACCTGGGAAGAAAAGAGGACACCGCGGGAACAATTACGAAAAGAAAAGAAAATATATATATCAGTCAACACTTTCCATTTAGAAGATTGCAGACTGTCGGATTTAAAAGTAATCGCTAGTAGTGCGATACCGATTTTTTTCGTCTCTTCTATGTTAGCATTTTGTCAGCATTAAGACTGCAACTCTGGGGTAGAAGAACGAAACATTGAGTCAATTGGAGCGCCATTTTTGCCCAGATACTGTTTGTTAATTTCTATTTGAAACCGGCACTGACAGTTTGAGATAGCTAGTTAAAAAATGTTTGAGGTAAAGAAATGTTTTCTACAGTACTTTCGTATATGATTCTTAACCTTTCAAGTGGTTTTGACGAGATATCTCGTCCATCATGAAATGACCAATTCTGCTAATGACAAGATATCTCGTCATCAAGATATTTGACGAATTTTTGATGATAACGATATCAAAATCTGGTCAGTTTTTCTAACGACAACATATCTCGTTCATCTACGTCTGGTCAGCTGTGCTAATGACGAGATATCTCGACGAAACACTAGGTTGGCTGAAAGCTTATAAATTCAACAAGAATGATCTGATCACCACAAAGTGAGAAAAAAAGCTTAATAGACAGATATTGCAAAGTGAGCATTCCTTTATACAATATAAAACCTTGATAAAATTAAAATGTTTTTCACTTACAATTTACTGATAGATTCTATCCTATATGAGAGCCTTTTTAGTGTAAACAAACAAACCTGACCAAATATGAATATTTTACTTCCTCTACCCAAATGTGAACTAGTATGATACATACCGTTAACATAATTACCTTTAAATGTAGTTTATTGCCATTTCTGCAATGTCTGGCGTTGAATCTTATTTGCTCTTTGACTAATAAACTATTATGTTTCAATTCTGAATTTATTCTTTGCAATTTTTACTCTCGAAAAGCTGAAATCGTATTAGAAAAATATTATGTACGATGAAAGGCTTATGAAAATTTTAGACAAAATAAAGTTGTAGGTAAAATAAACAACTAACCCCAGTTATCATCTTGAATTTTTCTAATGAATTTCTTTTTTTCATACTTTTGTAATTGAGCTCATTTGATTTGAGAAGTATTAGAACACCAGTTCATAAATTATATTTCCTTTTACTTAGTTAAAAGTTTATTTATTTTTTATTTAGCTAAAGTATCTTGCCTTTATATATAGGCTTCCATATGTTTAAATTTGTGCATGTAGAAAGCGTCCTTACGAGCAAATTAAATTATTAATCATTTTATTTTACATTTGAACGTTTGAGAAATGGTTTGTATCCTAATAGCGTAAACCAAAAACTGAGCTTTTATTCAGTAATTTAATGTTGACGGAATTTTTATAACATCTAAATTGAAGTTCGTAAGTTAAGAATCCTTATATATGTTAAATCATAAACATTAAAATAAATGTTTGATAATTTTGACTTATATATCGTAAAATATGATACGTATATGTAGTAATATTACTACACTAATATATTGTAATATTTTCTTAAATAACCCAATGTTATTACTTATGTATCGTAATGCTATTGCATATGTGTATAGTAATGCTATTGCATATGTGTATAGTAATGCTATATATAGTAGCGTTGTTACTTATTTTTTTCCTTTTATTAATACACTGATGCAACGTAATGTTATTTACGCATCATAATGTTATTACCTATGTATCGTAATGGTATCTCACATGTACGGAACTGTACTGTATCCCGGCTGTGGATTAGTCTCCGACTTCATACAGTCTAAAAACTAACTGAGTATAAATACTAATGATTGTTTTAAAAATAAAGATGTACTTTTTTAAATATTTGAAATTCAAATTGTGTCATTTATAGTAATATAACGAAATAATACAGATTGTCATTCGCATTACCAGAAAAGTACGCAATGCAGAAACATGAAATTTTGCACAAATGTAGCTTACATACATCGACTTCGTTTTCAAAATTGGTTAATTTTATGTAGGAAAAGAAGAGGAAAGTATCTATATAAAAGAGTGTTTCACGAGAATACATTAAAGTTGTGTTATCTGTATTAAAGAATAAATAATATTTCACAAAAATTCATTATTTACATAATTTAACTCTAACTCTTTATGTTTGTACATACGTTTTGTATTTACCCCCCAAAGTATAAACTTTTTAGAACATTTGAAAGGTGATATGAAAAAAAAATTATAAATATTTAATGATTTGAAAATTTTATGGTGATGGAAATTAATTTTAAAGATAAAATTTTACCACTTTCAGTCTTTTGAAGTTTTATTGTATAGGAAATGAAGCTTAAATTAATGAGGAAAGCGCAGGACCGAAACTCATTGATAATAAATCTAATTTTGCTACTCAGTATCTGGCAATGCGAGAATCGATTCTCCTTATAATTCTGGTATTATGCACCTAATTAAGAAAACAAAATATGTTCGTATTTGAGTGTTTCTAGGAATTACGAATGCGTTCTGTTGGTAAATATACTGTTTTATTGGTAATTTATTCTGAGACTTTTGTAATTACACTACTGAGTAGATTCGAAGTTGAAATACAATGTGTTTACTCACACCTAAGGTTTTCAGAATTCGATATTCTTGAATGGCCGAAATTTCATTTCTGTTAGTGTAAATGCTACTGCTTCATTTATGTGTTCAATTACCTTATATGTCAAAAATAATTAATTAAAATTAGATTTTAACGGGTTATTTATTTCATTTCTATTCTAATTAAAGGTTATGTGTTCATTTCTTGATGATATGTGTGTATTTTGATGATTAAAATTCCTCATGAATCATTGATTTAACATGATGAGGATCCAGAAGTATTCGCCCATCTCACGCGTTTTACTATTTTTATGTATTTTATAAGAGTGTAGTCAATATACGTTTTAAAATATTACTGTATAAAAGCTATGCCTCTTTTATATTCCCCTCAAAATAATAAAATAATTTTAAAAGTTTTGCTAAAAATATTTATAGAACATAGTCTATGAAACAAGACACAAAATTATTTGGTCGTCTACCGTAAAAAGTACAAGTGTTAATTAGAACTGTTAATTAATTAAAATAATAATAAAATATAGTATTTACTTTCTATTATTTCAGCCTTCTGGGTGGTTTGCAAGCATAATTCGACCTTTCCACCTGAAGTTTACCCTAAAGAACTTCTAACCAATTTTGACATTGAATTTTGAAAATTGAAAAATTGAAAATTGAATTTTTCCAAGGGATATTTTATTCTTAAAAATGAGGTAATTTGATAATTTTTAATTAACGTCGTACTAGAGCAACACAACGAGCTATTGATGACTGTCCGGGAACAGTCATCTAAGGGAAAGATCAGAGGACGAGGCCAAAAGAAAGGAGGAATGAAACCTTTCAAAGTGTTATATTCCAAGAAAAGGAACAAGTGAGTCTTTTTAATGATTCTATTAGAAGAAAGGACCAATATATAATATTTCCAAAGGATTCTACTCCAAGAAAGGAAAAATATTATAAAATTTTCAAATGATTCTATTCCAAGAAAGTACCAATAGGAGCTATCCAAAGTATTCTATACCAAAAAAGGACCAATAGAATCTCTCCAAAGGATTTCACTTTAAGGAAAGGATGAATAAAATATTTAAGAGGATTCTTTTCCAAGAAAAGGACCAATTGAATTTGTTCAAAGCATTCTATTCTAAAAAAAGGAAATAGCCCTTTGCATTGCTCCACATTGTGACGCTAAAAAAATACCAAATAAACGGAAAACTGAATCTTTTCAAAGGTTTCTATATAAAGAAAGGAATGAAGTAAAAAGATGTAAGATGAAAATATACACGCTTTCTTTCAACCAAATGGATGTGGTTATTTTGTGATTATGTATACCGTGCGTAAAACAATGCTAAACTATACGGAAATTTCGCTACGTTCATTTGTCATCTGACCGTGGTTCAAAATTACGTTGTGTTGTCATCCGATCTTTACTTTCGGGGGTTGATTCCGGACCGTCCCAATAGCCAATTGCGTTGATCCAATGGCGACTTTAATTAAAGTACCTATCGACCTAACATCAGTCCTCTTCGATAAGGGAAGACGGCCAAAATGAATATGTCCTAAAAAGTAATGAATAAAGTGTGCCAAACATGTTTTATTGCGATCATGGCTAATACATCTGTCGGCCTACAAATGAATCTAAAAACAGTTCAATACCACTTTATTTGGAGCCAAGGGCCGATGTCGAGGTCAACACCTGAGCTGGCGTCCCACTCAACTAACGTCCACCGCACCCAACGTGAGAACATTTGAGGTATTGCTGATCTATTATTCTTCCAACTATCGGGAAGTTTGGAGAGTGGGGAGTGAGGTTAAGTGTTGACATCGTCATCTGACCATGGTTTAGAATTACAAGTCTCCATTGATTGTTTCCCTCCATGTTTGATCAACCGCCGCCCATAGCCCATTGAGTGTTGCTCCAGTGCGCTGTTAATTCAACTACTTATCTGACCGTCGCCAATAGCCCGTTTCGTTGTTCTAGTTCGACGTAAATTAATTTCAATTGCCACCATCAAGGACAGGACCTCGTAATTACGGTAGGAAAATATTTTAATTAACTTCACAGGAGCACAACCATGGGCTATTGGCGACGGTCCTGGATCATCTATCCGCGACGTTCAGGTGGTTAAAGCAATCGGTGTTTAACATGAACCTACCATTATCAGCTTACAAGTATATATATTTTAATTAGTACCTCAAACAAACATTACTTGATGAAAAAGCAATGGGTCATTCGTTTTAGTTTGAAAAACATTACCCTATAGGATAAGTAGGTATTACAATTAACGTCGCACTGGAGCAACTCAACGGGTTATTGGTGATGGTCCAGGATTAATCCCAAAGGCAACACCACAGCTGGCATCCCATTCTCCCAACTTCCACATCACGTCAACGTGAAGACATTTGAGGCCATGACAGATTTAACGTGCAACAGTCTCCTTCGAACACATTGGTCATTGGTTTGATTCAAAATAGCAATCATCCGGTTGCTAACCAATCGCTACCAATCTGACTACCATGGCACGATACATACAGGGACAGTTGATGTTGAAAAATTAATTTTCTAGTGTACCTTAATTCAACTTATTAACCAACAAATGCCAAAGTTCTAAGTTTATTAATTTTTTACAATCTTAATATAACACGATACGTTGTTATAAAAAATTTAATTGCTTTACACTGCTTCGTGTTTTAGGTAGAAGAAAATTTTATTCCCAATGATTTAAAAAATGTGTACGATAAAATTTTGTCACTTTATATAATAATTTTAGAGATTAAGTTAGGGAATATCTTATAATTTACAAATTAAGAATTCGTTTCATTTTTTAGAAAGCTTCTAATTGGAAAATATCCTATTCTTTTACGTCATATACACAATTGCCTTTAGGTATTTTTATGAGTTGAGGATTTGAAAATGCCATGCAAATCCAGGTAAACATTGCATAAAATTAAGCAATATTTTGCATAAACTTGGTTAAATGGAGTAAACCTTGTATGAAATATCGTTTTGATGGAGCTATCATTAGTATAAAAATAAAAATACTGGTATCTTCGGAATAATGGATCTAATTAGGGATATTGGATTGATTAGAGAAGATTGTGGGAAAAAATCATTGCCTTTGAACAAAACATCAGATTTGATGCGGGAGCAAAAGCTGATTCCTAGTACATGGACTTTTTGGTATTGCTGAATACAGGAAGTTAGTGGCTGTCCTAGAAAGAAGCCTTGACTTCCAAAAATCGATACTGTGTCCCGAGTTCTTATGGAAACGTGGAAAATGATCTAATTTGGACAAACATAGGAATTTCTCAAATTAATTTTGATTCCCTTACATCATGTTCCAATGAACTTGGTATATTGGGCTTTACCAAAGAAAATTTATCAACGTATTTGATTGCACTATGTCAAGCAAATATGTAAACATTCATTTTCGTTTATCTAAAGTCTAGTTTGGTTTATTACTGTACAGTAATTTTTTAATATCCGAGGGGAATACAAACAGTCTAGTTTAACATAAACGTTTGAAGGTTAAGGTTGAGAGAGATCCTTTTTCGGCAATCACATGAACAGGGCTGGACATAGAGAAGAATGTGTTGACACAGTCTAATAGAGAATAATAATCTGTCATCCGAATCAGAGTTTAATTATTTCAGTTAGATTATACCTGATAATTTAGTTATGAATTATAAGATTCGTATTCAGTTTATAATGCCCGTAATAAAAATTGATCAGTTTCGATTTCGAAAAAGGTTATGCGGAGTGTTTTATTATAAGGGATTGAGCAAAATAATTTGACAAGATGTCTGAAAAAGTGCAACTTAGTCTATTAAAAAGAACTTCATTTGCGGATTTGCCTGATAAATATAACTATCATATTTTAATCCTCCGAATGATTTCGACGAGATAGCTAGTCAAAGATAAGACCGATTTGTTAATAACGAGATACTTCATCGCGTGAAAACACTACCATTTTACTCCAAGGGGAACGTAAACCCTGAGTTGAAAAAAGCAATACTTCCTTACCAAACCTGGTGATTGTTCGGAGCAGGTTTTTCCTTCAGAGGCTGGTCACTACAAGGAAGTGTTCAATGCAAAATTATACCATCAGGAGGGTTGAGTTTTTATTGGTCACTAAGTTCATCGAAACACTGACCCTCCGGAATCTAGCAATGGTGGAATTCTATAGATGTTGCCATTATTTGACATATTTCCAATTACGAGAGACCTTAATAGCTGTAGTAAGATCGTTGAATATCATCAGCTGCAGTAAGACCATTGCATGACCACGTATACTTCCGTATGCGTGGTCATGCAATAGATGACCAGCCTTTCACTGATCCGTGTTAACTTTAGCAGTCGAGTGTGAGGCACACTATGAAATGAAAGCTGATTAGCAACTAAGAGTGATGCTATGGTAGAAATAGGAGCAGTGTCTGCTATCACAAGGGCTTCAAATAGTTGTTAAAAGTGACTGTCATTGCAACGGTAATTCAACTGTTTTTCTTGGGCCATGAATAGAAAGTTGTGCCAATTGTTGAGAGATCATTGTGGTATTTTTCAGAAGAACTGTCTGATTTCTTTTATTTCGTGCACGTGTTCATATCTCGTCTACCACTCACCCTTTAGCAAGACCAGTTAAAGACAGTGTAATTTTATCTACCCAAATTCATTTCAGGAGGGCGTCTGTTCTTATTACTACATAACTATGGTTTTGTGTGTTAATTTCTGATGTGGAGGCCTAAAGTTCACCTCATGATAAAAGACTTTAGCTAGCCATCTTTTTGGTTTATCTTCGTTATGAAAACTGCTATGTAATAGCCTAACTTCGGTTGAGAAACCTGTTCCAAATTGTCACCAATTCTAGCCAAGCAGTCATTCGTTTTTCCTACTTCGATCTCATTCACCTTGGAGTAATGATGCAATTTTGTCTTGACAAGATATCGCCCTTACCAAAATTGATCAGATTTTGGACGAGATATTTACATCGAGACACCTGGAGGATTAAACCATACACTATCCCAAAAGAGTGTAACAATCAGAGATTCTGCGTGTGTCCAAAGATGGAAGGCTGTCCAGTGATCGCGACGCTCACCCCTTGTCCAGGACTTTCTGTTTAGCGTAAATGTTGGTTGTGTCCTTCCTTTCTCTTCCGAGGTCCGGGGAATTTAAGAGAAGTTACAATTCGGCTGAATAGGACTGACAGGGACTCAGTCCAGGAAATACTCCCGCAATCAATTTGAATCGTTTGTAGAGACATAGGTATTTTTCTCCTCTTTTCACTAGATTTATCCGGGCATTTACTCAGAGGGGATCTCCAGGAATTTCCAAGAGTTAACTGATTCAGAAATTTTAAACCGACACTGGGAATAGAGGAAGGATGTTTCAGGGTTTGTTTTAAAATTCAGGGCATAACTTTCAATCTGAATGGGAAGTTAGTGCATAAACTTCCTTGAATTGCTCCTAGCTTTAAAACTGAACGGGATGAAAGAATCCACAACAAATTCTTGCTGTGAGAATAGATGCTGCAATTGTCTTATTGAGTTGACTGTTGTGAAATAAAGATCCTGTTTCGCTTTAATGTAAAATGTTACATTCGTTACACATTGCTATCGAAATAATTTCATTTCTGTAACTTTTCATATTACATTTGAAACATCAAATTCAAACGTCGCGTTATTTACGAGTAGATATGTTTTCATACCATAATGCAAATAACGATGAAATAATCACAGCTGTTGGTTGAAACTATTCTAATATTATACTGATCAATTGGTTCAAAATTGGTTGAAAATCATGTAGTGACTGCAAGTTCCAAAATGGATATATGTATGTGTACCCCTAAGAGGGTTAAGAATCCAGTGAGAAATTAAACTTATTGGATGATTAGGTATAGATAAAATTAAGTGAGCACCACCTCTTTTTATAGAGATCCGATTCTTTTAAATTCAAACACATATTTAACTGTAGTCTACGTCAGGCATTGATGGTTTTAAAACCAGCAGACACCATATTCACTTTTTTACCAGATTATTTCACTCATAAAGTTTAGTCATTAACCTGTAAGACTATCTTAATACACACGTACCTGTTTCATATTAACCACGAAGCTGCTTTGTTCGGTACATTATCTTTAACTAACACTGTGCCGAACTGTGTTTATTGAACACATTTTCAACCTCTTTTTATAAAATAGGTTTTTATGTATAGCAGAACACCAATTATTCTTCTCTTCTCCCCAAATGGAAGGATAAATTATGTTGATTAGGCTGTATTCAAGGATGCGTTTGCTTTCTCACCTGTGCATGTGCCCCGTTTGAAATTGCTAACGTCTGCTTTCTGTACTATTTGAAAGCGAGAGCGTCGTTAATGTTTCAGAAGCGAGAGTGCAATCGTTTTGTAGTCCGTTTTGGATATGTATATTCTTTCTTTTTATTTGTCTGGAAATAAATGTTGTTTCTCATTCATGATATTTGATTTTATATTTTATATAGCTGACCTGATGAATTGCTATATATGTAGTATAATTTATAGGTAAGTAGTTGAATTGCACAGGATGAATGCAACATTCTGTTGACAACGGTTCAGGATCAAACCCAAATGGAAAGATCTTAGGACACCTCATAATTTTGACCCATGGACAGACGACGATGTCCACAGCGGAGCTGACATCCTACTCTTCAAACTTCCACAGCACACGCCAACGTGAGTTCATTTAAGACAGCGGTTAATATAAGGTTCATCAGCCACGGGGGTCTTAGGTTGGGTACTGTAATTGGAAACAGATTAAAAATTCTATATAATGTTGTATTATTACCTGGATTTATGCCTTCTAATATTACATAGGAGTTTTGACTTTTATCAAACTAAAAATTGTTCTCCACGGAAAAATCCCGTGGTTTGAAACAGTTCTGGAAGGGGATTAGTTGAAAATATTTTAAGGATGCTACACAATTACGAGTTTAACATTTGTCTATTAGGCAATGAAATCTTTTGAGTGAATTTACTTACATTAATGGAAGCTAAAACTTTAGAATTAGAGTTGCGTTAGGTATATTTCCATTCACAGGCAGATATTTTAAACATTCAGTAAAAGAAAATAATTTAAACATTCAGTAAAATAAAATAATTTAAACATTCAGTAAAAGAAAATAATTTAAACATTCAGTAAAAGAAAATAATTTAAACATTCAGTAAAAGAAAATAATTTAAACATTCAGTAAAATAAAATAATTTAAACTTTCAGTAAAAGAAAATAATTTAAATATTGACCATCACACTCATGCATAGCAAGTGAAATTAAAAACACTGCATTACCATTCATTAAATCTATAAAGCATATATTTATTTTATTTTTAGAGAAACTTAAATCAATATTATAATTCAGTAATATATACAAAGAAACGTTTACTGAACCATCACAACAACGCTTTTGTTGTTTCATGGATATGATTAAAACTATCTAATGTAAGACAATTAATTTTTCTCTTGAAATTTATCTATCTTGAACCATGAGAGAGTTTGCTA
Organism: Metellina segmentata; assembly: GCA_947359465.1. NCBI lineage: Eukaryota > Metazoa > Arthropoda > Arachnida > Araneae > Tetragnathidae > Metellina > Metellina segmentata. The sequence continues at coordinate 90,853,980 of OX375878.1, read as the reverse complement.
TGATTAAATTTCACTACAAAAATATTCAACTTCAATTTGGGTAGTCAAACATAACAACGAAACACAAATTAAAAAGGTTTATAAGTATTTAGTTAACCGTACCTCTTTAATTCAGTAAAATAAGTATTTCATGTTTCATTACGCAAGGAAACTTATTTTAATAAATCGTGTACTCATTCAGAATTTCCTCTTTACCAGCTGGTAGTTCGGATCTCTTGTAAATATTTTTGCTTGAACTGAGCATTATTAGTGTTCATTGAATGCGCTCTTTTTAAAACTTTTCTATTCAATATGCTGCTTAATCCGCAGATAATTATGAATATACATACATATTTACTTACACGAAAGCATTCCACTAAGAATAGCGTGTAAAACTTTTAAAATAAAAGAATAAAAATGTTGTATCGTAGATTGTGTGTGATGTCTCTTATTTGATAATTTTTGTAGCTACGTTTTTTCACAGGACAACCACATGTTTATTACCACTTGTATTCCATGCCTCCAAATTAGTTCAATTTTAGAAGCAATGTAGATTCCAGGGCTAGAAAAAGATTATTATAACCAATAAAAGACATTTTCAAAAACGAAAATTTCCCTAACTCAGCGATTTATAATGCGTTTTTTTTTAACAGGCAAACGTGTAATTCGTTATATTTCCGACAGTTGTGTGAAACATTAAATGTGATTCTGATCGACAGCTTAGGAAGGTGAACTAAAATACTTAATTTTCGACATGAATACATATTAATATTTCACCTACATAAGAAACAGATCATCACTAGACCGGACTGTTATTAGAATAATAATATTAGTTATTAGAATTTACTGATGCATATTTATTATTTTTATTAAACGTTTGAAAGTTGAGATGTTTCCAACATTATTAACTGTGCTTTTCACTCTACATCACATTAAATTTGAATATGTACAAAATCATACTGGATGTACGTCTAGTACTTTAATCGTTTTGCAAATTGGACTGTTGATAGGTTTTCAAACAATTGCTAAAACCATTTCCTGAAAAATCTTTTTATTGTAAGTATTATAAGAGTGTACACCAATGTTGATCTCATTAAGTAGACCGGTATTATTTGTTATTGTAACAAATTATAAAAAAGTTTAATTTAAAAACAAAGACAGTTCTGCATTATTGATGATATATTGTACTTGGAGCTCAAAAGACAAATTTCACAAAACCCCGTATTTCAAAACGAAATATTAACTTCTGCCATAGAAATCTATTTTGAATTTTTTCATTAAAACTGATATACTTATAAGATGACTAAGTCACACTCTAAAATTAGTTTTATTGTTGAAATTGAAAGTCAAATAAGTGCATTCAACTTTTTGACACATTCAAACTATACACAGGCTGTTCCACATTTTTTAGACAATGTATATTGTATTCACAAAACTAAATTACATAAAATTCTTGTGTTTTAAATGTTCTATTTGATAGCCCTTATTCTGAACTATCTTTCGACGCCGTAATTTCCAGGATAATAATGCTTTTTTAAGTGTCAGAAGAGCTATTCTATCCCATTCCTCCTGAACAGCTTTCCAGAGTCCTGTAAGGGTTGTGGGACGACGTTTGGATAATGCAGATTTAAAAGTCCGAAAGCACAAAAATTCACCTGTGATACATTGGGAGATTTAGTAGGGATATCAGTGAAGGGTATGGCCTTGATACCGGTTTTTGGCTCCATTTCTTTTAGGAAATTTACAGTGAATTTTGATGTGTGACTGCTAGCTTTGTCATGATGGAGTTCCACAGACCGATGACACTGTGGGTAAAGCGATGGTATTTCATTCAGAAAAATTGGCGATAAAATATGTTCCTGATAGTATTTGGAGTTAATCTTGACATTTTTTCCCACTCTCTTTATTTTTAACTTGTCATTATATGAAAAGCCAGCAACAATCATGTATCAATTAAAACAAAAACTTTCTTTCGATTCTGTAAACCATGTACTTAAATTTTTTTCTTTAAATTTTAATTTTCTACAAGAATTTTGAAAATTGACCAAAAATATTTTCAATTTTAGCAATTTGAAATAACCCCTCTTTAAAAAAAATTTTTTTTTTAATTTTGGAAAACTTTTGTGTTGTGATTTTGTTTATTAATTAAATGGGTAATCAGTACAAAAAAATTCTAAATTCTAAATTAATTAATAAACATTTATTTCTGATGTGTCCTGGACCCCCTTAACTTGCCATTATATGAAAAACCAGTAACAATCCTGAATCCTTAGAAAAACTTTCGATTCTGTGAACCATGTACTTAAATTTTTTTCTCCCCTTTTATGATAATAAATGGCTCTTTTTTGCTGCAATCATTTAAATACACCCATGATTCATCTATTGTGACAATTTTTTTCCATTTTTCTTTGGATAAGTGTTTCTCATATGGAATTCGGCAGCGTGTCCTGCGTTCAGCGATATGCTTTTGGAGAAAGACGATGCACATTGCGTTTTTTCGCTTTCTTAAGATTTAAATCAACGTTTATCATTTTGTTTACAGTGGACACCGAGCATTTTAATGATTTTGAAACTATCCTTTGACTAGAGGGATTTTATTTTAACATTAAACAACGTACCTTTTCAATAGTCGAAGATGTCCGTTTCTTTCTTGGATCTAAAGCGTCGATATTACCTATCGACGCTTTAGATATCAAAAAACCATGACTCTCACATCATTTTTGGATAACGGAATATGAATATTTCTCTTCGGAAAGAGCATACATATAGCCTTCGAACCACTGCTTCGTTAAAAACGCCATTTTGAATAAAAACAAACCTCTCAAGCCGCAGACGATAATTTTGACTTTTAAAAACATAGTACATGTGCAATTATTTCTTTTGCAGCAAACGATTTTTTATTACCGCTAACCAAAATCGTCTAAAAAATGTGCGAACAGCCTCTGTATCTCACCGAATTCATGTTCTTTCAGCAATATTCTGATAACAGGTTATATAATGAATACTTCTTTGCAGCTGACATTTGTTTTAGAAATTCGCGTTAGTTCTAAATTAGTCAAATTGATTCCATATTAGTGAAAAGACTGAACTGAAAGAATAATATGCAACTTCGAACAAGCCGCAGACGATAATTTTGACTTCCAAAAACATAGTACAAGGGAAATTATTTCTGTTGCAGCAAACGATTTTTTATTACCACAAACTAAAATCGTCTAAAAAAATTGCGAACAGCCTCTGTATAACATAGGTAGATAAAATAAATATTTAATTTACGAAACAACGTCCATTGAGCAAGTCTCACATAGATTTACATAACATTTCTCATTCAAAGTAAAGTCGTCTGTTACAGTTTCACTAAGTCATATTAGATAATTAGTCAGTTTAAATTCCAAATAAGTAAGCATGAACTTCCATGTATGTTATTTCTGTAGCTGAAAAATGCTTCCTCCAATCGTGTATGACTGTAATAAAATAAACATTCTACCCATTTGTTATACACTGGCCAAACTCCAAACATTTGTGGGAATCGCATCGTTGGTATGCTCTCTTATTCTATTTTTTAAAAACATACTTAATCTAAAATCCACAATCCTTTCCAATTCAAGTTAGGAACTAACCGCTGGAATATCGATTCCACTTATTTTTCCACCCATTCATAGCAACGATTGTTTTTATTGTGGCGATGCAGATTGCAAACGATTTAAACTGTTATTTCTTTCCGTTTCGGAAGTTGAAAATTCGATGATATATTCAGCTGAATATTCATTTTGTAAACATAAAAATGGATGAATAATATTTCCTACATAAACCCCTTTTCGTACCCCAGATGTTTATGAAAGCACAACGAACACTCACAGTCTATATACTGGATGTTATAAATTCCAATCGAGATCATCCGACGCAAACTAAAGCTCTTTCAGATTGGTTTTAAAAGCGTTCCTTTCTGATTTTCTATTCTAAGGGTGCAATGTTTATTGAAAAAATAATGATAAATTCTTATCTAACTTTAATACCAATACCTATTTCTCCATTTTCTTTGGTATAACTTCTGTAACTTCGTTTACATATCAGGATAAAAGAAATTCCTTAAGATAACGTTTGCTATGTAAACATCCCTTTATTCTATTTCTACATAATTCCGAGGAGATAAAATACGGAAAATAATTTTTAATATAATTTTAACTTTTTTATTGCTTCTACAATTTACTCAAAACGCAAATATATATATATATATATATATATATATATATATATATATATATATATATATATATATATATATATATATATATATATACCGGATGTATCCATCCATATACTCCATTTCATATTCATCCCACCTTTTGGTGCATGACAAACTGAGAAATGTTTTTCTACGCTGACTAATACAGAAGACGATTTTGAGTTTTGGAGTGATTACGAATATCCCCGTACGTTCTGTTTCTGTAAAAATCGTCGAACTTTCGGTGGATAGTTTTGCACTAAGTTTCCTACGAATATGTTTTACTTGAGTGAATCTTGCACCTAGTATGCTATGTTTTTCAATTTCATCATTAATATGAAAGGATAGTGACTTAAATTATTACGGCATGCATAACTAATTTATATGAAACAAACGCATTATTTCTTAAAAATTCCTTTTAGCTGCACGTGGAATAACGGTACTTGTGTTAGAAATAAATGCCACCAGTGTAGGCAAATTGAACTCAATAGATTAAAATTTTTCAAAAAACAGAAGGTCGATTTTACAGCGTTTTCAAAAAAGAAAATTACTGCTTTTAACGAAGGATTCACATTTTTCTAAGTTGAGTAAGACGAGCTTCAATTTCTAGAGTAAGCAACTTCGACTTTCTCTCTCAATTAAAACAAAATATTTCATTTTATTTTTTTAAAATTATAACATATGATGTTATTCCAAGATGAACAAATTCTTGTTTAAAATTCTCTTTACTCTAATAGAAATTTAGTTTTAAATTGAATGCTCTTTTAAGTGCAGCGAATCCGTTTCTATATGAAAACCCTGTACCTATTTAAAATGATAGATGTAGAACTTTATTACTGAGTACTGCTTTCAATTACACCCATGAAACATGAAAGACAAATGCAAATTTAATTCCTTTTAATCATTTTTTAATAATAGCAGTATATAAATTTTGAAATATGTGTGAACTTTAACGTATGACTACACGTTTTAATTTAACGTAATCCATCTTATTTCAAAGTGATTTTCTAACTTTAATGGGGGTCATTTTAAAATAAGAAATCTCAAGCCCTAAAGTTGGTCGAAATATACATATGGGAATGTGGGGCAAAGTGTTACACGTTTTTAATTTTCAGCTGTGGTATTAAGATATGCATCTATACGAAGTAAACAAAGCACTTAAAATGATCTTTGATCTTTTACATGTCACATATCATTAAAATTAAAAAAGTAACATTTATTTTCAGTATTTAATGTTTTGGTAGTGATGTACATCGTAACACTGGGCCCTACTGTCGGAGTACAGTGTTGCGTTATAGTAGCAACAGTTAGTATAAAGAATGTGATTTGATTAAAATTCATTTTAATTGAAATAAACAGATATATAATGATTCCTTGTGCAGGCTTAAAATAAAATGCCACATTTGATTAGTTTACTCTTAGTTGAACAGCTTTAAGTGTGAGGGAAAATATAAAGAAGAAATAGTAAAATTTTATAACAATCTTATTTAATGGCCTACGCAGTTGAGAACACAAAACATTTGATTGTAATGATTGTAACATACAGTTACAGAGTAGATGATAAAATAAAATTAAAGAAATTGTAAACTTATCTTAGATTTTGATAAAAAGTTGAATCTACAGGGAAAACTGGCATTTCTGGTAAATGTATACGATGGAAATATTCTTTTCACGTACGAGGCTTCAAAATCCACAATGTTCTGATTCACGACCACCCCCAAAGAGTGACCTTTATGTTCTTTAAGGTGTCCTTCAACTATAACATAATCACCATTGTTAATTGGTAAGGGATCAGAATCTGCAGCAACGTCTAATTGCAATCCTGAAAAGTAGATGTTATCATCACTATCGGCATAAGATGGTGGATCTTTATGTTTTTTGATGATATCTTGGAAGGCATATGCTTCAGGTTTACTCTGGCCCGCTTCTTGGGAATTTCATTCTTTTTACGGTATGGTGTCTTTTTTCTCTGTTATATTATTTTTAACTGGCGTATCAGTTGATCCGACATTTCAACCGTCGTCTATTTTGTGCAGGTTTTCGGGGTGGGCTTTAGGGAAAGACCTTACTTCTTGCGGATATATAATTACGTTAGTATGTGACATTTTCAATTAAGTTAACCTTTAACTGCTGTCATGGGTCTCACAGACTACTTGTCATTTTTTAACCGGTCGTTTCCACCCCTTAAATTGAATATGGTCCCTATCCTATTCAGCACCTTCCTACTACGTCCAACAGAATCCACATTGGTTTCGCTGCCCCAACTATGTCGTATTTCACACTATTTGCATTTCCCGTGTGGTCTCTTAGACCTCTTCACAGCATTTTCGTTACAGTTCTTGTTGAATAAAATCGTCTAAGTTTGAGTAGGGAATTTCGGTAGCGAACCTAAAATAGCAACAAACTTTACAAAGAAACGACCTGTGTATCTTACACAAAAAGAAATTCAGGATATTGTTGATAATTGATCGGAAATTGAGTACTGGGAGAGTGAAATTTAGGATAATATTATTGAAAGCGAACATGAAACGGATTCGGAAATTTATGCAGAAGACATTTCAAGTGCGTCTTCACAAGAATATTTCTACGGAAAAAATGACTTCAAATGTGATGCCTGGGGGGGGGGCTAATCGTGCTGTTAGAACACCAAAACACAACATAGTTTTATAGTTTATAAGGTTGAAACGTCCTGCAAAATTAGGTCCGAAAGCTGAGCCTGAAGAGATATGGAATCTTCTTAACTTGTATAATAATATAAAACATATTTCATGTTAAGAATTGAATTATCTAAATTTAAAATGTATAAATAATAATTATCTAAAGAATATTTCAGTAATATATTATATTAATCAACTTTATACGCACACTTTAGTGAGCGAGGTCTGAGAGGCCCCTCCACACTAGTTACGAGACGGTTTGCAACACAGCAGTTAAGGGTTAACAAAAGAAAACTGAAAATAATGTAAAGAAAGATTGTAAACATCACTTAAAACGATATGCAAACCTATATGGAGAAAAGCTTTGGGAAAAATTAAGCAATTTATTTATACTATTCATAAATTTTGTGCACATTTTATTTGTATGTGGCAAATGTGCGAGATCAAGAGTTAAAAAACTTGATTTTCAATAAACACTGGGGTAAAACAATCTGATTTGCGTACAGAAATCGTTTCATACGCAATGTTATTTCTATGTCGATTTCAAATTATTTTTGGCCCTTTTGGCCAGAACTAGAACAAATAAAACTAAAAGTTATCCTATCATACCCGCAAGATTCCAAAGCACAAGTATATCAAATTTGGTGTGGATTAGTCAAAAGGTGTAGAGATCTGCATAGAGAACAGATCGACAGGTAGACAGACAGAGAGAGAGAGATAGAGAAAGAGAGACGACAACTCTGCTTTATATACACAGATATTTGTTTGATATTGGATTAATCTTGAAAATTCGAGAAGAACTTGTATATTTGAGTCGCTAAAAGAAGTGGTGCAGCTTCGATTTTAGTTGGTTGCTAAGTGTGCAAAAAGAATCGCCAATAGCCATACCTTTTTAAATAGTAATGTTAAGAACAACAAATAAAATTTAATATAACAACTAAGCTAAGAAGGAAGTGCCATTAATAATATCAAATTAAATTACTATTGTCTATATGATGCAGGAAACAGAGTTCCGTAATGTATTAAAATAGGTAAAAACCAACATTAAAGAAGGATAATAAACCAAAATAGGAGATAAAAAATCAATAAAACACTTAGTATTCATAAATCATTAATGGCTTTTCCATTTGTGGAAATGAAAGGGAATGAATAGTCACATGTACATCAAAATGTTTCACAAAAAGAAAATTAATGTTCGCATAATTAAATGAAAACGTCATGTTTATTACAGCATTTCAACGTAATTTTATTTAGGAAACCTTTTCACTCCTCGCCTCTTGTCTATTTTACTTAATTTAAAAATAAGTAATTTTATGAATATATGTGATGATTAACAAATGATACAAAGGAAAACATTTAAGAACGCTGCATATGATATAAAACTGCAGCATGAAACAATAAAATGGCAATAATTTGTGACAAAGAGGGTTCAGAAAACTCAGTAAAATATTATGGATTTTTAATTTAATATGGAATGTTATCGCTATCTGACTTGTACACACATACAACAACGAGATTTCATGGTAGCAATATTGTTGTTAACACGGATTGGAGAATTAAGTTCCACTCCTCCAGCAATGCGGTCTTCAGGGCATTTCCATCTCCAGGAGAATTATATCTCCACGCAATCGCTTTTCCAAGGCAGTCCCACAAGTTCTCTATCGGATTCAGATCAGGATAGTTTTCTGGCCACGGTATTTGCTCAATGGCTTCATTTTCAAGGAATTCGTCAACGAGGTTTGCTTGATGTGGACGAGCATTATCGTCCTTAAATAAAAAATCACATCCATATGCAGTTCTGAAAATTCTTATATAACGTTCAAAGACCATATCTTTGGCTCATATCAATGATCATCTGTTGAAAAAATGTAGTGGGTACGTCCATAGATCAATAATCCTCGCCACACCATCGAACATGCACTACCAAAACGGTCACATTACATTATGCTCTAAGGTAGATTTCGCGTTCTTGACTCCTTCCACAAGTAAAAACGTTTAGAATCAGATGTTAAACTAAACCTCGGCTCATCAGTAAAAATCCAATAAAAGAACATGGTTATAATTGTGTGGACTCCAGTTCTGATGATCTTTGCTCCAATTAAAGTGATCTCACTTGTGTTGTGTGACAATGTATTCAGTTCAAAATTGCTTAGTGAATCTCTGAAGAAAATGACACGCTAAATGAGTGACATGTATCATTTTCATAATAAAAACACGCAATTTAGGACGAAAATTATTTTAAGAATTTGCTCTATATTATGGTTATACTACTTAGCAAACGGTCAATCGAAATGGACCAAACTTGGCGACACTGCTTTTTCAAGCATATACAATATTACAAAGGAATAAACATAAAAATAATAACCGCTTTACAGTACAATAACACAAATACACCAATCACCACTGTTGATTTTGGGTAATACAGCTCGCTAGATATGTCCCATGGGGGTCTAGGACTCAAAATTCTAAAATCTTCATTTTTAAAGTTTTTGTTCTGAAATTTTTTCTGTAGGAATACATTGTATTTTGAAATTATAATAACTATTTTATATTTTCAAAACTTTAAATTTTATTAAAGTTAAAAAAATTTCTAAATTTTGACATTGGGCAAAATTGATAAATCGCAAAATATTTTATAACAAATCACTTAATTTTTGCATTAATTAACTTAATTAAAGAGTTCATAAATTGTCTTCGTGATTTTTGTTTACAACAATTAGAAAAAATTTAACACAAAAGGAGAAAAAGAGCGTTTAAAAATATGAAGGCTCGATGGATTTGCAGCTGTCATGTTTATAAAAAGTTAAATATTTCCGGTTCTACGTATGGTAGAAACAAAAATGAGATGGCATTTTACTCATAAAAATCTATATTATTTTTTTAAGATAATAAAAAAAAATTGGACTTTTTTTTTCATATTTTGAGTTCCAGACCCCTTTAAGGATATGTCATTTCTGTGATACCCGCCTATTACACATTTCTCGAAATCAGACAACTGCACTTTGTGGCATCTTGCATGCGACTAGTGCCGATGTTGTTTCCTAGACAATATTTAACGGCTTAAAGCGTGACGTATATTAGTACTGCAGATACATGGGTGTCCAAATACTTATTGGTAGATAGTGTATTTTCAACAGGGATTTTGCTGCCCATCAAAATAAAAAGGAAACCCGCATATATGTATATTTTCTAAAGCAAAAAAATTAATTAATCCAACAATTATTCTTTAAGTATTCAATGTTACTGAAGGTTTTATTTAGTGTGCCTTGGTCAAATGTGGCTATTGCGCCATAAAACCCAACCGATCCATCGTTGCAACTGTCGTTTTTAACTGCAGTTTAAATTAATAGGTATATCAAGTACACATTGAAAACGTTACGAAGAGTTTAATCTCAACTTTATTTATCAAAAATAACATAATTACGTCGCTTGACAATCTAGATCAGTAGTCAATAAAATAAAAACTCACAGCTCACAAAGCCTATCACAAACACACATAAAAACGCCCACAGATCCGAAAAAATCCTGAAAAATGCCCCACCATTCGTCACGAGAAATCTCTTCCAACCGCATGATTACTTCTCAACGTGTCCCGAATCAAATGAAAAATGAAAAACCCACCAAACCAAAATTTGCTTTCAAGTAGAAAATTGCTAAACAAGCGCCTGCAGACTACAAAATCCAAAAAAAGAAAGAAAATTCCACAAGGGCGTCTCTTTCAAGCCAAATAAAAAAGAACCCACCCAAAACCAAAGAAAGAAGGAATCCATTCGCCTCCAATTGTTTCAAACTGTCTCGCAGTATCGTTTTCCCGAATTCTGGATACCGGGAAAGGGAAACGACCCGTTTCAGGTCATAGATCAGTGAATCCCGTTCCTCAAGCAAAGAAACCTTGCGGGGGCTTGGGCCCCCGTGGGGTTTCTTCAATTTCGAGAAACTTTCTGCCCTTTATAATATTTATTATTAGATTCTTCCTCCGGTTCCGGTGGAAGGTTCTGGAATGACCGAGTGTCGGTTGCAATGATGGTAGGTTTCCCCGCGGTCAGGGTAGACGAGGAAATTTGAGGTCACCTGAGAGACTTTGGGGGGTCATCTTGAAGCATCATCTGTCTTGACCTCGATAAGTAAAAGAGGAAAGGGATCTTGACATGGCTCAAATGCTCTGTTCTTATTCTTCTTTATTCTCCCTCTAACGTTTCTTTTCTTCTGTAGGGAAAAGAGCGATTCTCTCAATGCTAAATGTGCAGAGGATGGGGACTTTCCTGATGGGTTGGAGAGAATATCACTTTTCGGAAGAAGTGCATCGAATTGTACAAGATAGGGAATGCATTTCTTAAAAAGACTGTCATGGCCCAGTGCGTTTGTCCACTAAATAACAACTTGTAAAGTTTTGTATGTCAATTACTTGATGGGTCCTTAGTTGATAGCGCAACATATTAGAGATGGGATGGAGAGAATATCACTTCCCGGAAGAAGTGCATCGAATTGTACAAGATAGGGGATGCATTTTCTTAAAAGACTGTCATGGCTAAGGGCGTTTGTCCACTACATAACAACTTGTGAATTGTTGATGGTATTGGTGAAGTTTTGTCCTTAGTTGATAGCGCAACATATTAGAGTTAACGAATTCATAATTTGGGCCGGGAACATCGTTAACAGGGTTGTTGTAGAAAAAATATGTCGTCTATTAAAATGTTCTCACGCTGGTGTGGTGTTGAAGTTAAGAGAGTGGGGATTCCAGCTCAGGTGTTGACCTCGTAATCTGACCTCGGTTCAAAATGACGAGGCAATTTCCTTCGAACTTTCCCTGTGGAGTGATTCTGGAACATCAACAATAGCCCGTTGTGTTGCTTCAGAACGACGTTTATTAAATACATACTTATCATCACCGCCATGCTGAGCAACTGCCTTCCATCCCGTTTCATTCTAGGGTGCTTAAGGAGAATGTTGAAGACGGGTTGGAAGAGTGATGGATTAGCAACCGGAATGTTGAGAGTTCGAATCAATCCAAAGACCGTTGTGTGCAAAGAGCAACGTTATATTTGTCGTAGCCTCAAATATCATCCCGTTGGTGTGGTGTGGAAGTTAGTTAATTGGAGTCAGGTTTTACCTCGTCATCTGACCGTGGTTGAAATTTGCGAGGTGTTGTCCTTCAATGTGTCCCTTAGAAATTGATCCCGGGCCCTTGTTAATGCACCTTTGTTTTGCTCCAGAACAGCGTTAATAAACTACCTTTCTACCATTACTTGGTATTGTATGTCTCCTGTTTGGCTCAGTTAGGTATCACATGGTCACTGCACCTGGAAAGAAGATCAACCATCCGTGACCTGAAAGTGCTTCCCAAGTGTTTCGTATGAAGATATACTATAAAGTAACGAAAGTTTGTTTTCAGTTCTAGTGAAATATTTTGCTTCATTGATCAAAGATAAACTGAACAAATAACTTTCAGCTACGTTAGTTGTGAGATTATGTTTCTTTGAAAGTAATTTTCAAAGAAAGAGGAAATGTGGTTTTAAAATACATTTCATTGTTGCATATTAGGATGCACTAGAGTACGTATTTGAGCAATGGGAAAATAAACAAGAACGTATATTTGTATGTAAACATTTTTTAACTAATAAAGAAAAATAAACTAAACTAAATAACGTTTGCTCTATTAGCAGAAAAATATAATTTTTGAGTGCATAATTTTGAAGAGAAAAAACGTATATGCTTTAAAAATGGTTTGCCATTGTTGTTCATCAGGTTATACATATTTTAGTAGAGGACAAATAAATAAGTGTATAGATTTGTGTACTTAATTGAGTTTGAAGAGAAAGGGAAAAAGGTACTTCACAAATGCTTCCTCATGTTCTAACTGGAAAGCCCGTTGATACACACTATCTACCAACAAGTATTTAGACACTCGTGCAAATGACGATATCTACGGTCCAGATATACGCCACATCCTCAGCCGTTAAATATCATCAAGGAGACAACATTGGAATTAGTCGCATGCAAGATGCCACGAAGTGCCGAGTGATCTGATTTCGAGAAAGGTGTTATCGTCGGGTATCGCAGAAAGGGCCGATCCGTAAGGGACATATCTAGTGAGCTGAATTACCCAAAATAGAAAGAAGGCCTATGTGATTCAGATGTGGAAGGCGAGCGTTAATTGTCGGATTGTGCCCACAGTAAAGTTCGGTGGAGGTGGAATTATGGTCTGGGTGTAGCTCCAGATGGACTGGGACCCTCGGTCGAATTTCATGATAAGCTCAACGCAGAGGTCTACTGCACGATTTTGGATGACAGTGTGCTTCCTACGTTGTGGCAGTTTTACTGGTTAAACCCATGTTACTTCCAGAACGACATAGCCAGCTGTCATGTTGCGAGGTCCACCATGGAATGGTATGGTGACAATGGGGTTAACCGAATGGACTTGCCTGTCCATATCCCAGACCTGAACCCTATAGAGAAGCTCTGGGACGAGTTGGATCGCCAAATTAAGGGGTGCAACAACCGTCCAAAATCGGTGAAGGAACTTATATGTCTTCTCCAAGCCGAATGGAAGAAAATACCGTTAGCCGTCATACAAGGACTTGTGAAAAGCATGCCCATGAGGGTTGAGAATGTAATTGCCTCTCGTGGAGACTCTGCCAACTATTGACTATGAATACATTTTTTTTTCTATCACATGTGTCCAAATACTTATTGGTAGTTATTGTAAGAATTCAACGGGCTTTCTAGTTAGTACATAAGGCTATTCAATTGTAACCTACTTTTGTGTTATTTTTTCCTCAGAGTAATCGTAAATAATGCGTACACATTACCCTTGATATGATTCATTGTTCATGCGTCATGAACATTTACTCAGAAAACAATAAATAAATCAATGAATCCCTGAGCTAACAAATGCATCTCATTCATAATAATCTCACCAAAACCCAGTAGTACAATACTCAATTAAATTCGGAGATTTAAACTAAATCCAAATAAATATTTATAAATGCAGCTAAATAGCAAGCATTTTACTGGCATTACTAGATGTAAAACAATTCCTATATTTATTAATAATTTATTTTTACTATTGCATGCGCGTATCCATTAAGTTACTGTATAATATTACTTTCTACGTACTATTTCATCATAATTATCGCTTGTATTACTTGTTTCCCCATATCCTACACTCACTGCCAATAGTTAAGCACGAAAGGTAAAATGCGAAAAAAACAAGAAGAGCTTTGATTGACAAGAAATGCGGCAGGATAGTAGCAAATAGGTTTATGCATGAAACAAAACAAAGAATTAAATACAAAGATGAAAACAATATTGAATTTTCATAAATTATAAGATGAAGTCATATTGTACTCATTAACAAAAGTTTGATTAAATCCAAAACAAATAAACAAAACCGACATTAGTAGGGTATTTGACCACCCCTCATCCACATAGAAAGCTTATAGCGTGTGACCATGCTTTCCATGAGGTGATTAACCACCCCATAGTCAAGTAATCGTCTTTCCTTCTGTAGAGCAGTTTGAAACACTGTGAGAATAATTGGGGTAGGAAACGTGCACACACGGGACGGCCGAGGGCATCGCAAAGATTTTCAACTGGATTAAGGCCCGGCGAGTATGCCGGCCAAACTATAACGCGCAATCCCTTCGCTCCCAGGTAGTCGTCGACAATGTCAGCTCTATGGGGACGCACATTATTATCCATTAAAACGAAAAAAGGACCAACTACTGCAGCGTACGATCTCACAGTCGGTTTTAGGACTTAATCCCGATACCGGACTGCAGTCACAGAATCTCGTCTATAGATGTGTAGGTCGGCATCCTAACGAAATCCTGGCCCACATCATGATGTTACACCTCGGAATTTATGATGCTCGATCATGTTCTGGGACCGATAGCATGTGCCTTGTTCTCTCCAGACCCTTATACGTTTGTCATCTGTCTCCAGGGCAAATCTCGACTCATGCGGGAACATAACGTTAGCCCAATCAGACACAGTCCAATTCACATGTTGCCGAGACTACTTTAATCGTGCCCCTCTGGAATGCACGGATAGAGGAACACAAATTCGTGGTACCCGGGCATACAGTCAATTTATGTGTAGCCTTTGTCTCACAGCATTGCCAGATATCGTCTTACCAATGGAGGCTGCAATCATAGTTGTCACACGTGTGGAGGTCGATCTTCGATTCCGCTTCGCTAAACAGCAATATATCGATCTTTCGAGGGGGTCGTAACTTTTGAGCGGCTGCCCACAGGTCTTTGGACAGCTGTTTGCCTTGTTTGGAATCGTTTCCATAATCGTTAAATGACGGAAAGAAGAACACCGAAGAAAAGAGCAACACCAGTGATTGATTGCAATGCTTCAAGACGACCCACAGAACGCAAGCGCTCACTTTTTCCCATTCGTCTTGTGGAAGCCATATAACCACGTCTGTCTTGAAAACTAATCATACAAAAGTTCTAAACATTTTTTATCAGCACTTACATGCAACTCCTCTAACCCTTCATAATGCTGGCTTCTTTTACGACTGCCTTTTTGATTGGCTGTTACATAAAATTTGCATACTTCCATCTACATCTGCAGCAAATTGTAGTTTCTCAAATTTAGATTAGCTTCTGGACAATAATATTTCCTCACCGTGCTTAACTTTTGACAGTGAGTGTATATCATGAGTCAGTACTTATTTAGTGAGAGAGAGCAATTTTTCAAATAGTACATTATTACAATTATAACTAAAGATGGAATGAAAGTATAAAGTGACAATTCGTACAAATCGTAAATTCTTCCCTTATATATTAAGGCGACGTTGTTCTCAAAAGTGATAACCAATTTAAGGGGACACAGCATTCTAAAAATCCTAGTGGTATCCTTGTCAGAATATAAACCAAATTGTGTTTTCATATTAATTAAACAGATGGATTTAAAGAGGTTTGCAAAATTTAATAGACGCAGCAATATTATCAAACGAATTATTAAAATTCTTTCATCCGAATGAAATAAAAGGAATGAAACCAGCTTTTAAATTAGTCCCTTTTCACATCTTTCTGTTTTTTATGACAACAATTCACATAAAATGATATGGCGCTTCGTGTTGCAAAACCTTTTGTGGTTGTTTTATGATGTATTAGACAACTTTGCACAGGAAGTAAGGATTTAATGGAATGGTTACTTTTTAAAAACTGTTCAAAACAATTATCACCGTTTTTTAACGTTTTCAGTGTCTGTTATGAAAAAAAATAAGTTAAATAATTAATTAAATTGCCTCAGGCTAACTCATGCATTAAATTATGGGAAACACTACAGGATAAAGAAACATAATGCAATTTACAGGAATAGAATTTTAAAAACTGAGATTTTTAAATTGAATGTGTAATTATTTTTACGTAAAAATGATTTGTTCTTCCGTAATGTAAATTTCAAGTGCATTAAAATGTGTAATAAACTATTTTGTCGTAATTTTACACTAAAAATTACTTGTATAGGGTATTGTGTTAAAAAAAATTCTGTTTAAGAAATTTTAACAGCAGCGAATATTTTTGTACACTCAAATGATTTTCAAAGGAAGACAATAAATTACTCCAACAATGCTCCCTTAATATTGCATGAAAGTGTACTCAAAAGTTAGTACCTAATTTCGAAAATAAATTTTAGAGAAAATTCTGCGTATTACAGAGGTTTTTTTTATTTTTACGTATGCTTTCAAAGGATAGAACGTATGGCTTTAACAAAGCCTCTTTATTGTTGTATATGAAGATTTACTATAAAGTGGTTATCTCTGTTTAAACAAAGGGAAATTCACTGCACAATTTTGTATTTGCATGAATTTCCATTTATTAAATACTCTTTTTGATTGTCGTTTAGAACTTTTTCTTTAGTTTTCAAAACCCCTTTTAACGAGAATAACGGCAGTGATCCGTTTGTGAAACATTTTATAAGGATGAAGGAAACGTAAGAGTAGGTTACAAAAGTTGGATTAAAATTCAGTTTGATACGAAAGGGGGTAGAGAATAAGGTGATGCCTGTTCAGCCTAAATTAACATAAATGAATCGAGTAGATTGCACATGATTAATAATAAAAACAGAGATATTATCAGAAAGAAAAGGATGTAGAGCAGAGTACCATACATTCACTCTGCGGTACAGCTGCATTCTATGCATCGTTTGGTAATAACGCTCTTGGCGGGGTTTTTTGGCGCACTTTTTGTAGCGAGTTATGGCATGTAAGGGAACCCATATTAATTACGGTTATTGTGAATTTGATAGCGACCTCAGCAGGTATTCCATTTTTTCAAGTTAATTCATTTCCGTTAAAGTTTATTATTTTCTTATGTAAAAAAAAGACGATTTCCTAAGTATGATTTTCTTGGAGACATTAAAAGTGCGCCAAAAGATGCACGAATAGCGCTGCAATCAAACGAGACATAGAATGCTGGTGTACATACTCTGCTATTGGGAAAAAGTACCAATGATACACATATCAGCTACATTTCGTTAGAGTTATAAAATAGAAATCTGTATTGTGACGCACAACGGTCAACGGTGCGCACAACGGTCTGTTGGGAAGGGACGTGATCAATATCGAAATAAATGATCCGACGACAGTACCTCGTAGTTTGGAACCACGATCAGATGACGAGGTCAAAACCTGATCTGGAATCTCACATTCCTAAATTTCCACATCACCTCACGTCTATATTTGTTGGGATTTTGTTCAACTTGAAACCTTTTTTTGAATGTTTCTCGAAATAATTTTTAATTTACAGCATGGATAATTTAAATTATTTAAAGAATATATGTACTCTAAATTCGTTTTCAAAAATATTTATAATTATTAAGATCATTTCCCAAGAGAAGGTAAATTTGTAAGTACTGGAGACGTATTCCATGCCATGTACTAGTGTCGAAATCATTTACAAACAGGGAACAAGCAAGATGGAGAAAATTAGAAATATGTCAATGATGTTTAATGCAGCATGTTAGAAAATATATCAACCTTAGAGCATCTATAACCTTCATTAGAGGGCCCATTGTCCGTGTTATACGATTCGAATTAAAAACCGAGTTGTTTGAATAACGTTTTGATTTCGAATCTGCGTACTTAGTCCAACGATACGATAAAGTGCTGTGAATCCGAGGACCATTAAGAACTTTTCCCATAAGAGTTAATAAGGTACATAAGTCTCATGCCCAAATTTATTATAAAATAATCATATTAAATACCTAATGCGTCATAAATTCGAGTTTAGATTATAATTCTTGTTGCAAACTTTATGAATCTTTCAGTAGCAGTTGTAGTAACAAGTGATACAGTAAATTTTTCTGCATATTGTATATCCTGTTTTGCGTTGCTTCATCTATATTGTCTGCGTTTCTGGACATTTAAAGTAGATTTGGTCAAAATTACCCGGGTCATTAAGCTTTTACTGTACTTGGAAATTTAATTTTTGAGAATGTTCAATGTTTTAAGAAATTGTAAACAATTCGTATTGGAATTATAAAAAAAAAACATTTTTGCAAATTCTCAAAATGAAGAGGATAAATGTTCTACGTCCAAGTAGAAAAATATATTTGTCTTTACTTACATAAATCCACACGATTTATTTAACGATGCTCGTGGTTGAATGCTCGAAGAGGTATCTTGGACAGTTTTGCCATTAGCAAAACTGTCCAAATCTTGATGGAATAGATATGTGAGCATTAGAAGAAAATGTACAGGATCCTGGTCTCGTCATCAATGAAACATTGGTAATATTGTGATGACAAGATACCACATCATTAGCAAAATCGATCTGAACTTGATGGATTAGATACCTCGTTAAAGTCACTTGGAGGGTTGAATTGTATACAAATACCAAAACAAAGCAAATTTTTTTAAAGTGGACGAAGTGTTTTTTGAGGTTATATCTCAAAAATATCAGTTTAGATTTCACGCCCAACTATCTATTTTGGATTAAATATGAGAAGAATAGTTCAAGTGAATTTAATTGGTTAGAAATAACTCTCTAGAATTCTGATCGTAGTAGAAAAGTTAATCATATTTTTAATTCATCTGATATCTGTTGTTAATGCGTTCGTGGTATAGTTTAATGGTAAAATTCATTCACAATATCTTAGGCAGGGATTTCGATGACTATGCATCTTCTTCTAGCAAGATTGAAACACATCTTTAAGAATTTGTTTCATAAAAAACTTAATTTAACCCTCTTGATGGTTATTTCGACGAGATAAACTCGTTATTAGCATAGAACTGACAAGAAAAATCCGAAAAACATAATTATAATAAAGAATTTGAATAACCTTGATGGGCAAGATATTTCACCACTAGAAGAAAATTTAATAGATTTTTATATCGTCACCATGAAAAATTCGTCACTATCCTGATGAAGGAATATCTCGTCATTAGCAAAATTGCTCAGATCTTGATGGACGAGATATCTCGTCGAAGCCACTTGGGTATCTTAAAAGATGTTGATATCGTCATCATGAAAAAGTCGTCAATTTATTGATGACGAACTATCTCGTCATTAGCAAAATTGCTCAGATCTTGATGAACGAGATATCTCGGCGAAGCCACTTTGGTAACTGGATAGATATTGATATCGTCATCATGAAAAACTCGTCAATATATTGATGACGAAATATCTCGTCTTTAGCAAAATTGCTCAAATCTTGATGAACGAGATATATCGTCGAAGCCACTTTGGTAACTGGATAGATATTGATATCGTCATCATGAAAACTCGTCAATATATTGATGACGAAATATCTCGTCATTAGTAAAATTTCTCAGATCTTGATGGAAGAGATATCTCGTCGAAGTCACTTGCGAAACTCAGAAGATATTGATATCGTCACCATGAAAAAAATCGTTAATATCTTGATGACGAAATATCTCGTCATTAGCAAAAATTCTCAGATTTTGATGGACGGGATATCGCGTCGCAGCCTCTTGCGCAGAGGGTTGAATTGAAAATAAATTGCTAACTACTTTAAAGGAACTTAAATCTAATCCGTCGGAAAAACACCATCTAGCGAATTCAGCAACAAAAGGAGAAAAAAAGCACCCAGCGGGAATTCGCAAAAACAATAACAAAACCCAACTCCGAGAAGAGTTTTTTAAGCAATACTATATATACCGAATGGGAGAACGGGGGTGCTCATAACTCATGTGACACGTGACTTGTGCCGGATAACGTGATGCCCATGCAGCAGGGGCGGCGCAAGTAAAGACAATTAAGTGCCAATAAAACAGCTGACGCTCCCGGAATGACACGGACAATATCAGGTGTCCGGGCAGCCTGTCAGAGAGCATTTCCAGTTGAGGAGCAGGCTATATTTGGATTCTTCCGCTAACTCTTGCTCCTTTCTAGCGGAAAGAAACATATGGAATAAAATATGTCTCCACCAGCGCGACATAGATTTTTAACCCCCTTAGCTTCCTCCTCTGGCCCCCTGGAGGGGAGGACGATATTCAGTGAGAAATATTAAAAAGCGCTGTTTTTTCCCCTTATCTTGTTTTTTCTGGTGGCAGTTTTTTGAATTTTAAGCTCCGGTGAGTTTCGAGTTTTAAATAAATTATTAGGCTAGACGGTAGGTTTTTTTTATGTAGAGGATGGAGGAATGCATATTTTGGGGGACGTGGGAGTAGAAAGTAGGCTTAGGAGAGAAAGAGGTGTTTGCATTTATAAAATGTTTCTGAAGCGGAGTGAAATATCGGTGGTACCTGGTGGATAAAATAGTTATTTGAGGTTGCAATTTTCATAAATGTATTTATTTTCATAAATCATTTGAGTTATTTTTAAAAAAGTTTAGTTTTATTCCCTTAAAAACGAGTTTGATACATCGTAGTCGATTTTTAAAAAAGTGAATCAAAAGCACATTGTGCTAAAACATTTGCTAAATTAGTACTGTCTATATCTAGACGACTTTATTTTTATAAATACAGGGTATTTGTCAAAGAATGACATAATTTCGTAGCCATATGACGAAGAAGCTGCGAAATGCAAGAACGTAAGTTTTAACAATGCTCACAAGAAGCAGCTGCTAGCGACTTTTGCCAGAGCGACAGGGGTTCGTTCAACGCAGCTGGTCTTTCAGATTGAGTTCGTGCGCTTGGTGATGTAGACCGATTAACAAAAAGCGCAGTTCGTGCTTTGGTATGCGAAATTGAAAACAGTTATAGCCGTGCAACTGAAGTGGTGAACGCTACATTTAGGCCAAACGGCACCAGATAACAAGGATTTGAAATCGGTGGATTAAAACATTCAAAGAAACTGAACTGGTAGCATCGCTATGGGTACATCTCTAAGAACGACCAAACACGTCGGCAGATGTTGAAAGCATAAGACTGTCTCGTGTAAGTGCCCTAAAAGTCAATCGCTCGTCGAAGTTTAGCGTTAGTTACACCAAAAACTACCATTCGAAACATGCTTCACAAACGGTTAAGACCCCAAGCGTACAAGATTCAGCTGAAGCATGAGATTAATCACCATGCTACACCTCAGAGAGTTGGTTCTATTTCTATGCTGGGAAACATTGATGGTAACGACACTTTCTTGAACCGTATTATTTTCATAGATGAGTCCACATTCCATAAAAATGGGTGCGTCAACCGGAATACTTGCCGAACTTGGGGATTACAGCAACGCATTGAAATCCACCAGTAAGTACGCGGATCTCCTAAAGTGAAGGTTTGGTGTGGCCTGCTCTACAATCGCGTTGATGACCCTTTCTTTTTCACGGAGAGCAGTATTACTGGAGACGTTTATCTCGATATGTTGCAAATCTACGTCTTTCCTCAAATTGAAGAATGGAGGCGGATACTGGCAATGAGATTACTTTCATGCAGGGCGTAGTTCCTCCATATTTATCCCTATCTATTCGTCAAGCCTTAAAATCGAAGTTCCCATACTCATGGATTGGACGGGGTGGCCCCAAACCGTGGCACCCTCGAAGCTCAGATCTCACACCGCTGGACTTCTTCAGGGGATACATCAAGAACATCGTGAAGAGTGATCATATCACAGATCTGTGCCACCTAAAACGTTAGATCACGTCTGCATTTGCAACGGTAACTCCGGACATACTTCGGAAGACGTGGCAGAATATTGATTTTCGTTTCGACGTTTCTTGAGCGACTAATGACACACATATTGAAACATACTGAAGTACGTTTCAACTTGACATATCTTAATATTTTTGCTCAAGAACCATATGTGTATGAATTCTTTATTTTTCGTGATTTGGTTTTAAAATCCAAGCATTCTTTTTCAATAACCTGTATAATCGTATATGTGTTAGCAGATACCTTGACTTTAAAATAACTTCAAACTGAGATAAATAAGGTGTCATTGCACCTTCGTTATTAATAAGTATTTCATTTACCATTTTCCAATTTTATCTCAAAGTTGCTGAGATTGAAGACTACATATCCTTATCACCCTGAATGATTCAGGTCTACAAAGTGCTTCAAGATTTCCTAAACACACTTTAACCCTTGAATTGCTTTTAATGAGATATATCTTGCATCAAACTGGCCAATTTTGCCGATATATCTCGTCATTAAAATATAGATTCTTCGACAAGGTCAAGATATGGTCAATTTTTTTCCTCTTGACAAGATAATGTGATGTCTTGAATGATAATGTGAAGATATTTCGTCCATTAAGATGCGGAAAATTTTATTAATGACAAGCTACCTCGCATTTCCATATAGGAATGTATGTCCTCATGCACCACAGATGTTTCTCTTTCAAAGTAAGATTTCTTTAATCTCCACAAACTAATGGAAAAGAGTGAACAGATTGAAGAAATACATCGAAGTTTCAAGGTATTTAGACATTATAATTTTCTAAAATTAATACCAACAGACTATTTTTAACTCTCAAGACTTACAAAATATGCAGTGAAGATCGTCGCAACAACATTTTCTTCTGTTATTTTTAATTCTTATAACTTTTGCACTCGCCAATAACTTGGCGCAGCAAGAGAAATGGTGTCGGGGGCACCGAACACTTACCGCAATTCATTGCTTATTTTTTGTTCAACGGGTATGTGCTAGAGAATACAGAAATAAAAGACAAAATTCGAACAAGTTTTACGAACCCAGATTTTATAGTTTAGCAATAGCATACTTATACATTTTCAAATTAGACGCTCAAATTTGCGACCAATGACAGCTTTGCCGCATGACAAGTGAGTAGGTATTTAGGGTTTTCTAGGGATGCAAAGTCATTGACGACTGGATCACGATAAAAAATGGCCACCTGCAGCGCTGTCGGAGAGTTTACTTCCAAGTGTCACTCACTCACATACATTTCTACGACATATATAGTTTAATTTTGCATTCCCGTTAAGTCTCCTAGTTATTGTCTCAATGAGAAATACTGCCATAAACAAATTGGCCAGGTATTGATGTACGAGATATCTCGCTATCATAGAAAAAAAACATGACAAGATCATATCGTTATCATGACAAAATCGGTAACATCTTGGAGGCGAGATATCTCGTCATAAGGAATTTTTCAGATCCTGGTGGATTAAGTATCGCGTTGTTAATACTTGGAGGTTTGCTTGTTGCGTCGTCATCTGACCATAATTCAAAATTACGAGGTGTTGTCCTATGATCTTTCCCTTAAGGGATTGATCCCGGACCGTCGTCAATAGCCCGTTGTGATGCTCTAATACGACGTTAATTACAAATTATTATTACCAATACTTGGAGGAATAAACGTGAACAGAGAGAGAGATAGACAGAGGAATAGGAAGTTTGAAATACACTCAATACTGTGATTCCATTCACCTATTTCACACAATGTCTATTTTCTGTGAATTTTGCATGAAAAATCACTGGATTTAGTCTCCTGACATTGATTGGTGTATATGTGCAGTCGTATACAATCACTCTTGTTTCAGTAGATAAACGAAAAAAGTGTATCCGAAACTACTTATAACTATTAGTCCAGCATACGTATCAGGTCTAGACATAAGAATGATTACTTATTTACTCAAGTCAGAATTACGATGTAATAATATTTCATTGTGACTTACTATTTATATCAATAGTAGTCTATTCGATTGTTAGTTGAGCTAACTTTGCACTGGAATAAAACAGTGGGCTATTTTAGACCGTCAAGAATAAATCCTGAAGTGAAAGTTTCGAGAGCATTCCCTCGTAACTTTGAACAACGGTCAGGCGAATAGGTCAACATGTGAACTGGCATCCCGCTCTCCAAAATTGTTTCATTCGATAACGCAGCATGCGACACCGAAATAGGTTTCAAATCACCAGGAGTATACTATTTCCTCTTGTACTGTGTTTCCCAATTTTACCAAATGCAAAAGGAATGATATGTTAATACATGATAAATATTTATAAAAGCCATAATGACAAATTATTTATTATAGCTTCACAAGGCGTTTTCGCTATAATAGAAAACGTAGACGTATGCAAATTTCAAATGTGTTTAAACAACCACATCTACTAAGATTCTTCCTCTGAACGCTTAGCTTTAGTCATATCTCTCTCTTGGCTCTTCTGTGAGCTGTTGAAGGCATAAGTTCGATTCCTGTAATTTACCCTGCTTGCATTTCTTTTCTGAGTTATTTAAACTTTCCCTATAAATGGATGTCAATTTGCTTGACGTAGTCTGCCAAGTGTTTTCCACAGCTTTACAAAGTATAGCCCTTGTGCCACAAACCTAAACAATCAACTTTACTCTTATCGATACAATCAGCTGATGGTATGATTGTTCTACTGACCAGGATCTGTCCATCAAGGCTGTATAGTTGGTTGAGTTTTATAACGAAGTTTGGCAAAGCAGCTTCAAACATAAGACATCCATCCACCATCAATTATTTTAGTTATAAGAATTAAACACATTACAAAAAATGTATATAGCATCATAAGAACCCGTTAATGATTCGAAAATACTACAGTGAACAAAAAGTACCCGTAATGCTGTCACAAAACAAAAGGTATCAATTTATCAGTAAACATTTATTGTATCTCCTTCAAAGTAATCTCAACCAACTTTAATCCACTTCTGCCAACGTTATTTCCAATCCTCAAAACATGCTTTAAAGTTGTTTTCGTGAAACCCCTTCAGGGGGTTCGTAACGAATTTTCTTTTACTGCATCAATGGACTGAAAACGGTGACCACAAAGAGGGAGTTTCACCAGTGGAAATAAGAAAAGGTCCCGCTGTGCCATTTCTAGTGAATACGGTAGAATCATCTTGAGAAAGAATATCTCGAGACACTACATCACTTTGTTGTTTCTGGTACAAATTCGAAGTTTTTGGAACACGAGAAACGACACTTTCAAAATTGCTTAAACGGAACCAAAGGATGCAGGAACTTGTTCAATAATCCCTCTTATTGTTAAAAGACGATCACTATGCACCAATTATCTGACCTGATAAACATATTGATCATTAGTCGAAGTCTACCAGATCGAGAATCATCTTCAACGGATTCTCTACCTTCTTTAAACTTTTTATAGCAATAAAAAATATTGTTGTTTTCGATAAACCGTCGTCTGTAAATGCTTTTCGCAGTATTTCAAATGTGTTTGTCTCAGAAATTTCATTACGGAAACAAAATTTAATGCATGTTCTTTGCTCAATTACATTAGACAATTTTTAGAAAATCAACGAAGTAAAAATTCCTCTCTTATTAAAAAGAAATTTACTTTCAGTCGATAAAATTTAATAAATCTCAGATTGTTGCCAGATGTCTATATACGTTGTAAAGCTATTTGATAAAAGTTTGCAGACGATATCTACTATATATACACTCTATAACAAAAAAAATCGACGCACCAAGAAGGAGTTGTCCGATGGAGAAAAAAAAATTGGAGGATAGGATAATTATGTACATCATAGAAAATGATTAAAATTTCAGAACAATTGAATGATTTATTTCAGAGTTACCATAGCGAGCTTAATAAGTTGTTGACCCGTATCTAGCCTGGATGCAAGCTGCCACGCGGCGTGGCATAGACCGATAAAGCTCCCGGATGGTCTCCTTAGGTATTTCTTGCCAAATTTTCTCCAATTGTAGGACTACCTCATCAACATTCCCTACCGGATGCAGTCGCCTTCCCATCATATCCCAGACATGCTCGATGAGAGAGAGATCTGGCTGGTCAAGGAAGTGTTTGACAAGCTTGAAGACAGTTCATAGCAACGCGTGTCGTATGTGGTCTGGTATCGTCTTGCTGAAAAATAAGCCCAGAGTACTGGGAACGGTAGCAAAACAGGTCTCAGAATGTCGTCAACGTACCGCTGTGCAATAAGTGTACCTCTAATGACGACCAAAGGGGTCCGGCTATCAAGGGAAATGGAACCCCAGACCATAACTCCTTGTTGAGGGCCCGTGTGGCGTGCAATAGTGAAAGCAGGATCGGCACGCTGCCCTGGGCGTCTCCAGACAAGTCTTCGATGATCGTCAGGACACAGTTGGAAACGGGATTCGTCGCTAAAGACTATACGTTCCCAGTCAGCATCATTCCAGCTTGATCGAGCGAGGCACCACTGTAATCTGGCTCGACAGTGTGCAGGCGTGAGTGGCAGGTGGCGTAACGGTCGGTACGAGCGTAGATTTCGTTCTCACAGCCGTCTGTGAATGGTCATGGTGGACACTATTGTGTGGGTCGCACGACTGATAGTTGATAGCGATGAATCAGGTGCTGTGACAGCTGATCTGACAATCACTCTGTCCTTGCGATCTGTTGTGGTCCTACGTCGACCGCTACCATCATGACCCTGAAATCTGCCATTGTCCACCCACTCTTGCCAGCATCTTCTAATCGCCGTATTGCTTCAACTCACATGGCGAGCAATTCTCCGATTTGCCCAACCTGCCTCCTTCAATCCAATGATACAACCTCTTTCAAACTCTTAAAGTTGCTCGTAATGAGCTCGAATCCTGCGGCGAGGCGTTTTCTCAGTCGTTGAAAGGTATCCTAAATCGCAATGCAGCAGAAAATTTTAACAAGAGTTCAAGAACAACTCCTTATATACTGGATGTGCAGTTCCAATGCGCTGGAGAATTCACTATTCATTCATTGGACACCAAATATATATATATATATATATATATATATATATATATATCTACACTGCTGCTTGTAAAAAATGCAACACCATGAAGAAATCATCCGAATAAAATGAAATTTGCAGCAAACGTCAATTATAGGATGTTATGTAAAGTAGTAAAGTTTCAGAGCCATCAAGCATGCGTGGTGTAAGCAGCGCCCTCTGAACTGATGATAAAAACATATAAATGGAGGGCTGTAGCGGGAAGTTGAAAATAGTGCACGTTTTTTTTAATGGCGAACGATTAGTGAGACCTAAGTATGCCTCCACGACAAAATAGGGTGAAATTTCAACAACTTACGGAGTTTGAAAGGGAGAGAATCATCGGCCTTCGTGATGGAGGATTTTCCTATCACACAATAGCAGCTCGTGTGCAGCGGAACAGTTCCACAGTGATGCGAGTTTGGAAGCAGTGGATCGACGACCACCGGACAACTCGAAAAACTGAGAGTAGACCACGGAAGGTGAAGTCAGTGCGCGATGATAGACACCTAGTCCACATGGTGGTGAATGACCGTACAGCTTCCTCCAGGCAGTTGGCAGCACTTTGGTCTACTGCTACAGGTGTACTAATGTCGGCTTCGTCAATTCTCCGACGTCTGCTGCACCGTGGACAGAGTTTAAGGATTCCTTTATACATTTTTTATTCTTCATTGTACCAACCCTCTTCAGGACTGAACCCACCCAACTTTAAATATTAACACATGTTAATTTGAAGTGAGGTTTTACACTTCGAATATCATGAGATTTCAAAGTAGTGTAGTATTGTTTTTATTCCAAACCAATAATATCTAAATAACATGTAATCGGTGGATTCTTTCATTCTTCAAATTATTCTATTGGATCTTTCCTTAAAATGGAATGTTTATTTGGAACGTTTCTATTGGTTCTTTCTTTAGTATGGAATATTTCTTTGCATCGACTGCGTTACATCTTTTCTAATAAAATCGTTTCAAACTATTCTCGTAGTACATTTGGTAGAATGAATCCATTTGGAAATATACTGCAGATAAACTAATTGAAAAATATTCCTTCGGACAGATTCTATCGGTCATTTCCTTAGAATAGAATCTTTATGAAATAGATTATTTTCTTCATTTTCCAAGAATAGAATCCGCTGAAAATATTCCGTTCCTCAGTTTTTCAAAATAGAATATCTTGGAAATATTTTATCAATCCTATCCAATATTGCTATTTTATCGATCCTGTAATGGAATCATTTGAAAGTATTAAATTATTTCTTTCATTGGAAAGTTTGTGAAAAGTTTCCTTGGAAGAGTTCTTCGAAAAGATTATAGTGTTATTTTCCTTTTTATAATATAATATTTTTTTAATTCTATCGTTCCTTTCCTCAGAATTTTTCTTTTAGGAAATTTCTAGAGCTCATTTCCCTAAAATAGAATTCTTTGGAACCATACTAATGAACAAGAACTTCAAAATCGATCAGAAGTCAAGGAGGGTAGACCGCAGGTTGCGAGATAGAATTAAAAACTTAAGCCCCTCGGAGGCTTACGAATTATTTGTCGCAGCACATTAAGCACCCCCTCTCACATCACGCATCTTATTAAAACCCCACCTCAAATTCGTCTCCTCCGTATAAAACTACCTCTCGGTTAATAACGCACACACAAACCCGCGCATGCGTGCAACCGACCGCCGACCAATCATGCGCGATGTGCGACCCTTCCATAGCCCGCTGCATATAACACAAAATATTAATTTCCGCCCAAAGCAGCAGACCGCCCAGGTCAGGAAAGACGGGGGGAGGGGGCAGGGATGCAGAGCCCCGAACAGGAAAGTGCAGGGGGTCGGCAGAAGGTGGGTTGAGTTAGCTAGTTATCATTGACCGGGTCTGATTAATTTCCGATGTATCGATCAATGCGACTGGAAACAGGTGTTTCCTGTACCCTTTGTGCAAGAGCTGTCACGAGCACTTGCCGACCACGTATATACGTCAGTGCACAACAAGCGACACGTACCGGGCCTTTTGTTATTAGTCTGAATTGATGCCTCGCGACACCAGAAATATAAACATAGGGACTAATTTAATGCATTAAATGCCGATGCAGAGACAGATACGATTGTAATGATTGTGGTGGTAGGGAAAAGGTTCTGTTTCGGTCGCTGGAAGTTGAATTGGGTTTGTGTTAGCTGTGCTGGAGAGTTGGGTAAAATGCCGCTGGTTATGATTGGGTTGGGGAGAATAAACAGAGAATGTGAGGTTGATGTTCAGCACAAACGCTGTCCAAATAAGATGATTCATAAGTAATAAATTAGCTGTTCATTTGTGGTTTGAGTTATGATTGCTGGACTTTCAAAACAAATTTCTGCAGTCGTGATCCGGTTGTTATAAAATTTGAAGACTGTTTTCTAGTAAAATATTTATTTGCGCAGTTCGGACCCAAAATATTAGTTATCATATGATACGTGGTGAACGATTTTTGATCAATATGCAAAATCAATAGGTTCCATGTGCATTAATTTCCCTTGCACAGTCCTTTTCTAAGTCACACGAGTTTCTATGCATGTAATCAACTTCAATTGTAAAAGTGTATCACTCAACTATAGAGAGATAGTTGAATTTACGTTGAACTGGAGCAACATAACTGGCTATTATCGATTGTCCGGGATCAATCCGGAACGAAAGCATACTTGGACAATTCCTAGTCACGTTGAACCAATTTTAACAAGGTCAACAACTACACTGGCACCCTTCTCTTCAAACATCAACGTCACACCGACTTAAAGACATTTGAGGGCACGATAGATTTAACGTGCACCATCCCTTACTTACATGATGACTTTTTGTTTGTTCAAACTAGCAACCATACGGTTACTAATCAGTGACCCTACAAACTATATGGGTAATATCATTCAATTAGTAAAGTAAAAAATGTATGTACCAAAACACAAATTTTTTCAAAAAACGTAGGTTAACAACATTTACAACCAAAATTTCAAAATTAGTAAGCACGATAAATATCTTATTTGCACTTAGATATGTGCATTACAAGGATTCTCCAAAAAACTTTTAAGGAAATCAAGTAAAAACTAATGCTTAGGCATCGAAATTAGAAGAAAGTCGAAAAATTATCAAACAAAAATGCTTTTCTTCGTAGCTAACTAGCTATTCTAACATACTTGTATACAATGTTTTTCTTTTGTCAATGTCATTCCTTCAAAACTGATATCACTTAAATAATTCTCTTTGCTCTGTAGAGTTGTATATAAATTAATTTTTTATCTCAAAATAAAAATTAATTTGTGATTCATTTTGATAATTTTGAAACTCAACTGCACCCCTAAACACGAATCTATCCACACAATCTATACCTATTTCAATGACATATGCGGCTAGAAATTAACATTATCTGTACAATAGTAAATATAAAAAAGGATGAAAATAATGTGAAATCAACCTAGATAGAATTCAATCGCCAATTTTCTCCTTCGGTTTAAGCATGCTTGCTTTCAGCAATGAGGCTGCATAATAAAGCTAACATTTCACGAAAGAGCTTGCCATTCTAATGAGACCTTTCAAAAGTGTGATCGGAGAAAGAAACGAGAAATCTTGAATAAGAGAAATCAGCGCAGGAAAGAAAATACGAGCGTAAAACGGGGCTTTGACCTCAGGAGATACCAAATAAGCTTTGGGTAGGTAACTATGAACTAATTAATTGGTTTTTCAGATGCTGAATGCGCCAACAAGAGAGTGAAGCTACTATTTAATATATATATATATATATATATATAGATATATGGACGCTATATCGCTATATATCAGAAGAAAACTGTCCATTACTTAATTCTCGTCATCATCAATAATCGGCAAAATCTCGTAATTAGTAGAACTGATCAAATGGACGAGATATCTCGTCATTAGCTAAATTGGTCAGATCATGATGGGCGCGATATCTTGTCGAAACCACCTGTTGGGCATGTAAAAAGCAACTGAAACAAATACAATGATCTATATCTAAATTATTAAGTTATTGATCACCCCCTTCACCTAAGTAACTTGTTTATTGATTTAACGCATACAGCTGTGATTTAAAATCCTAAAATCTATCTTAAATGCATAATGTAAATGGTTAGCAGTGGTTTACTTGGTCTTTCTGTTTAGCCACTTATACAATGGAAAATATAGTATAGTGTTAGCACTGTATATTTACTTTTTATATTTCACGCTGTCATATATTTTAAATAACCCTGCAACATATTCACTTAGCTACGCACTCCAAAATATTTTATTTAAAAATATATTCGAAAATCTGAACACCATTATCAAGTATCACTTTCAGAATAGGCTGTAAATAGATAGAACTGTACAGTTATTACAGTCCCCTGGCTATAAAACTCAAATTTTGAAACACAGCCAAATAGCAACTGAAGCCTACTTTAACTCTGTGGCAAGTCATACACAAAAATTGTGATGTCAAATGCTTGGAATAAACTCCAATTAGGCCCAACTCCCAATTATAGTCTTTCTATTATAAATATCGAGTAACACTCTTGACACACATAAGTAACGACATCTTCCCTCACAATAATTATTTAAAAATGGTGGGTAATAAAGTCAATAAATTTTCAACTTTCAGGGCAGATCTTATACTCAATTGCTTGGAATAAGTAGATGGGGTATGAAGAAGAGGTGCACGATGACAGAGAAATAACTTCTAATTAAATGAAATCATGGGATGAGTCCCAAATGGTTCTATATTTCGTTCCGATTTCTTTTTTAGCCTACCATATGCACATTGGTGTGATAAATTTAGCAGAAACTGTTGGGGAATGTAACGGCTAATTAAATCGACGAATATTAATTTTAAGAATAAAAATGTTTTTGGTGTTATTTGGATATATGACTACACTATAATTTTAGAAATGCATTCTGTTTCTTAAATATATTAGTTCATTCATCGGATATGAATTAGGGATGCGACATTGACAGCAAAACATCGATGTTTAAAATTAAAACATCGATGTTGATAAAACATCGTTTCAAAAACATCGATGTTTTTAAAATTCAGTGTATTTAAACTTTTTTCCCCATTTCTTAAAACCGGTTTAGCAACTAAGGATGCAACATCGACAGCAAAACATCGATGTTGATAATGCATCGCCCCCAACCTACCAATGTTTTTAAAATTCAATGAATTCAAACTTTTTTCCCCATTTCTTAAAACTGGTTTAGTATCTAGTGATGCTACATTGACAGCAAAACATCGATATTCAAAATTGAAACATCGATGTTGATAATGCATCGCCCCCAAACTTTCGATGTTTTTAAAATTCAGTGTATTTAAACGTTTTACCCCATTTTTTATAAGTGGTTTAGCAACTAGTGATGTGACATAAGCTCCAATACATCGATATTTTTTATAAACCATCAATGTTTTGAAAACATCGACATCGATGTCGTATCTCTACTTTTCAGACCCTTCACCTTTGGTCACTTTGGTCTAAAAGTATGTTCAATTTGCTGATTATGAAATTTATGCTACTTGGTTATTTTTTAAATTTTTATAACGGTACTTTTTTATTTGAAAATAAAACATCGACAAAGTAAAAACTTCGACAAGTATAAACATCGACCCCAATTCATCGATGTTAAATGCATCGATGTTTTTTAAAAAACATCGATGTTTTGAAAACATCGACATCGATGTCGCATCCCTAATATGAATCTCAAAAGATATATATATATAT
Organism: Metellina segmentata; assembly: GCA_947359465.1. Taxonomy (NCBI): domain Eukaryota; kingdom Metazoa; phylum Arthropoda; class Arachnida; order Araneae; family Tetragnathidae; genus Metellina; species Metellina segmentata. The sequence goes on along the minus strand of OX375878.1, from coordinate 90,821,314 downwards.
ATATATATATATATATATATATATATATATATATATATATATATGTATTTAATATGTTTAAAATTACTTTATTTTGTTAAAGCATTTGGGTTTTTTTTGCATTTGAACTGTAAATGATAATCTTAACACCTTGAATTACATTTATTTAAGCTATTAAGTAAATTTTGAGGAACACTTTTTTAAATACCGTGTTTAATACAATAGGAGTGATGCACTAAATAAGTATTGCATATATTTCTCTCTATTTATACGCCATAAACAACAAAAATATTAAAATTCACTTTGCTTACGAATACTACTTTTAGCCTCCAGATGATTTTGACGAGATATCTCGTCTATTAAGATCTAGTACGTATTGATAATGTCAAAATTCCTCGTCAAGACAACCACCTGGAGGGTTGAGGAATGTAAGAAACACCCCGGCAAGAAAAGTGACACAACTCAAAATTACAGAATTTGAGAGACATCAACTTAAAGGATACTATAAAACTTATATTAAAATAGTAGAAGCTTCTTTTAAATTTTCGGTAAGTATTTATGGTGGGGACTTCTATTATATTCTATAGAATAGTAATATAACACGCTGGGGCACCTCATACATATTTTTCAATGGCATAAAATCAAAACTTTTATTTTTTGACTTGTGTCACTTTACTTGCTGATATGCGAAATGATTAAACCCATTCGCATAGGATTATTTGCTCGTAAGCGTCACTGATATTCTAAAGGGTACATTAAGGTGCAGAAAATGTGTAGGGAAGCAATTATGTAAACCATATTTCAAGTTGCAGTATTTTTTACAACATTCCGTAGAATGTCCTGGTTTTACATTACCTGGTGCAAATGATCAAACGATTGTAAACACGTTGGTCAAAGTACGGTTCAGGATACAATATCACAAGGTTCGTCCATTTCTGTTTAGTTGCCATATATGCCAAGTGAATGTCAGAATTTCAGAATTCTTGAAATGATACACGGTATCTTTGCGTAGACGTTGCTTAAATTGCCAAATTACACAAACGTTCCAACTACTTAACGACTGTCTCCTAGTAAATGTTCAGAATGAGGGTGCATCCATATTCGAATATGATTCAATTTTGTATTCTCCACATACCTCAAAGTTTATATTAAAAGCTAGAAACATTATGTAAAACAAGTTCTTTTTAACCTTAAAATTAACTCATTTTAACTTACTTATTATTTTGATTAATTGTTGTGAGATCACACGTAATAAAAATATCTTAGTTGACTTTGATAGTAAGTTGATAAAGGAAACAAAATACTGGCGTAATTTGTATTATGTAAATTAATGTATCGAATTATAACTTCCAGTTTAATATTATCGTCAGAACTAATTTGGATGTAAGATATGAAATAAAGAAGAAAATAATCTCAAAATGTATACTTTTTGCTTTCCTCTAGAATAAAAAAAAAGCAATTGGTGAATTTGGTAAGTTTGTACTTTAATTAACGTCGCACTGGAGCAACACAACGGGCGCTATTAACAAAAACCAATCAAATAAGTGTAGACATGAATACAAACTAATTTACTGACCACGAATTGAGGTTGAAATGAAAATGTATGATATCAATACAGGGTGGTCCCGAATTCATGGTACAAACTTTAATGGTAGGTACAGGACATTGTAACAATGATTTATTGTATAGGAATGTATAGTCGCAAGTGACGCGGTGAGGCGAAAACAGGGGAAATAACGGCCGAAAGGAAAAACAAAGATTTTATTGAAAGCGTTGTTGACAAGTGTCATGTTTACAGTAATTGTTCAAAATTGCGTCCACCAGTATCGATACATGCTTGACAGCGTCGGTGGAGCGATTGGCGTACACGTTCAAAGATGCCTGGTATTTCACGCACACCTGCAGCAGCTACAGATAAGCGAGCGACGAGATCCTCATCTGAGTCAACTGGAGTCTCATAAACAAGATGCTTTAGATGTCCCCATAAAAAGTAATCGAGGCTCGATAAATCGGGAGATCGGGGTGGCCAAGGGACTGGTTCACCACGCCCAATCCATCGAGTACCAAACGTGGCATTCAGGTAATTCCTACTGCGATGCATCATGTTCAACAGCGGCTAGACATCTACTGCCCTCTACCGGCAATGATACCAACCGATCACTCCATTTCTCTTTCCTTTTATTTCCCCTGTTTACGCCTCACCGCGTCACTTGCGACTATACATTCCTATACAATAAATCATTGTTACAATGTACTGTACCTACCATTAAAGTTTGTACCATGAATTCGGGACCACCCTGTATATAAATCGCTTTACCTGTTTCAGATACTGTCCATTTTATTAAAATTAAATATTTTTCTGAAACGCTTTTGAAATTCAAAAACATGTTGAAGGTAAAGCAGCAAAACAAATACAAGATGCACATTTCTGAAAGCTAATTACCATGTTGCGAAATTGAGTATTATTTCCAATTTTCTCATTTCTTCTGCCATTTTTTTTCTACTTTGCGCACCTAAGCGCAATATACTTAAACAGTTTTTGTCGAACGCTCAAAGCGGCTTAATGAAAGCTGGGTTTAATTAAACAAGTCATATCTAATTAAGATTTTTGTTTTTTTTTTCTCAAAAAATTAGCTGCTACTTTAATGAAGTAATGAGACGAAGTAACTAGAGAAAAGTAATCAAGTTAAAAGCATTTTTATTTAGAATTTTTTGTATAAAAACGAACAGAAAACATGCTTTTGAAACATTTTCTTCAGTGAATTTCTTTTTTGAATAAACTATTAGTATATATCTATTTAAATAAATTTAAGCTCTTAAGTGTTAAAGGTGAATTTTTTTGTAGAAACGTAATATTTCTTCTGCTATTTCGAGTCGATGTAATGAAATTTTAAATTCCAATATTTTTGAAACTTGAAGTAGTAGATTCCTTAAATTAAACTGAAATGAATGCGAACTGAAACGAACGTGAACTGAAATTTGAATTGAATTACTAGATCAAATATCTTAGGAATATTTTTTTAAATGGGGATCGGGGGGTTGAAAAAACTTTCCTTCTGTCGTGTAATTTGAATCGTGTATTATTACATTTACATTTCGAAAGAAAATGTGTTGATGAAAGTAAAACTCAATAAAAAAAAAGTGACATTTCGATTAAAACTGACGTTTTGAAGCTTTACTTCTAAATTTTGTTAGCAAATATCTAATTTAAAAGTGTAATATTAGACTAGTGCCTACGCTTTTCTCAATAACTAGTTGTAGATTTTAGACAACGTCCATACACTATGCATTCTAATTGCATCAATTTTTATGTTTCTAATCATATATGTTCGTTTGATAGATTGCATGATTCTAACCAAATGTGTTCATCTCACAGTCTGAATGCTTCTTATATATATATATATATATATATATATATATATATATATATATATATATATATATATATATATATATATATATATATATATATATATATATATATTTAAAAAAGAAATACTATGCTTAAAAGCTTTCTGGTAGATACTGGAAACTTCTGTTTGACGACCTCTTCTAAATTTAATGCTGTGTATTTGTTTACAGAATGGAAATAGAAATGGTATGGCGAATTTAAAGTTTTTGTTAATGATAATAGTCCATCGGTTTTTGATAATACTGATAACAATAAGACATTAGATTTAGCCATTAAGAACCTTCTAAATACATTTATTATTACACCTGTTGATAAAGCATAAGGTAACTGTAGTTTCATTTGCAAAAAACTTTATTTACACTTGCTTTACGCCCAGCTTAAGAGTTAAATTACTTCTAAGTTCTGTAAATCTTCTTATAATACTAATATTAAAAAAATCATTTCTGTCATTAAAAAAAAAAAAAGGTTAAAATTTCCAATCATCATATTATATTACCTTAGATTACTGTTAATCCTAAATTTCATAAAAATCCTATTAATTTCCGTTACACAACCTGTGGTACTAATTCTCTTATACGATTCAACCCGGCTTTCTACTCTTTAAATATTTAAAAATTATCTTTGATGATATCATTGAAGAAGGCTTTATCTGGATTAACTGTGATAGTAATAAGGTTTTGAATTTTGTAGATAATATATATATATATATAATAATGATATCCTCGCCTATAATTTTAAAGACCAATTTACCAGCATACCACTGGGCAAATTGAGAAATGTTTTAAACTATTATTATCATGATTTTAAGAACTTAATTGATATGGATTTTGAGCAATGGGAGTTTTTGGTTAGTTCTTGTATTTTTAATAATTTCATTTTTAATGGTGAGCATATATGCACGCAAATTAAGGGTGTACCCCAAGGTTCTAATTTTTCTTCCATTCTTGCTCATTTATTTTTTCATTATTTTGCAAAAACTTTTGATTTTAGATAAATTCTGCCTTTAGATTTATTGATGATTTAATTATTTTTAATAATAGTAACTCTATAGTTGGAACTCTATCAATTCAGATGATCTTTCTTTAGTTAAAACGATTCTAGATAATAATACTACTGATTTTCTCGACTTAAAAAATTCTGTTTCGTGAGGCAAAGCTGACCTTAATGTCTACGATAAACGTAACAATTTTAAATTTCCAGTTATTAAATTAATATTTTGGGACTCCAATATTTCTAAAAGAATCTACTACAATACGATTGCTGGTCAGTTGGTACGTTTCAGAAAAATTTGTAACTCTGATTCTATCTCTTACAATGTAAGCATCTAAAAAGCACACTTCTCAATAATAAATACCCCTTTTCATTCTTTTAATACTATTCTTAAAAGATTTATTAATATCATCACCGATGACTAATTCTATTTTGTAATTTCTTCTGAGTCTTGTGAGTTGCCTTTCATTTTTATTTTACTGTTTCTGAATTTCTTTTTAAATATGGCGGGAGATTTTGTTTTTCTGATTTCATTTTTTTTTGTGGTTATGTTGCAACGGAAGTTTGGTGTTGGCATTTAGTTGGACGGGGTTGTTGGTGGCATTTGGTGACGATTTTCGGACTTGGTGTTGCCCATCTCCCGGCTGCTGTTGCGGGTTTGATTTCGTTTTGTTCCTACTCTTTATTTATTTATTTGCTTTTTAATGGTGTTTGGGGGAGTATATGATCAATTTTTAGTCTATTACTGCTCATATGTAGAAAACAGAATTTTATATTGTCTGGGTCAGGCTCCTCCGTGATGACGCCCTGATCCACCAACATTTCTTCATTTTTTACCACTATAAAATCCTAACCTATACCAATTTCATAAGGTGTTACCTGTAAGTCCCCTTTGTACACGATGATCTTTGGTTGGATATCAACTCGAAATCCTCCGGTTGCAAACCCGTTACATTTCCAACCAAGCTACTTCTTTTTATTATTTATAAAATTTTATGCGTTTAACACAGTTTTATTTAACAAGTAATCTCGTACCTCCATTTTCAAATTTCAGTTTTGAGTTTTAATTACAGTTTTCGTCTTTGAATTTGAAGATAAATTAAATACATTAACTGACTCAATATAAATAAATTGATCGTCGTGTACGATATCACTTTTAAGAAGCAACCGGCATTTTTCAAATATATCGTCACTCACCAAATTCAGGAAAGCGCATAAATATAAAAGTAAACATCCCGAAGGACATAAGTAAATTTAGATCGAGTACAAGAGAGAAGGAAGATGATTGAAGAATACTCCTCTCCCACTTACACAGGAAACACGGCGAAAATATAACAGTAAATATTTTTTGACGTGACGAAAGCAACCATTAGTCATAGTCGAGCGATGGCTCTATAAAACTACGTCTCAGAACACGGAAGAAAAGGATGCAAGTACTTTCCAGCAAGAATCCGAAACTTCTTCACTGAATAACGCTCCAAAAGTTAAGTCATGTCACTTACTCACAAGCCGGCGATGATAGCAAAAAATACTTAAAATTCCTGAAGCATAATTTATTTCACCTGAAAAGGATTAGAAAATTTAATGGCATTGAAGGCGGGTCAGGTGAGTTGCCACCGGAATGCAACATAAAAATGATAAATTACGCAACTTTCCCAAGAAGGGGAGAGGGATGGATTCCCCATTCCCAAAGAACTTTTCTATAGCCTCTTCAAAACCACGACACAAAAAATAGTCTTAAAGGGTAATACAACAGATTTAACGACGAGGCACAACAACAACAGAAACTCGGTTCGAGATTACGTGTGCATCGCCAGCATTAACGACGGTGGGTTTCAGAATGCAGCAGGATACCACGTGGCTCCCCAGCTATATTTCAAAAGCGGGACGCTGTTTCCCCATTGGACACAAAAGAATAAATTATGATAAAAGAAATTTTTCACGGGGGCCCTGAATAACTCATTGCCGGGGAAATATGACTTTATATTCCTCACTCCTGCCGAAGCTTCGGCGGAAAATAAATAATAGGCCACGGGTTTAAAATTAATGGAGCAATTTTTAATTTTGCTCAAGCGAGACTAATGGGATATAAAAAGAAAAACGGCTACTAATATGAAAATGTAATTGGTATCGCTTGACGTGGTGGTAATTATGTTTTGTAAGTGTAGCAGCGTGTGGTATCTACACTAGGGCAATCTAGAAAAATGTATGGGGTTGTCTATTGAAGTGTATGCGTGGGTTGATACTTTTTCGGCTGAAACTTCGATGCTACTGCTGGGAATTATATTTTTAAATGGTTGACGGTTGCTTATTGCACCTGTCTCTTAAAGTATGGGTTTAACTGAGAAGAAAGAAAACATATGTAATTTTGAAGGTATGAATTCATTGTTTTCGTACACCGAGTTATCAAAATTGGAATGGGGCTGCCGTTCTCGATTTCACAAATAATAACAATAAAACTTCAAGTCTGTCCTATAGTAATATTTTATTCGTACATCACCGTTTAATTTAATAGTATTCTAAATGCTCCGGTTTTTTAAATTTTACTTTATTTTGTAAATAAAAATAAATTATTTCAAGATGTAAGTAAGCGATGTTTTTATAAATTATTAAGTACTATCAGATTTGTATATATTTTATCAAGAAATTATTTTATCACAAAATACGTCATTAAAAAATAATGTAAAATAAATACTAACGATACAATACGATCGTCTTTTTTTAAATATGCAAACAAAATAATCGTCATATCATTCCAGGAATTGTTAATATTTTATGTTTTCATTGTAAATGCTCCATGGAAACATTTTAAAACAGTGGGAAATGTAAATACAAATTACAGCTGTAGGCTATAAAACTACAAACAGCATACTACACTATGTGTACACACACATAAAACATTAACGCCTTGCCAGGAGTGTTGAAACTCAAATGCTGTACAGAGGGCGTTGCGTGCACTCTGACGTGAGATAGATGTTGAAGCTCCAGTCAGTACTGCTTGAGTGAAAAATGTGACGCTTGATTAGTATTCCGTGTTTCTTTATGTTCTTTGTTGTTGTCTTTGATGTTGTGTTTGTGTCAAATAAAGGTTAAAAAGGATAAAGCCTAGATTGTCTTTTTTCGTCTGACAGGTAAGAGAACCTTTTGAAATCCATTTAAGAACCGTGCGAAATAGAAGTTGTATCAAAGAGTATAGAAACATGACTAAAAATGGTGTTCAGTAATAAGGACAAGGTTGTCTTTCTTAAATAGCCTTTCCAGGAATCTTCTGCCACTAAAGTAAAAACTTACTTTTAATACTGTAATAAAAAGCTAAAAAGGAACTCATAAATGTATATCAACATGTTTAGTTTATAAATCATCATTTGGAACGCGTTAAATTATATCATTTTGTCTTCATAAAGGATATGATAATTATATTCGGGCAACACATTTGTTCTGTAATTATCAGAATGGCGCGGCCAGTGTACATCTCAGCAAATGTATACTGTTGCATGGTATTTTCAAATTTCTACAGTTGAAGTAAGAACTTCTGCATTAAATACTAACGATGCAGTTTCCTATAGAAAATTCCAGAAAAGGCCATTTAATAATAAAGACAACCTTGCCCGTATCACCATTTTTTAGACGTTTCAGATAATCCTCAAAGCGGGAATCTATAACATAGAGCGAAACGTTGTCTTCCTAAAAAATCACAAAATGAAAAACAGACGGTTGATTTTTTGACACAAGGCCATATTTGGTTAAGCCTCGCTAAATACAAGACATAATACTAAGAAAAAAAAACAATGATGATTGTTTGAAAATGTGGAGTTGAATTGAGCTTGGAATGGACTTTTAAAAAATGGTGACGTACTTATTACTTTTTATTTACTCTCATGGAGGCTGGTATCTCGTCCAGATCTTGATGGACGAGATATCTCGACGTCAGAAGAAACTGATCAGATTTTCATCTCGCCATCATCGAAAAATGTGCAGTATCTTGATCACAAGATATCTTGTCATTTACTCGTCTTGTCGAGGCATCTAGTCTAACCAGATTTTGATGGTCGAGACACCTCATCGTTAAAAAAACTGACCAGATCTTCACATAGGCATCATAAAAAAATTTGCCATATCTTGATGACTGTATCTCGTCATTTACTCGTCTTGTCTAGGCATATCGTCTGACCAGATCTCGATTATTACTATCTCTCCATTTACTCATCTTGATGGACGATACATCTCGCCATTTGATGACAACTAATCAGATTTTAATCTCTTCATCATAAAAATATTGGAGATATGAGGATGATTAGGTATCTCGTAATTTACTTGTCTTGTCTAGGTATATAGTCTGACCAGATCTTAATGGTCGAGACATCTCGTCATTAAAAGAAAACTGACAGATCGTAATATAGTCATCATCGAAAAAAGTGCTATATCTTGATGACTACGTATCTCGTCATTTACTCGTATTGTCTAGGTATATCGTCTAACCAGATCTCGATGACTACTATCTCTCCATTTACTCATCTTGTTTAAGTATCTCGTCTGACCAGATCTTGATGGACGATACATCTCGACATTTGATGACAACTAATCAGATTTTAATCTCGTCATCATAAAAATATTGGAGATATGAGGATGATTAGGTATCTCGTAATTTACTTGTCTTGTCTAGGTATATAGTCTGACCAGATCTTAATGGTCGAGACATCTCGTCATTAAAAGAAAACTGACAGATCGTAATATAGTCATCATCGAAAAAAGTGCTATATCTTGATGACTACGTATCTCGTCATTTACTCGTCTTGTCTAGGTATATCGTCTAACCAGATCTCGATGACTACTATCTCTCTATTTACTCATCTTGTTTAAGTATCTCGTCTGACCAGATCTTGATGGACGATACATCTCGCCATTTGATGACAACTAATCAGATTTTAATCTCTTCATCATAAAAATATTGGAGATAGGAGGATGATTAGGTATCTCGTCATTTACTTGTCTTGTCTAGGTATATAGTCTGACCAGATCTTAATGGTCGAGTCATCTCGTCCTTAAAAGAAAACTGACAAATCTTAATGTAGTCATCATCGAAAAAAGTGCAATATCTTGATGACTACGTATCTCGTCATTTACTCGTCTTGTCTAGGTATATCGTCTAACCAGATCTCGATGACTACTATCTCTCCATTTACTCATCTTGTTTAAGTATCTCATCTGACCAGATCTTGATGGACGATACATCTCGCCATTTGATGACAACTAATCAGATTTTAATCTCGTCATCATAAAAATATTGTAAATATGTGGATGATTTTAGGTATCTCGTCACTTACTTGTCTTGTCTGGGTATATAGTCTGACCCTATCTTGATGGTCGAGTCAATTCGTCGTTAAAAGAAAAAAATGCAATATCTAAATGACTACGTATCTTGTCATTCACTCGTCTTGTCTAGGTATATCGTCTCACCAGATCTTGATGTCTACATATCTCGTCATATATTCACCTTATCTAGCTATCTCGTCTGGCCAGATCTTAATGGACGAGGCATCTCGCCAATAGAAGAAAACTGGCCAGATTTTCATCTCCTCATCATTAAAAAAATTGGAAATATCTGGATGACTAGTTATCTCGTCATTCGCAAAATTGGTCTAATACTGATGGACAAGATATCTGGTCGAAATCACTTAGACGGTTAAATTAAATGGATAGCCTAAAAAACTGAGCTCATATTGGATTTCTTAAATAATAACTTTGTAACGTATTACCGTGATAAATTAGAGAGGCTCGTAATTTCTTAAAAGGTTAATGAACGATTGGGAGGGCAAATAGAATGCTGACACACTCCAATAATCGGTAGTCTCCTCGCTAATAAGGCCTGATGCGTGACTCCACCCCTAATACCCTTCACGACTCTCTGAGCACCTAATCGATTCCACCAGCCTCCAATCTTAATCGTCATTAACACGACCTATTATAAAACCGTCCGAAAAGGAAAGGATCTCGCCCCACTGGACATCAAAGGGCCCGGCAGTCTGCACAGTCATGCGGTCCGTAGGGCCCCAATTACGGAGGGGAGGGGGAGGCGACTTTTAACCCTTTCTGGCTGAAGGGGTGGCATCAAAAGGCATTCTTCATTGGAATACCAACGTCTGCGTTTTACGCCGCCGTGCGTAAAATGCTGCCTCTGTGGTATGCAGCGAAATGCCGAGTGCTGAGAAGGGGCCATGCGAGTGGTTTTGTTTGCACAAATTGAAATCGCTCGTTTGGAGATCGTAGGTGGTATTGATGGCGGATCATCCTTTAGACACTCTATGGTGTTTTCCTGAATAAAATAGCCCCAAAACGGAAAAATATTGTTGGAAATGAGCATTTCTTATAAAATTCGCATACAAATTGAAACTGTTTCGTTGATAAACCTTACTTTTGATAGATAGATATTTTATTCAACGTCACAATGAAGTCACACGATGGGCTGTTGGCAATAATCCCAGATAAAACCCGAAGGGAAAGACAGTACCACGTAAGTTTGAACCACGGTCAGGTTACAATACTTTTGATTGGAGAATTTTTTTTTATTTCCAATGGCAAGGCTGGGTACAGATTGCAAAGACAAATACAATACATAATACAATACAGAAATACAATACAGAAATACAATACAGTACAGAATTGACCGAAGTCATTGTAGCCTTATACAAGGCCAGAAGTGATGGTCACTTGTGAAGGGGCACCATCATTGACCCTAACAAAGGACAGCACAATTTACATCCATGCCCTGACCCGGATTCGAACCAGGAACATTCCGATCCAGAGGCCAACACCTTGACCACTAGACCGGTTGGTCGGCTGATTGGAGAATTAGTTTGGTTACTTTTGATGGAGAATTAGTTTGGTTACTTTTGATGGAAATTATGTAGCTAATTTTGAACTATTTACGTCTAATTAATTAACACTATCAAGTTCTGACCAATCTGTCGAGTGGTCAGAGGATCAAAAGGTATTCGATTTAAATCCAATAATTTTTCAATCTGAATGGGGGGATGTGTAGTCTCTGTATAAACAGGTTGTGACTGAATGTGAGGATTAATATGATCACACCCTCAATATGATCAGTTTAACACAAAAAGGTTCACAAATCCCCTTTGGACAGGGAAGCTGAAGCCATGTTGAAAAAGTAACATATTTTTTAAGCCCTCCACCTTCCAGCTCACTAAAATGGTTTAAAACTCTTGTACGGGTATAGCGAGCGATTTTCAAAGCTATTTATTATTAAATATTTAAAAACAGATATAAAAGGCAACAGGCTAAAACAAATCATACAACAAAAAAGCCGTTTACGCAGTCCGTGAACAAGAAAAATCCCTTGAATAGGATAGAGAAGACCGGGAACAAACCGGTTCACAATGCTGGGGCTCACATGCCATGGCCCTAATATGATGTCTGTAAACGTGAAAGTAAACATGGCACACAATTATCAATAATAATAAAATATGTGTTTAGTAAAGGGCCGAAAAAAAGTTATAATCGTTCTATACATTAAATACATTGAGAAATCCTGTACACTCAGGCACAAATAAAATTGTCTTCTTCAATAAAAGAAATTAAAGAATTATTTTGAGTAAAGGGGAAAATGGGGCATTTAATTTGAATTAAATATACTGAAAGCATTAAAATTATTCACAAACGTTCATTAGTAATCATCTTGTCATGTATTACGTTATCTTACACTCCATTCGTAATAGACTCACTTTCAAGATATTGCTGCATTTGTCGAGCTGTGTCAGCATAGTTATTATGATCCATAATTGTCGTTTACAATAGACTTTTATATTATGTCGCTATTTGCAGCTGCACATGAACAGAGGGGCCGACTATAACATATTTATAATTCCGAGCATTCGTATATTAGTCTGGTAGAACAATGATGTCAAATTTATGTAAAGCGTGTCTCCATATAATCACAATCACACTCTGCGTATTGTGTACATTCCTTTCGCAGAAGAGTAGAATGAAGTGGATTCTCCCTTTCTGCAGGTAGCTTATTGCTGAATGTGTGAAATCATTTTCACCTGACTGACCCCAACAAGTGCCTTATTTGCCTTTATGAGGAGGAGGAGGTAGGTAGATAATTAACGTAACACTGAAGCAACATAACGGACTATTGGCAATTATCTAGGATCAATCCGGAATCCATGGATAGCAATCACATAATTTTGAATCACGATGTGATAAAAATTATATGGGTAAAATATATGGGCAAAACTGTTATTTAACGATGATGATGTAAAATAATATTGTTAATTTCCAATAAAATTAATGTAATATACCAGTTTGTTTTATCAGTTAACAACTAAATTTGACAGTTCTTATAAACAGAAAGAAGTTGACATTCGATGTTAATTTTAATCATTATTAACTGCTTATCGGTTATTAAACAATTTTAAAATATTTCGTATACTCTAACTTAATTTTTTCCAAAAGTCTTATAAATTTAAATTCGTGTACAAAATTTAATTTTATTTAAATTCTCTAGGGGCTATATCCCAATAGAATTTACCCGTAATAAAATTTACGAAAGCAGGTGCTATCTGTTATTTTTAAATAACACTGTTACACTGATATCGGAATAACGACCTATCTCTAGAGGTAACCCGGTTTGAAAAGTAGCGACAAATCAAAAGTGGTATGTTACAAGTTCGACACTGAATCCAACTAAAGACCGTCGTGTGCATGGGGTCATTGAAAGTTAAATACATCGTGGACTGAAATGTATTCATATTGGCATGATATGGAAGTTTAGACAGTGTGGAACCAGCTCAAGTGTTGACCTCGTCATCTAATAGTGGTTCAAAATTACGAGGTGTTGTCCTCGGATCAGTCCTCTTGTGATTGATCCCGGACAGTTTGCAATCCCACGGGTAAAGTTGATTCACCAAAACAGCTTAACCACATATTACCTTTTAAAAAATTTAATGTAGAATGTTTAATGAAACTAAAACTTCCACGTCGCCTAAAATACAAGAAAACATTCCTTTCTACACGATTCTACAGAATTTCCAACCAACCCGAACCTTAATATTCCTATGGGGCAAATCGAGTCCACAATCTCCAAAGAGGACAAGACAGACTTTCGTAAATAAGTCCACGGCCCCTTCAATCTACCTCATTCAGCAGTCCCGAAATTAACGCTAAGCCTGTTTACTCGCGTAAGAATTTACACTTCCTCACTCAAGAGATTAGAAGAGGAAACCTTGGTGATTTTCTATGACCGATTATGCATACAAACTTGCTCGACCAACGCACATGCAAGGTGAAATTAGAACTTGGTTACAAATATCTCGTTAGAAATTTGCATCCTAGTAGAAAAATTACTCCTATTTGTCATTCGGCTGGGCAATTGATAGAATCGCCTGATTGTTGGTCATTGAGTTTCATGTTCAAATTGATTCTTTATATATTGGTATTTTATTTTAATGACTATTAGTAAGATTGAAACGTGTGAATAAGAATGTTTTATAAGAGTTGATTTTACCGACCTGGTGTTACCTCGACGAGGTATCTCGTCATTACCAATATCCTTTCGCCTGATTGTTGGTCATTGAGTTTCATGTTCAAATTGATTCTTTATATATTGGTATTTTATTTTAATGACTATTAGTAAGATTGAAACGTGTGAATAAGAATGTTTTATAAGAGTTGATTTTACCGTCCTGGTGTTATCTCGACGAGGTATCTCGTCATTACCAATATTTGCCAGATCTTGATTGATGTCATTAGAAGAAAACTGAATGGGTATTGTATCTTGTCATCATTTTGCATTTGATGCTTTCTAAGAAAGCATTTTACCAGCTCTTTCTTCCCAAACACTGCTTATCATCTTTTCAAACTTTAGGTTTCTTATAGAAAACGAAATATATTAAGTTACATATACTATTTTGATTAGTAGAGAGTTCACTTTTTCAATATAACAAAGAATCTATTGAAAATGATAAGTTGCATTTTAATTATCGGTTCTTTACAGGGCTTATTTTTTTGTCATCACTAGAGAGACGTTGAATTCGATAGAAAAACTATGACAAGTAAAACTGTATATTCAGAAGTACTTTTGGAAGTTTAAGATTTAAACGTACGGAATGCTTAAGATTTCTTTTATGTTTCGTTTATCTCTAATTTTTACAAAAAGTTTTGAAAAACATTCAATTATTTTATGGTACAATTGCAGATTTATAATATGTTTAGGTTTTAGGTTATAAAAATTATGCATTTCTATTGGACATGTTATTACAAACTTCAATGTCAACGAACTTCGAGCCCAAACATATATACATACAGCTTTATCTCGCAGAAAGAAGGAATGAAAGTATATGACGTAGAAAGTAAATTATATCATAAAAAAAGCATTTAAAGTGCACACAAAAATTTATATTGAATTTAATTCAAACTAAAAGACAGATAAGTTTATTATCGAATACATCACATAGTACCTTATTCTGAAAATTGAATGGGAATTATATTTGAATATCTGGTATTTGGTATTTTTAATTGATGTCGTACTAGAGACAGCAACACAGCGGGTGATTTACGACGGTACGGGATAATAGCAAAGTGAAAGGTTTGAAGACAACACCACGTAATTTTGAACCACGTTGAGATGATGAAGCAGTATCTGAGCTGGCACCCCATTTTCCAAACTTCCACACACCGCCATTCGAGGACATTTGAGGCCACGACAGATTCAACGTACGCCTGCCCCTTTTGTACACGACGGAAATATGAAATAATTTCTTATTAAAATATTCGGGATTAATCTATTTATTTGATGATATTTAAATAATCTTCGATTTTAACTACATATGATAAGTGCATCTTACAAATAAGTATCTACTTCACAAAATAAGTCCAGTTTTTGCCAATTGCAAGCACATTATCTTACAGTAATTTTAGTACATTCCACTATACTATAATGTTAGAAAATATATACCTTTTATCTTGAATACGCAATATGATACTTTTATTACGTGGCGATACACCGAATGGCTTAGACTGGGACGGTGGTAACTAGTTGAATATTATACTTTTAAATCAGAACCACCCTTTTCGTATATTTAATATATTTACGATTATTCAATGCTTAGGATACTCCTTTATTTAGCATTTAAATTTCAATTGGAGCCTACAGTTACAATCCTTTTATATTCTATGCAATTGCTTAATATTTTCACTTTCGAAATAAAGAGATATTGTTGTGAAGTCTCCACTCTTCAGAATATAAAATGATTGTAGGTGAGCTCCAATTTGCCTACACCTACAATCATTTTATATTCTAAACAAGTGTTTAATATTTATAATTTGGGAAAAATTGATACTCTCTGTTGTGAATTATCTGCTCTCTCTAAATAGAAATAACAACTCAGATTCTTTGGAGTGAGATATTTAACATAACGCTTGCATTTCTTGTTGTTTTACGAAAACGTTTCTTATTTAAATGAACCACACACACATTATACATTCTTTTCAAAAAGATAATATGATCAATCGTGTCAACTTTAAAAACAAGCAATTTATCAGGGACCACATAGTTCAGATGATAATTTTTTTGGGGGGATACCTGATGGTAATAAAAAGAGAAAGCACCCATGTGTTATCAAAAAATCAAGATATTTTCCATTAACTTTTAAAAATATATCAATAAAAGAAATATGAATATTAAAATAATTTTAATTTTCGAAATTAAGAATGTTTCTGAAGCTTTTATTCACACACCATTGATGCTTTCGAATTCCAACTGTTTCTGATTCGAATACTAGCATTTCGACATATGGGGTTAAAAAGTGTACAAAAATAAATTTCCACTAGTTTTCTGTTTCTTACAAGAAACAGGGCCATACATTTTTCATCCTAACTGTTCTAAAACTTTCATCTTAAATGTTCTGAAACTTTCACCTTACTGTTCGAAAAATTTCATCCTAACTGTTCTAAAACTTACATCCTAACTGTTTTAAAACTTTCATCGTAACTGTTCTAAAACTTTCATCTTAACTGTTCTGAAACTTTCATACTAACTACAGTACAGTTTAGTATCGTGTAAACTGCCTGTAACATTCTGTGAATTTTAGAGATGATAGCTAATGGGATATTTTATAGTTCCTTACATGTTCCTAACTACGAAATGGTAAGCAAAGTTATAAATGTTTAACATTGTGTGTGTGCAAGTATGTTTGTATAATCACAACTATGGTGTGAGATGGAACTATGGCTCAGATTATCACAAGCTGCTCTGATATCTAAAAATTGAAAGTTACCTTTGACATGTTAATGTAGATTAAATACACACATGTATTATCGAATTCAGAAAGGCTTAGTTTTGTTGTACAACATATATTTCAGTTGGAATATTGTTGGTTAAACGTTGGGTTTTATTGTGCGCTAGCCATTTTTGACCACATTGCGCAAAACATTGCCAAATAGATTTACATATGCACACAAGGACAGCTGTACTGGTACAGAATAAAAAAAATACACTCA
Source organism: Metellina segmentata (assembly GCA_947359465.1). NCBI lineage: Eukaryota > Metazoa > Arthropoda > Arachnida > Araneae > Tetragnathidae > Metellina > Metellina segmentata. Next base: position 90,804,417 of record OX375878.1, on the reverse strand, counting down.
GAGAAACAAACCAACAGGTAAATATGTAGGTGGCTCAATTTACTTTGCACAGGAGCAACACAACCCGTTATTGGTGACGATCGGGGATCGATCCCAACGGGGAAGGTTTGAGGTCAATACTTTACAATTTTTAACCACTGCCAGATGACGGGGTCAACAAATGAGCTGACACTGCACCTCTTCAAACTTCCGCACCACACCAACGTGTACAGACAACCAGGAATTGAACCTAGGATGCTTACAGCTTTGGTTAATCCACTGTACCATGGCGACACCATTACTGAGATAAAGAAGACAAAGAGAAACCAATAGGAACAATTCTGAAACCAAATAATTAAAGTACCACAGTGACATTCTTCTAATACATAAACTCAAACGCCACCCCGAGCGTTTGAAATAAAAATTTCTCAAACCTCCTCCATAACTGTACATTAACCCCTCTCTTTTCTTCGCAAAACCCGTTCTTTGGTGTTCGGACAACACCTAATTATTTTGACCCACGGTCAGATGATGAGGTCAAAAAATGAGCTGGCACCCTACACTCAAAACTTCCACACCACGCCAACGTGACTGAACTCAAGAATTGAACTTTCGCTGCATACAACTCGCATGCCATCGCTGTGTACAAACCCAGTGATTCACGACGACACCAAAACTGGTAGGTAGATAGTTGTTAAATTAACGTCGCGCACTGAAGAAACACTACGTACTATTGCTGACGGTCCAGGACCCATCCCAAAGGAAAAGATCCGAGGACAAAACCACGTAATTTTGGTCCACGATCAGATGACGACACCAAAACCGTAATAATACAAAAAACTTCAATAGAAAAATTGTTGAACCCAAATAATTAAAGAACTGTAGAAGGACCTTCTTTGAACACATAAAATCAAACCCAACCGTCGAGCATTTGACATTAAAATTTTCTCAAACCTCTCCCATAACTGTACATCTTCCCCTTCCCTCACTGCAAATCCCGGTCTTCGGTAGTGTGAGACGAAGACATAAATAGGAGAATAATTAGATATAATATCGGCGGTCTTACATTTTGTAGGTGCTCAATTATTGACATTGAGGGACCGCAAGCATCTTCGGATTATCTATTATTTAATCTATCCATCCCGTGCTGCGGGAACGACGGACGAGATTATGGGAGCAACAGCAAGGGACGGAAAAGAAATGATAAAGGGGAAAAAATCTCTCCCGCGGAGAAAGGAAAAAATCCTTTCAAGATAGCCCGAGCACTAAAGGTAATTGCTGCTGTTGAATATTTTAGAAGCGTCTTACCTGTATTCATGGCATAAAGACGGAGCAGTCGCTTTTGCCACTTAGGGTTTGCTGCGTACTCTTTTTCCTCTATCGTGTTGTTCTGATGGTGGGGAGATAAGTTCACACCACGTCAATGGGCGATGCGTAGAAAGCCTTGCTGGAGTAGGGCTTGGAAAAGGGAACTGGGAAGCTTGGATTTTTCTAGGCTGGGAAGTGATTAGTTCCAGGCTGCTGTGGTTTGGTTTTCCTTGTCGTTTATACATCGCAATTATAAATGGCGGTGCTGCTTTTTGGTTTGTCCAGGTTGGGGGATTGGTGGACCACAAAACCCAGTGTGCGAATTAAAAGTTGTAGTGAATGTTTATCAGGCTGTTGGCCAGATCCAGTTTTCCGGATAGGTAAATCAGACCCATAAACCAAAAGTGCACCTCCAACTATATATGGCTTTCTGGATAGGTTTACCTAGCTCACAGACTGTACATGCTCCTGCAGACAAGTTTACTCAGCCCACGAATCAGATGTGGCTCTAGGTATGTATACCCTGCTTGGTGAACAGATCTTGCCCTCATGTACAGGTGGATAGCAGATTGAAACGGTTCTTCCAGAGAGGTTTCTAACGCCAGAGAATGTAAACGGCCCTCCTGATACGTATATTCTGTTCACCAGATACGGCCCCATAATAGTTTTAAAATTGGCCTACAGAATACATAGAGTCCTCCGAAGTGGTCTAGATCCGCACGTCTCACATATTAGATACAGTCTTACGGATAAGTATAATCTGCTTAGCGACAAAATATGGCTCTCAGAATAATGTTAGTTGGTCTACTGACCAGAAACAACCCTCCGGATAGAAGTACCTGTCTGTCTGAACATATAAGACTCTCATAATAGGTTTGAGCCTTGCAGATTAAATAGGGCCATCCAGATATAAGTACCTCACTCACCAACCAGGTACGATTTTCAGAACAGAAATTCTCCATCACACAAAAGCGTTGTGTACCGAAATCCAAGATTTTCGAAACACTTCCACAACATAGATGCAACTTGGAGCTCCATTCGAGTTTGATGAGCCGTTGTGGTTGGCAGTGCAGCTGTCTTGATGTCCTTCATACTATGTTTTATACTCTGGTGTGGTTGACCCAAGATCTTTCCTCTCGTTGTAGCAGAATCGACATACTTTCGACAGCACTTTAATATCAATGGCGTCGTCAGTCATTATATCGATAACGCAGAAGGGAAGTATGACCTCGAATAAGCGAAGTAGAGTCAAAAGAAACATCAATGTCCATAACTTTAGCAGGGGTATTCCTACTTCTGCATAAGAGTGTTCGATTTTTTCATGCGCTGTTTTTTGAAGTTTGGACAAACTTGCTTGGTACGCTTTATCAAAAGCATCAGTGCATGATCTCATGGAAGAAAGTATAGGGAAACAAATATCCATCAACCAAACAATGAGTTTCGATAGCATTGTATCCTTTGCCAATGTGTTGGAAGACATGAGACATTCTCAATGAAAACATTAGAAGCTTGATTACCTTCCACTGAATCAGATGAAGCAGTCATTAGTGTTTGCAACCTTTGATTTGGTGTTGACTCGATCAGCTGATCGGCAGCTGTCAACTCTGGTTGACGCTGGATATCAAATTCATGACACCAACGTTCACCGCTCATACGTGCAACATGCGTCGATTTCTTCTTGACACTAGGCATTTCTAAAGATAATAGCAAGTAAATGCTTTAAACAGGTTAAAAACTATCAAAAATAGTGGAAACTATCAAATACTTAGTCTCGAGAAAGACTGTCTGGTATGAATGGAATATATTTTAATAAAGAGCAAAATAATAATTCAAAATAAACAAATTAAAAGAATAAACGCAAAGTTAAATACATTCTTTAGTTAATTTATTAAGTATTTACTTAAAGTCTTGGAATATAACTCTACACTGCAAAGAGATTGGCGAATTCTTGAACAAGTGAGAGGTAAAAATGAGGCAAATCTACAAATATTGTAGTTGAGCTTAGTAAAACCGAAAAATATAGCTATATTATAATTCTCGTAAATTTTTGAAACTGTGCTCAAACATTCTTTAGTACATGGAGTATAATAATTTGGATTTAAAATCCCAAAATCGATATTTTGGCCGATTTTAGGTGCCAAGTTCCATTAAACAAGGTCAGTTGTTGAGGTTTACTTGTCACGCTGATCAGATATGTTCCTCCGGATAATACCCTGCTTGCGGACCAGATACGGCCCTCGGAATAGGTTTAAGTTGCCTGCAGACCAGAAACGAACCTCCGAATAAATATATCAGGCCAGCAGACTAAACATGACCCACCGGATAGATTTACCTTACTAGACGACACGATAAAGTCCTAATAGGTTTACCGGGTCCACAAACGAAATACACCTTTCCGGATTGTTTCATCTGGTTCACAAACCACTTACTGGTACCTAGTATTACTGTAGGATAGTCGTACGCAAAATATAAATATTTAAAAAAAAATGAAAAACAAAAAAAACGTAGCGTTATTTTACAAATTGCTATGCTTAATGTGAAAAAGCTGATTTTCTTGCATAGCCATATTTGTTATACTTTTTGTGCAAATTTGTTCGAATATGCAACACGAGTACTTGAATTAAGTCAGTATGTGTGCATTTGCCTAACTTTAGTGGCTCTCAAGCACTTCATATCCAAATCCCCCTTTAAATCTGCAAATTTAATCATCCCTCTATAAGTTGTTAATGGAGGATTGGTTTCAAAATGATTGTTTTTAAAAAGACAAGAATACTTTTAAAGTCCCCAAACTCAATTTTCTAATTATAGCGTTAAAAATTACTAATACAATTTCTATGGATAGAAAATGAGTTTTCAATTACTATGTTTTAGGGTATTATTTATATAACATCAAGGCAGTATAGAAATATAGTTAGTCTACAATAATAACGCGCTTTTCTCCGATTCTGATTTTTTTGGCATTCTCCTGATTGCTAAACATTCTCAGCACATCTGTATTAATTGATTTACATGAAATTATCTTATATGATTCTTGAATTTTTTTTCACATGTCTAAGTACAAATGAGAAAATCACCGTGATTCCAAATATTGAATTTTATGTGCTAAAGATTGCTTAATCCATGAAGCTTTTGCAAAATTTTAGATATTTTAGTTCAAATTTGTATTTTTCAATTCCACGATAGACTTACCCAATATCAGATGGCAGATAGTTAATTAAAGTCGCACTGGAGCAACACATTGGGCTATTGACGACGGTCCAGAATTAATTTCAAAGGGAAAAAACAGAGGACACCAACACGTAATTTTGAACCACAGACAGATGACGAGGACCCCTGAACAGACATTGACGTGTGGACAATTGATGAAACGACTGGTTTAAAATGCAGTATTAAATCCATTGTATTATACTGGGTTAGCATGCGCATGTAGATCATTCTGAAGTTCATACAAATTCAAATATACAGTTTCCAAAATGCAACACCAACAGAAAAACTTTCTCGAACACTACGCTTCAGCGAATCTCTGCAAAGAAACCGGTCTTTCATTCAAAACAGGAGCAAATATTATCCATTGCACCCCCATAGGGCATTTGGAAATTAATTGGAAAGGGCACAAGAGATCGGAGAACCTCAAATTGAATCACGGATCAAAGAATGCACCTCTAATTATGTTAGCAGTTGTGATCTCGATCCTAAGAATATCGGGAATTAATGCCTGGCTTCCCTGTTGTAACGAACATTCTTATTTCTGATTTTCTACTCGAATTCAATTAAATGGGTACAAAGAGACGTTGTTTGGGCTTAAACTGCCATCTCACTCCAATCACTTATTCACTTAAAGTGAATTGGAAAAAGGGCTTCCCAACAAGTGATGGAACAATAAAAATTGCTTATGTGGTATTCATTTTTAAATGAAAGGGATTTATCTTTTAAAAAGAGCGAGGTTTTTTTAAATTGCCCTTTTTATGAGAATATTTCGAACACTGAAAGATTTAGCAGAACTAAAATTATTATCGAGTTTTATCATCAGCAATACCAGTTAATATCCTTTATTTAATTATGAGTTACATATCGAATGCTCTCTGAAAATTAATTGATTTTGTACCCAAAAAATTTGACGTTCAGCGTTACATGATCATCAATTGTTAAAAAATATAAAAAACATGTTCTAAAGGTTGTATGGTTGGGTGTATTGGCATAAGACCCATATTATGTCAAGCTGCAACAAGCACAAGACATACAACATCGAGTGTTGGACATACAGACAATAACAGTTTATAATGACACAGAAGGAGAATGCGAGAAAAATAAATACACCGAGGGAGGAAAGAAATCTGACAATGTTCTAAAGTTAAATATAATACTTAATGTATTTAGACTGTATCAGAAAATGTTTGGATTAATTCTATATGTGTTTCCTGAATGAAGAAGTCTGAAGAATCCGTATTATAAGACTGCAAGAATCTGCCCCTTTTCAAAAAAGTCCACCATCTTCCTTCCCATACTTAGATCGAACTCCAAAATTCATTAGTGACGAATTTGACGATCCACAACATAGCACTAATGAAACGTCTGCACTACAAAGCTGTTATCTACCCGTTAGCAAGAAAGACGATGTTAGAAAATCCTAATCCTCTCAAGCTTATAAATACGTTGAAAAACGGCCATATTTTAAAAAGTCAAAATGGACTCTCAGTGATGTTTGATGAAACAGCACATGACCTTGGGGAAGTTCATTTGTGTAAAAGCGGTAAGGATCACAAGGTAAAGGCTGCGATACACAAACTCTTGTGTCGCCATAAATGTTTCGCCAACTCGTATTCTCATCAAAAGATTCCGGCATCGAATCATAAATTCCGAGCCAGAAACCATGCTCAAGGGCCAAATATGGAAACCCATAGAGCACACTTAGGACGTTATAGGAAGACGATTGCAACCATCCTGAAACGTTGACATTTTAGCCCAATAGTTGGAGACAATTTGGCGAGAAATTCCGCAGGACACCATCCAGTAACTTGTACAGTCAATGCCATGCCGGATGACAGCTTGCATCCAGGCCAGGGGTGTATCAACGCCTTAATGACTTCCTCCCTTTGTAACGGACAAACTCTGAAATAAATCATTCAATTGTTTTGAAATTTTAATGGTTTGTTTTTCTGTATGTTTTTTACATCCACCACACACACACACAATGTTTATCGCAATCGAACAACTTCTTCTGGGTAAGGTAGTTTTTGTTATAGAGTGTATATCATTAGGGACCCTCGGGTTCATGAAGCTGGTATACACATAAAGATGTTTCCTCGAGGGGCTTGTGTTTGTAGCAGCTGTTTCCAGATATATGGCATTAACTCCATGACACCCAACTAACCAACTACGCTATGTCCCAATCCGCCAACATCTCCAAGCTCAAATTGGCTATAGAATATTATTAACTATTTAAATATATTATCGGATCGGAAATATAAAGTAATCATACAATTTCAAATAAGGTCAACAAAACTTTCAGATATTTCCACAGTTCTTGTTCATGCAATATCTAACCGATTACTAATGGTATCACGATTAAATATGCCAAACTAATAAAGCGCCAAAACATCCGAATATCTCAGTCACTTAAGAATATATATATATATATATATATATATATATATATATATATATATATACATCAAACAACAAAAGTCCTAAAAATGATAAAAAATGAAGAAATGTTGGTGGATAAGGGCGTCATCAGGGAGGAGCCTAACCCAAACAACATTAAATGGTGTTTTCTACATATGAGCAGCATTATGCTGAAAAAAATTGCTCATACACTCCCCCAAACACCACCAAAAAGCAAGTAAAACAAAAACAAAACAAAATACCAAAACAGAGCAGGAACAAAACGAAATCAAACCCGAAGCCGCAGCTAGGAGATCAACAAGAACAAGCCTAAAAATTACCACCAAATGCCATCAATTACACAATATAACTTATATGCTAACACCATACTTCCGATGCAGCGAGTCCATAAAAAGCAGAAAAATAAAAATATAAATAATATTAAAATCCCCAGCCCATATTCAAAAAGATATTCATAAATAGTAAAATAAAATTGAAAAGCAACTCAAATGGCTCTGAGGAAATTACGAAAAATAATTATCCATGGGTTGTGTAGCTGTTGATATTAATGAATCTTTCAAAAATATTACTAAAGAATGAATAAGGGTAATTTGTTATTGAGAAGTGTGTTTTTTAGATATTTACATTGTAATAAAAAGTTTGAATCAGAATTACAAATTTTTTTTTGAAACGTACCAATTGACCAGCAATTGTGTTGTAGTATATTCTTTTAGAGATATTGGAGTCCCAAAATATTAATGTAATGACTGTAAATTTAAAATCGCTGCGTTTATCATATGTAATTATTATCACATGTAATCCAGGTAAAGCCTTCATCAATGCACGTTTCTGGTTAATGCACCCCGGCTGTTTGGTTATTTTTTGTTATTTTGTGTGTGTTATGTTACGGTTATTTTGTATATTTTATGTTATATATATATAATAAGTGAAATAATCCCCTACAAGGTAAAATAAATACTCTATAGAATATTATGAACTATTAAGTTGTATTTTCTTACCGGTTAGTAAAATATAAAGTAAACGATCAATTGCATTTTGATTCAAATACGGATCGGAAGACTTTTCAGGCAGTTTTTGGGCATGCAATATCCAACCGAGTACTTCAACGGCCATTCTTGATTAAGTACACCAACCCAATCAAGATCCAAAGCATCCGAATCCCGCAGTCATTTAAGGTTCCCATTCCCTCTCAACCCATTCTCAACAACGATTCCCTAACGACGCTAATCACGTCTACCCTGCCCGTACCATTTCCAATAGCACTACCCGGGCAGATTATTATTTTTCAAACAAAAAAAGACAAGCAAAATCCTTCATAACTCTCAGGGCACGAGACGCGGCCCCTCTTCAAAAGAAAGCTCCTTCCCACCCAACTGTAGATCAAACTCCAAGATCCATTAGTGAAGAACTTAATTATTCAAAAATGAGCACTAATGAAGGTTTACACAGCACAGCTGTTACCCCCGCTCGAGCAACAGAGAGACGAAGTTAGAAAACGCTTCCAAGTCCTCTTAATGCTCATCGTCCGCGTGTTGTAATTACAGTTTTGCGGTCTTACCCTTCCCTGCCTTTCATTTTAAACATCAATTATTTGATCGATACGCTCTATTAGCGGGGTATTTTTTGGCATTTCTAATTGCGACCGCGCCACCTTTGTTTTGATTTGTTCCCCGATGCCGCCTTTATTAAAATGTGAATGGGGTGGTTTGGACCCCGAGGGTTTCCTGCTGAGCAAAATGGATTAGGCTTGAGTGTCGATGCCGGCTTAATTGGCATGCGGATGGACGGAATGCCGCTCGTGGAGATCTGTGTCAAAAAATTAGCGAAGAAACCGAAGAAGAAACGCAGGGGCTGTAATTTTTAATGGGTGTGATTTCGTGCCAAAATGTCTGCACCATGAATGTTTCAAACGTCGAGTAAAATGGCAACCTAATTAACGTTCTGGTACAGTACGAAACGAAGACAGCAATCACTTTTCAACTTAAAGTAAAAAGATACACAAGATCTAGATTTACTTCTATGCACTAATTCATTTCCAAGCTTAAAGAATGATATTTATTATATATTTTAGTGCAAGAGTCTTCAATCCTTGATATTGCTTTAATTATTATGGATGCTACATTTTAAATTGGTGTTTGTTTTTTGAATCACAAATAAGATACTGTTATCATTTTCAAGGTACGACCGGACTTAAGAGCCGCAGAGATTTGTGTCAAACAATTAGCGAATAAACCGAGCAAGAAATGCAAGAACTAATTTCTAGTTGGTGTGATTTCCGTGTCAAACTGTCTATACTATGAATGTTTCAAGCATCGAATAACACAACAAACCTAATTATCGTTCTAGTACTGTATAAAATGTATACAGCAATCACTTTTCAAATAAAAATGTAAAAGAAAAGGTAGGATGAAAACCTAAGAGACCGATGATAGTTGGCATAGTTTTAAGTTTTTATTTTTCTTTTTTTTTCAGTAATACTCTTTCAGCTAATATAACCAATGCTGCTGATAGAGGAACTCCTTGGCTACAGATTAATGTAAAAAACATCACTATAGATAGTATAGTTTAAGCTTTAAATACTGTTTACGAAAATGTTCAAACTATGCAAACTCACCCCTGATGTGATGTAGGTTGGCATAATGCATTAAGTAAGTTGGCGTAGCATATCATTGTGATAGGATCTGAGCAATAATGCGAGTTAGTCTCTTTAAAACTTATATTTTAATACAAAATAAGGAAAACTAAGGAAGAACAACAAGGGAATCTTTAACGCTTAATGTCCACTAAAAAAGTAGGGCGATCGTTCACTTGGATTGGTGGTTTAACTTACGCAAATTATTGTGGCGGTTGTACCAGACTGTGTCCTTGAATTCTGAAGAGAAGTGTTTCCTTTATTAATGAAAAATTAATTGCCATCAATGTCAACTATCTTTCCTATGCCAACATGCCTTACGACTTAAATGTGAACCACCAGGACTTTTGTGACAAAATTACTGCCTCACACGTCCGCATTAGTTTTACAAGCAATTCCAGTACTTGGATACAATAGTAATTTCTCCCTCTATCCACCAGTCATTGAAAACTTATTCTAGGGCTTCATAAAACACCAAATTCTTCAATTAAGAAAATAAAACTTTCTTTGCTGAGAACACGCAAATCCATTTTTTTTCTCTCTTTGGAAGCTTTTATCACACCAAAACTAGAGTGGATGATGTAACATACACGTGTAGTTAAATATAGTGGCGATATTACTGCTCTGAAATTACTGTGGTAAGAAATACGAGGTGTATGCCAACTTACCCCTTATGCAAACAAGCCCCGGTCTCCTCTACACATGAACTATATACATATTTTTATACAATAATTCATTTCATCGTTGAAAGTACGCTGTTTACTATGTATGGTAGTATAATTGCCTTCAATCGTAAAAAATCTGCATTGTTAGAATTAGTAAAGATGCATTCTGCTACAGTTTTTACCTATTGAATCACAAATTAGATTGCTTTTATCATTTTTAGTGGTTGACTCTATTTAAAATCGAACAGATCGATAACACAAAAATTAGCTTACGTGCAGTAAACCTTGAATTTGAAAACTGAAAAGCATAATTTTTAATTAGTGTTAGTTGAAGATAAAATCTCAACAAGGTTTCAAGCAACCATGAACACAAACAATACTCCATAAATAAACGTTTTCATTAAATACTTAGTGTCATATTTAAATGTATAAAAAATTTACTATTGATGGCCTTTGCATCTGCATCCAGTCATTGAATACTTTTTAGATATATCTTGGGTTTAATGTCTAATATTATTGATGATAATTTAGAATTAATATTTTTTTTACGGTTTTTTGTTTACCTAAATTAAAAAACATGTATAACCGAAATAAAATTTACTGTGGTTAAACAATTTCAATGCTTAGAGTGTAGCTTTTATCTAATTACCCTAGCCAACAATTTTAAACTTTTTACTCATAAAGGGTGAAACAAATTGAATAATCTCACTTTTTGGGGGTTCCAAATTCAAGAATGACTATAAAAAAAAATCTCCATCGCGTTCAGTGCTTTGTATAATAACAATTGCTATATATTTCGAAACATGTATATACATATACTTTATTTACACGGATGTAAACGTCATATTTTGTTACATGCGAAATTAAAGCTGATTTTCAAAATTGTAGTTTATTCCGTCATAATTTTCTTCTTAGATATAAAATAGTATTAAAAGCCATAACTATCATTCACATATCACTGCAGGACCACTAAATACAAAATTAAATTTATACATTTATTCTCGTAAACATATACAAGTAGTTAATTTTGCTCTTATGTGCTACCAATTATTCTTCTGCGAAACACAACAGTAATCACAGCTTATTGGTGGATCCCGTCTACCTTGATAACTCCTCTCCATAGTTCGGATATCTTGGCTTAACATTTCATGAAGTTCATCGCTGACTACTGCTAGCTAGGTTGTAAAGAAAGAAATTAAGAATAGAATCTAGGAAGGGAAGATTCAGCACCTAATGTTTTTATAGTTCCTGAAAATGTCTTGAATGAGATGTTGGTAGTTTTCTATATATATTCCACCCAAATAGAAAATATCCAAATCCAAAATAAATAATCTCCCAAATAGATGATCTCCCAAAAGACGTGAATGATTACATGAAGCAAACATTTTGCTGTTTAATTCTGTGCTCAGATAGCAAAATGTTTTGTTACTTTTCCAAAAAAATTGAGTTAGTCCCATCCTGGAGTCTGGTTTGTTAATTTTTAGAAGGTGGAAATCAAAAACCACAGAACAACATGTTGAATCTTGAATCTTAACATTGCTTTCACGAAATATTAAAAATAGTGACTTATAACATTTTGCAATCAGCGCTTAGAATTTTTCTGTAAAAACATAATCATTCAGAATTTTTATTATGTGAGATTCTTCTACATAGATTTCCATAAATTTTACATCACTTAAATTTTGGAAATGTATCGTTTGAGTTCAAGAAAACTGGGCTAAATATTGTTGTTGTTACTGTCTCTATGTTTATCGAAGTCTTCATTCCTATAATATGCGTTTCTGGGATGGAAGGAATTTAGCTCCCGTTATGCAAAAGAACATCCTTTAAATTAATATTGGACGAGTCAAAAAAAATAGACGTTATTCCTTTTGATTGTGAGGTATTCCTTAATCTTTCATCAGCTCAGGAATGTCAGAACAAAACCACATACCATTGGGCATTACAAAACCTTGATTATGATTTCATGCATGATCTAGCTGTTGTTTTGCTTATAAAAGTCTTTGTAATTCTTTTTGTTCTGCTATGGCTGAGTCATACATTCCAGGCAGCAAGTGTAAATATTCTGTAGCTTTCTTGGACGTCAGTTCAATTTACACCAATCCTATTGGTTAGTACTGCAATACCCTACAATCTGTATATATATATATATATATATATATATATATATATATATATATATATATATATATATATATATATATATATATATATATATATACGTGTTGTGTCTTGAATAAACTCTCTTCTTTCCTTTTTTTGCGTTCCATATGGCCTGTGGCATTCTATTGTGAAGATATTTAACACTAACCAAGTTACTACTGATTCCCGGAACACTTGTAACCTTTGCTAAAAGGTTCCATTTTTGAAGTTTGGAACTTAAACATTTAGAAGAAATATCATTCTTAATGGGAATGAGGATGGCAAAAAACTTGGATACAATAATTTACTTAAAAACCCCTCGCTTTTGATAAAAAAAGATAGCAATTTATATTTCAACCCATTCACTCGGACGGCAAAGCAGGAAATGCAGCAGACATGTGGAGAAGACGATTTATTTTGATCTCACACATTGCATACTCGTACAAAGTACAAATAGTAGTCTTTTTAGTCTTTGTTGATGAACGATTCCAAAATATTACAATATACTGACTGCTTTCCAGAAATCTGCTTAGCAAAAATACTTATCTTGATTTAATACATCTGGCTACGCTGCTTTTCTTGCATTTTGACCAGATTTTATTCACAAACTTGCAGCACATGTTTCTCCTTCAGTAAAAAATACGAAAATACATAGTCTCGAACATTAAAAGAATAAGTTTTGCTGTCCACAAAATATCAGGTGGCTAAACACAAAAATAAAAAAGATCTAGTATCGCTTTGCATCCCTAAGAGGACTAACTTTAGAAATTAGTATTTATTAAAACCCCAATAAAAAAAGCATCGACGTGGTGGCCATATTTAAGGTCAGATATAAAAGTAACACTCTAAAACTAGAGGACAGCAGCTAAATTTGTTCAAGTAATAAAGCCTTTAAAACTAGTGTTATCCAAAGATAATGCTTTCTATCGCATAAATTAATTTTGATGTATTTGCTTTCGGTTCGAAGTAGTGGCGGTTCCCAAAATCTTCTCATTTTAAAGGTAAATGTTACTTAGATTTAATTTATTCTGAAGTTTGCCATTTGCACGGTTAGTTTTGTTTCACTGCATTCCGTTAACTCTGCGTTACGCAAGCTAATCAAATCAATTAGGTAATATAATTTTCACACATTGTACAACTAACACAATATGTAATCAGGTACTTTTGTTACTGACTAAATTCAATTTAGATATATAGCAATATGCTTAGAATCATTTCAGAAAACATCATTTTGAAATAATTAAATTGAAAATGTGTATATAGTTTTTTAATTCCTACTGTCATGCTACTGACCTTATTGACCTTCGCCCACTTTTTGTGGAGCATCTTTTTATAAGCCACCGTTACACATAACAATAACAATCTCAAACAGGCATGCGCTTACAAACCAATATGCGTGATAGACAAACGGTGTGAATCCTGACTCGAATGTAGAAGAAAAAAAACAGAGCTGTAATTTTCAATCATAACAGAATAACCATTGTTCTATGCATTTTCTCATTGTGATAGTAACCTATTTGTATGTGGTTCAAGTTTGGTTTCTTTCTGTAAGTATTTTTCTCTTCTATTTCAATTAAAGTTTCCTTGTGTGTATCATAACAGGATCGCCATTGTTCCATGCATTTTCCGATTGTGATAGTAACCTATTTGTATTTGGTCCAAGTTTGGTTTCTTTCGGTAAGTATTTCTC